>JAQFVV010000021.1:4036852-4532045 GCA_028023455.1 Epiperipatus broadwayi | reverse complement strand
GTTTTGACTGTTACATAGTTAAATTTTTTTTTAGCATTTGGCGCTTTCCAACATGAGGCTTCGAGTATAAAAAACCCATAGATACCCTGAGCAAAAATAACGCAGACAAATTTCTTTAGCGTTCGTTGTCGAGTTGGCTAATTATTTTATATATATACGATTTTGTTTTGATAAAAATAATGAAAAAAAAATAAATCGAGTGAAATAATGTGGGTCGAGTGAGTGAAAGGACGGCAGGCGTAATAACAAATTTAAGGAAAGCAGGGATGTGTGTGTAATTTAAGAAGGAACGATATACTCGGATCTAATGAAATATCTTTTATATATATATGTCGAGAAAAATATATTTATATAGTAATAATAATAATCAGTAGCTAAATGAGACAGCAGAAGCATATTATGTTTAACAATAAAATTTACTTAAGGTAAAAATATATATATCATAGACAACAGTGGCTTATACGTGTTACTAATAGTTAGTTATAATATATATGTTAAGTATATTAGGGCAGCAATGTAGAATAGAGATAGGGCCAAGATACCAGTGGGGGATAGTTAAATGCTACTAGTGAAAAATAAATAAATAAATGGATAAGAAAATCGAGGAAATAATCAGACAGAGTATGCAAGAAATGATAGCAAAAGAAGATAGAATAACCCAAGTCAATAAAGAGGGGGAAAATATAAGGACAAAGGAGGTTAGACCTCAAAGCTATTTAGGAAAGATTATTCAGATAAAAATCTTTAGAGGAGGGACAGGAGAAAATCCTCAAGCCCACTTAGAGAGCTTACAAAGTTTCTTTCAAGTGCATAAGGCAGAAGCAGGTGAACAGATAGCTATTGCCAGTTACCATTTACAGGGCTATGCCAAAGACTGGTGGGATCTGGTGAAATGGAAACCTAAAACTATAGAGAAGTACACAGATGCATTAATGAAACAATATTGGAGTGACAAGCATCAAATTGATATATACAACACGCTCTGTCATGAAAAATATGGAGCAGTACCCCGAGAAACGCATGCTCAGTTTTTCCTCCGCCAAGCAAACCGATTTAAATCTCTCACGACGTTCGCATTGGCAGATAGACAGATCATTGGAACAATTCAACAAAATATGCCAGTAACTACTCAAAAGCTGATGATCATAAGTGGTATCAAAGACATGGAAGAGATGGGAGAATTTCTTGCGGTTTTAGACGACAGCCATTGGTCTGAAAGTCTAGTAGGTCACGAATGGAAGCAGGAGACCAGACAACAGCAATCAGCGACTACTAGCAATCATAATGAGAAAGACAGAAACCAAATGGCAACTCGATCAAGCAGGACGTCAGTAAAAGATTACCAGTACCAGCATTCATCTTGCCAGCAGCTGAAAGTAGTGGAGATGACTAACCTAACGTCGGTCATCCAGGAAGAGGATCCCACTTGGGGACTTCAGATTGGCCCTTGTCCAATGATTAATACAAGAATCGGGGCCTCAGTTGCACAAATTCTTCTTGACACAGGTAGCCAGATTTCCTGTGTTTCTAGAGAGTGGTTAACAAATTACGAAAAACATGGACTCATACCCAGGCTTCCCGCTCGCCCAATCCAAATGAAGCTGGCTGATGGGAGGATGACCAGAACTGAAAACTATCAAGTCTGGTTGGAAATATCAATAGGAGAAGCCACTGCAGGACACGCCTTCTTAGTGATCAGAGGACTAATTCAGGACGTGATAATTGGGTCCGACTTCTTAACCCAACATGAATGTATCCTGGACTATAAAAAAAAAGATACTAACTTTCCAGCAAGAGCAGGTTAGTTTTGATACAAATAAACAAACTGAAGAAATCCAATTAAGATGTCTGGAGGCCATTCCTGATGAGGATATCCAAGAAAAAATTATGGGATCATCATTAGACAAGGTAAAGGACCAATTCCAGTTACAAAAATTACTTACGGAAAATCGTACCATATTTTCTCAGGTCCCAGGTGAAATTAGTGATTACGTCCATCGGATACGAGTAAAAGAAGAGACGCATTTCCAGACCCGCACATACCCTATCCCATTTCAGTATCAAGAAGAAGTGAATGCTCAAATTAAGCAGATGATTGACTGGGGTGTAATTGAAAAGGGGTCATCACCCTATAATAATCCGTTAGTCGTAGTCAAAAAGAAAGATGGAACCATACGATTGTGTCTCGATGCTAGGACATTAAACAACATTACTATACCTGAGCGGGACATCCCACCACCCATCCAAGAAACATTCATCAAGTTGACTGCTAAGAATATTTTTTCCACCCTTGACCTAACTGCCAGTTACTGGCAAATGGCTCTCCACCCCCAGGATCGAAAATATACCGCGTTCAGATACAATGGGCAAACCCACATGTTTAAGAGAGTACCGTTTGGGTTGATAAATAGCGGGGCTGGCCTCATGAGGTGTTTGGACCAAGTATTGTCAGAAAGTTTAAAAAAAAAATTGGTATGTTATGTAGACGATGTAGTCGTTGCGTCTAGAGACATTGCAGAACATCTGGAGGATTTAAAACAATTTTTCGATGAATGCACCCAGAAAAATATAACTGTTAATTTAAAAAAAAGTTTTTTCGCATTGAGGGAAATTTCCTTTTTAGGCCATATTGTAAATGGTCAAGGAATTAGGGCTCACCCTGACAAGGTCGCAGCTATTGAAAATTTCCCTAGGCCCACGAACCGAAAACAAGTTCGATCATTTCTGGGCCTTTGCAATTACTATCACAAGTTTTACCCCCATTTTGCCAAAGATACATCATCACTAGTGGAATTGATAAGACCTCACCACCGATGGGAATGGACGAAGACCCATGAAGAAGACTTCAGTCGAGTAAAGAGAAGATTTTTAGAGACTGTGATGTTACACTACCCAGATTTTACCCGTCCCTTTTATTTGCAGACTGATAGTAGTCAAAAGGGATTGGGCGTGGTTTTATTTCAAGTCAACCCAGAAGGCCAACACCAAATACTATATTTTAGCAGCCATACTCTGAAAGCAGCCGAAAAAAACTACACCGTGACGGAACAAGAAACACTAGCAATCGTGTGGTCATGCAATAAGTTCAAGCAGATGTTGCTGGGTTCAGAAGTGATTATCATTACTGACCACCGGTGTCTCGAATTCCTAAATAAAAGTTACCTGAACAATGACCGCCTTATCAGATGGAGTCTTTCACTTCAAAGATTTCATTATAAAGTCGTCTACTGCCCTGGGCCTGAAAATACAGTGGCCGATATATTAAGTCGACATCCTATAGAACTGGAGCCACACAACCCCATAATAAGTGATCAGCCATTGGTAATTGCAGCAACGGTACTGGACCAGGAGATGGAACACAAGTTAAGGAACCTTCAACATTGGCAGGAGCAGCAGCCGCTATATAAGAAGCTTATCCAAATTGTACAACAGCAAGGAAATCCAATACAAGGCTGCTCAACACCTCGAGGAAAGAAGCTATACCGGATAAGAAATGGGTTGCTGCAGCAGCAGATTGTGGGAGATAAAATTTACTGGAAAATCTTGGTACCACCTGACCTCAGAAACCGTCTCATCATGTATATGCATGGTTTAGTAGGGCACTATGGCCCTAGAAAAACTGAAGAAGCTATAAGACGACAATTTCACTGGCCAAAGCTATATGAAGATGTGATGGATACTCTCAAGAAATGTGCTATTTGTGCAAGAGATAAACCACCAAATAGAAACTTTAGTGGAGTAGGTGCCTCTATCATTCCGTCCGCACCAAATGAAATACTTGCGATCGATCACTATGGCCCATTGCCATCCTACCGTAGATTCCGGTACTTACTTGTAACTTATGATCTATTCTCAAAATATGCTTGGGCCTATCCTGTGATGCGAGCAGATTCCCGTTGCGTAATTCGAGTGCTACAAAAGTGTCAGTTCGTCAAAATTGGAAAACCGATCACCATCCTCTCGGACCACGGATCGGCCTTTACATCTCAAGAATGGAAGACTTGGTTGAGGCAGCAGAACGTTAAACATATTCTGACCTCAATTCGAAATCCTCAGTCTAACCCATGTGAACGGGTTATGAGGGAAATAAACCGACTATTTAGGACCCATGTTCACCAAAATCACAGAAGCTGGGTAAATCAAACTGAAAAGATTTTTCAATATATCAATGGAACCATCAATGAGGCCACTGGCATGACACCAACACGTTTGCATTTTGGTAAAGCGGACTCAGTACTGATCAAGACGCCATTACCCATGGATGAACGTGAAATCAATATTGAAGCTGACAGACGCAAGGCACACCGCCGCCTTACAGAAAGGGCAGGACGGAAATTACGAGCAGATCGGAGAAGCCAACATTTCCAGGTCGGGAACTATGTTTGGGTACGGAACTCTCAACAAAGTAACCGGGATAAAAGAGTATATAAAAAGTTCTTTCCTTTGTACCGGGGACCCTTTATAATTGATCGCACATGTGGCCCAAATGCATATTTATTAAAAGATGGAGATACCATAAAAGGGACATACAATGCCCGTAATCTCAAACCGTGTAGGTATTATCCACCTGACCCGGGGTTATAACAATATTGGAGCATTTCGGACGGCCATTCCGTGTATAAAATTTAGTAAAACGAACTTAATAAATATTGTTGGAATGGAAATTATATTGGGCTTTATATAGAAATTTTGTTATGTATATTTAATTATTATTATTCTTAAAATTTTTATATATATTATGTTAATTAATATTAGTCTAAGAATTTTTTTTTATATCTATAATCAGTTTAACTAATCGTATTATCATGATTGCTAACCAGACACGGCCAAATTAGGTCATTTTAAAATTAAAGTTTAAATTCTAGATCCGGGTATATAAATTGTTCGTTGCTTCATGAAATCTCTGCTTTCTCTATTTCAATATCTGTAAAAACAATAATAATTTTTTTTCTTTTCGTCTTTCAATTATGTAATGTAAATTTTTTTCTTTTTCATGCCTCCTTTGTTCTTCCTTAATTGTTCACGGGAAGTACGGGGAAATGAAACAGTGAGATTCGTATTCGAATCTCAAGTTTCACCTTTTTCTGTCGTCTCTCACTGACCGGTCTATCCCACCCAAATTTAAACTTTTTGGTATCGAATTGTGTGTGTAACAATATTAAAAATGTATAAATATATGTAGAATTCAGCATAAACACGCACACATTTCGATCTCAAATTAAACGCAATAAATACGGATAAAATAATATAATTTAGATTTCTTGTAGTTAAATAAATTTTGTGTAATATTAATCAGTTATTTTGAATTTTATAAAGTTCGTATTTGTTGCTTAGTTTGAATTTCGTTAAATAATAATTCTAACAAAATCTGATGCAATAATTAATTAAAGTTAAAATAATTTTATTCCCTTTTGTCTTTGAAAATTTAAAAGCATCGGTCAGTGACAGATAATAAATTAATTATAGCAAAATTCCAAAAGAATGTAATTAACGAATGTAAAGAAAAACAAACAATAGCACAGCAAATTTCTTTCTAATTAAAACCAGCAGAGCATTGATTATCCTGAGGGCAAGATAAATAAAACCTAAAAATATCTCAACAGAAAATTTAAAAGATCAAGATAAGAAAAAGGAGGCCATCTTAGACTTGCTGGAGACTTGCACTTGAATTTTAGCTTTGCTCTCGAGTGGAGCGTCTAAAATATCTTAAATAAATTAATACTGCAAGGTATGACCGAGTAAGCACCGAAATTATTCTCCACCGGGAGATGGCCCACTATATGCCGAGCTTCACCTTGCCCATCGTAAAAACACCAAAATGATCTGCTGCCTGAAATAAACAAGAAAGCCGCTGCTGTTAAAAAAAAATCAATAAAACAACATGCCCAGGACAAGAAAGAAAACTTCTAATTACGAACAATCTGCTATTAAACCAATGGACGAAAACATCTTATAAAACAGGTACCTGTGTGTGTATTCCAAATTATAGAGTACTCTAGTAATAATAAGCTATAGCTCATCTCCTATTATTTGTATAACTTCTAAATGTTAAAATTGTAATTTTGAGAAACTAAAATTTGAGAATTCATGTAATCTGTAAATTTCTCGCATAATCTAGCTTACCCTCCCTCTATCACCTCTTAGGTGAGTATTTCTTAAATCTACATTTCATTTATAATTATCATTGAAATATTACCTTCTCATAATTATCTTAGTTTTAAAGCTAAATCCATAATCGCTTGAACAGTGAATGCGTGTCGAATTATCATTAATATTTGCTTTTATAAATAACTTAAATTTCATATAAATCGACACGCATTCAAAGAATCAGTTATTGTAATGCAGGGTCTACTCCTCCGTAATAGCTGGCATACTCGCTGTAATAATTCCCTTTTAGATATTTTTTTATTATTAAATGTTAATGAATAATTATGTAAATTTCATTTCTTTGAGAGTCACCAATTTTCTTTCAGTCAACGGTGATAATGTTGGGCCGAGTTTGAAATCTAGTTAAATATTACCACAATCTTTTAGATATTATACATGTGTTACGTTTTGAAGCCCCGATGGCTCATTCCACGCCGTGAATACTCCGGATTCTCTAGGGTTGAATTAACCCCAGTCGTCCTACACAAGCGGACATGATAATGTTCCCGTAGGGCTTGACGACCGTCACGCAGCCAGCTGGCAAATTGCGACACGGACCGCTTGTCCCTGGTTATGCTCATGTGACACCTTACCTCTTCGGGTCGCGGCAGAGACCAACCCGAAACCCTTATAACTTATTCACGGCATTGCAGTTTCAGCGCTGCCATTTTACATCGCCCTTCTAAAGCGTACCACGTGTTCTTTTATTTAGTTTATTATTCTCTCTATCACTCCGCCTCGGCATTATCTTCGTCATATACTCTCAAATAAATGTTTGCCCTTTGTCGTAAAATAAATATTTTATTAAATAAATGTATGTCCGCCGTTACTGATGACTCTGGCAGTGCAAAGTATAAATTCCTTACAGCACGCATTAGAAATACTCACTCGAGAACCCTAGGTAGCTAGATTACGCCTTCATATAAATAAATGCTCCATATAAATAAATGTATTTTTATATATTTAATATTATCAATTAGCTGTTGAGACTTTGAATTTAAAATATGATTAATCACATTAATAATGTTTTCTTTTATTAAATACGTAAATAAATAATTCTAAATATACGTCTGTAGTTAAGTTTTCATTTATTCGATGCCCATTATAGACATTTCCTCGATTATATATATTAATTAATATTCGTTTGATTGTTGGCCAACTCGGAAACAAAACCCATGAATCTCGTGCATCTCCCTGACCACCGTGCCTAAAGAAGTGTTTACTTATGTCGCATCAGAGGCGTTATTCCGTAGATTGTATTGTGGAACCGATAAACTATGTTCGAACTCAGTATTAACGGTGGCTTCGCTACTCGATGGTGCTGCTGTTCTGTGTGGTGGTCGAATTCTGCAATATGTTAACGAGATACACGTGTTTTGACTGTTACAATATATATATATATAATATTTAAATACATAAATATGTTTATGAATTGTAATAAACTAATGATCAGCTTTTCAAGCTAATGCACATGCGCTTTATGAATCTTAATAATAAATGAATACTCTCACTTCCAACACAAGATAAAGTCTTTGTGAAAGAATAGAATGAATCTACCTATTCTTTCAACCCAAATCCTTAAGTATGGGCAAATCTTAAGCACTGGAAATGAAAGCATGAAGATAATAACCAATCACTTTAAATTACTTTTACTATGTCTGAATGAATGACACCTGCGAAATTTACTAGAATTTATGATATGATATGCTCATACTTAAGCATTTGGGTTGAAAGAATAAGTGGATTCATTCTATTATTTCACAAAGACTTTATCTTGTGTTGGAAGTGAGAGTATTCATTTATTATTAAGATTTATAAAGTGCATGTGCATTAGCTTGAAAAGCTGATCATTAGTTTTGTTACAATTCATAAACATCATGCTATATAAAATAAATATTGCATTTACATATGTTTAATTTCATTTAAGAATGACGTACCATAAATTCTAGTAAATTTTTCAGACATAGTAAAAGTGATTTAAAGTGATTGGTTAATATCTTCATGCTCTCATTTCCAGTGCTTAAGACTTGCCCATACTTAAGTGTTTGGATTGAAAGAATAGGTGGATTCATTCTATTCTTTAACAAAGACTTTATCTTGTGTTGAAAGTGAGAGTATTCATTTATTATTAAGATTCATAAAGCTTGAAAAGCTGATCATTAGTTTATTAATATTTAAATACATAAATATTATCTATACTAAACTTGAAATCAGATTTTCAAGCACTCTGCACCTATCCAATCCATCTTATACAACTGAAACACATGACCACATACATGTGAAAAAGATAAATTATTTCCAATATACATATCACATGCAGAACCAGGTCTCATCAGTTAGTCCAGATCACCATTTCCAACACATATATGCAATCACTGCTCAGTTTATATTAACATATCAAATCTTCAAACTTTAATAAACACACTTCAATCTTCTCCACTCTCCAACTCTTCAGTCAACCATATCATCGAAAATCTGAGAATGAAATGCTTGAAGCCCTTGATGATGTCATTATATTATCATTCTCATGTTGACCTTAAGTCAATCTGACCCCTCACACATTGGACTTAATATGTCCATTTAAATCAGCATGGAATACATATATTGGAGCTCATTTATCTTTTTTACATATGTGTGGTAATGCGTATTAGTTATATAAGATGGATTGTATTGGTGTGAAGTATTTGAAAGTCTGAGTTCTAGTTCCTTATAATTACATTAAATTTAGTATAGACAATATACATGTATTTAAATTTTACATATTCAGCCCGCATTCTGCCATCCCTCTTCTGTATCATTAAGTGAACATATTAAGATCTTATATGTGAGTGGTCAAACTGACTTAGAATCAACATGAGTATGACAGTGATATTGGCATCATCAATGGCTTTGAACATTTCATTCTTAGATTTTTAATGATATGGATGGCTGAAGAGTTGGAAAGTAAAGAATATTGAAGCTTGTCCATTAGAGTTTGAAGGTTTTCTATATTAGTATAAACTGAGCGATGATTGTATATAATGTGTTGGAGATGGTGATTTGAACCTACTGATGAGTGCTAGTTCAGCAATATGTATATTGCTCATTTATCTTTTTTATTTGTATGTTAGCATGTGTATCAGTTGTATAAGATGGATTGGATAGGTATGACATGTTTGAAAGTCTGAGCTCCGATTTTCAAACACCTCATATATATATATATATATATATATATGAGGTGTTTGAATATATATATATATATATATATATATATAGAGAGAGAGAGAGAGAGAGAGAGAGAGAGCTTTTCTGAATTATAGTCAGACCAGTTATAGATACACTTTCATTTTAAACAGTATTAAAACTTTTTTAAATTGTTTTTATATTTATTATTGAATATTTGCTTAATGTTTATATAATTGCATGCTTTGATAAAAGTTGTGTAAAAGCGTTGTTCGCCTAGTGCTTAGCATAGCCACCTTCCAAGTAGCTGGCCCGGGTTCGCTTCCCGGTCAACGCATTTGACATATGAAAAAAAAATTCTTCTATTTAAGTCGAAAAGTTTTGTCAGATAGACCATATGCACAGACACTCTTAAAGCCAAGACAAATATATTCACCAAAACTACCAACACCGAATCATTTTTCTATTAGTGTCATTTTTTTCTTCTATCCCAATTTAATAAAAGCTGCTTCAATAATCCTAATAAGACTCCTTATATTTCTCATTTGTTGACAAAATATTAAATACAATTTTTAAAAAAACTATTTAAGCACCAGATATTATGATTTGCAGCTCTTTAATGCATAAACTTATATAAACTACTAGAAAAATATCATTCCGTATGTTTTCCAACGTTTTTCTTTGTTGTTGTTGTTTTAAGTACATTTTATTAAAATTTAAATTTTTTGAAACTTAGATAAATAAATAATACAAAAAAATAACTGGTTTGTTGGTTAAGACTTGTGCACTAAATTGGGCAAAACAGAGTAATAAGTATTTTTCAAAAACTGTTCTTATGCGCATATAAAAAATATGCCTCTAGCAGCTTATAGATAATTTTTTTAGAATTTAATTCAAAAATATTAGGGTTCGTTCAGTAACAACAGTAGTTGGATTTAAACCCTAAAAAAAAAAAAACTCTGGTCAAATAAATAGAATTAGTACATATTGCTGACTATATTAATATTTGATTGTTTGAAACCTTTATAAACTGATTTTATGATAAAATAAATAATAATGCAAGAAATATATATCTATGATAATAGTTTTGCAAAATTCCTTGTTAATTTTTTTCAAACAAATAGTATAATGTAGTACTACAAACTATATTGTAAAGTAACCCTGTATAATATTGACAGTTAATGTCATATCACATATGTATGAATATAATAGTAAAACAAACAAATAAATATATACATAATATATTAAAAATTTCTAGCGATTTTTTATCTCTTGGGTAAAATAAAGAAAAATAAATAAATAAAATGTCTTTTTTTTTTTTTTAGTGCAAAGATATTATTTATATAATTTCAAATAAATATATAAAAACTAAAAACTGTAATTGACGTTTAATATAAGAATTAAAAAATAAGTATTTCTTTAAAACTTCATAAACAGTATAATCTTTCAAAAATTATATTTTTATGAAATATTAATGACAAAACCATTTTTTATTATTAAATAAAATTGAATAACAAATAAACAAAAAAAAATATTAGAAAAAAAAAGTAATTCAATATATAATAATTATATAAAATAATTAAATAATATAAAAACCGAGAAGTTACTTTAAAAAAGTACAATAAGTTTTAAATGTTAAATAATACCTTTATTCATTAAATTATATTTTATTAATTTATATAAGTTATTCATATATTTTATAAACATGAAAAGTTTACATCGACAAAAAAATTTATGCTTACTTTGAAAACTATTTATATCATTTATGAGTGCTAATTAAATTTAAATAACCTTGTGGTGTAGTGATTAATTAGTGCATCAGCTTAAACAAAACTTGGGTTTAAATCCAGGATGAGTGTTCATTTGAAATTTTTCAATTCACAAGCAGACTCTTTTTTTTCATGTAATCCATACATAATGAATAGAGTTAACCACCTGGAATTGGTCAGTAAATGGGTATGCAGCTATTTATAGCTAGATAATAGAACTTAATCTAAGTTAATCTGATGAGTTTTGATGACTGCACTATAAAAACTAGCAATACAGTAGTAATATGGTACAGTCTTCATAACAAGTAGGAATAGTGTCATACTTCAGTAGTGCTGAATCTATTGTTTATCTTTAATTAAATATTACAATTAATTTCTACTTGCTTTACTATTTATCAACTAATTTTATTATATTATAAATGTTCATGGTATAGTAGTTATGTGTAATTCCAGATGTAGCCATGTTCTGGAATTTGAGTGTAGATGTAATTTGGAAATTTTTCAGGTACCTGAAGAATTTCACAAAAACTTTTTTTTATGGAGTTCAGTCTTAGAAAGTTAAAATGTCTTTATTTAACTATTGGTTATTCTATGAGTATCTGTAGCTGAAAATTTAAATACAAAATGCTCAAATCATCCTCATAAATGTTATGTTTTTCAGCAAGTGGATATTGCTGAGAAAACATTTGGGAGAGAGATTTGAAATATATGTGTGTGTGTGTGTAATAATGCTCAATGTTAAATTGGTTTGTAAGTAATCATTAAAAA
Source organism: Epiperipatus broadwayi (assembly GCA_028023455.1). Taxonomy (NCBI): domain Eukaryota; kingdom Metazoa; phylum Onychophora; class Udeonychophora; order Euonychophora; family Peripatidae; genus Epiperipatus; species Epiperipatus broadwayi. Next base: position 4,520,199 of record JAQFVV010000021.1, on the reverse strand, counting down.
CCAGTCAACACTTAGACAATCCTAATATTAATACCAATCAACAATTTCAAACTGTTGTCAAAGCAACCTCCTTTTAACAACAAAGGATGAATCCCACCTTTATTAATGGTCTAATATATTTATATAGACACTAAAAAATTGCAATTTGACCACAGAAATTGAAATTATTGATACAGAGAAGTTTGAATAAACTGTTTTATATAAGTAAATATAACTAATTCTGAATGTAGACTAATAAGTCAATTATAACATTCCAAACTTATGTTCAAGGTAACTTGGTTCGCAAGTAATCATTAAAAACCAGTCAACACTTAGACAATCCCACTATCAATAATAATCAACAATTTCAAACAGTTGTCAAGGCAACCTCCTTTTAACAATAAACCCACTTAGCCATGAGCATTATTATACTTATTATTTAAATAAAACTTTGGGTGAAATTTTAAATTTATAATTGCAGTTTGTAATGTTATAATTGACTAATTTATTAGTCTACATTCAGAATAAGTTATATTTACCTGTTTAAAGAGAATTATTTAAACTTCTTTGTATCAATAATTTCAATCTCTGTAGTCAAGTTGCAATCTTTAGTGTTTATATAGGTATATTTAGCTATTAACAAAGGTGGGATTTCATAGAGATTCCATCTTTATTGTTAAAAGGAGGTTGCCTTGACAACAGTTTGAATTAGTTGATTGTTATTGATATTGGGATTGTCTAAGTGTTGACTGATTTTTAATGATATATATAAATATAACAAAAAAATAATAAATGTAATGTTAATAAACTATTATATACAGTCCTTCAATCCCTAGAAATACTTTCGGTTAAGGAATTAACTGAAAGTATTTCTATAGATTGAAAGACTGTATATAACAGTTTAGTACCATTATATTTATTATTTTTATTGTTATTACAATAGTTTTTTTATTAACTGAAATTTTATTTGTATTATATATATAACATTAAACCCTTAATCAACAATCTCAATCTGTAGTCAAGGAACCTTCTTTAACAAGCAAGGTGGTACCACCTTTATCTATGGTGTATATTTATATAGACACTAAAGATTTCAGCTTGACCAAGGTCAATCTTTAGTGTCTATATAAATATATAAGTCCATAGATAAAGATTGTACCACCTTTATTGTTAAAGGAGATTGCCTTGACTACAAGTTGATGATAACTAATTCTAAATACACCTTTACCCCACTTAGCGATTGTCTACTTAGTGATATTTCACAATAGCGATATCATCAATTTGTATCCACTACTTCGATGTGCAATCGATTATTCGCTATAACGATTGGGGAAAAAAAAAATTGGGGGCAGCCATCTTGAATTTTGCGTCACTGATGACGTCAAAGAGAGCTATATTATACCCAAAAACAAAAGTATATTATTGTAATATGTATATAGGTAATGACTTTGCTGTAATTCTATACACATACAATATTTTTTTCATAAAACCCTTAAAATATCTATAATTACTTTATCTATAATACATCATATATAATAAATAACACAGCAAATGTTCATCCACTTTTCCTTTTAAAATACATATATATGTTCTACAATAATATCAACAAATTAAAAATCCTTCTCCTTTTTCTTTTCAAAAACATTATTTTCTTATCTCAATACTGAACATATACAGTATATATATTTATATAATACAAAAATACCATCATCACAAACTTTCAGGAAAACACTAAATATGAATATTAAACTGCGTGTGTGTGTTTCTGAAATACGATGTATTAATTTTAGAAAACCTGGAAAATTATGTAAAAATATTTGTTGATTTTGTAACTTCGTTAATCAGAAAAAAACAACATTTTAAGATGTCGAATTAGAAAAGTTTAAAAAAAAAACAGATTGCATTTAATTAAAAATCTTTCTACTCGAAGGGGGGGGGGGCATTATTACATTACTAAAAATATACAGTAAGAAAAATAAACCTACCTGTATGTTTTAGAAAATTAGAAGTTAGATTTTTTACTTTGAAAATAAGTTGATTTTTTTTTTCTATATGTTCAATTAAATAATTAAAAATTAAACATTGTTTTTTAATTTGAATAATTTCACATAAGTAATAAAATAAATGTACAGTATAGTAGTAATATATACTGTAATACAATTTATAGTAGTAATATATATTGTAATACAATTTTTTAAAAAAAGCACTTCAGTATAGATTTTTTTTTCATTACGATGAAAAACTTCCACAGAAGAATATAAAAACTTTTAAATTCAAATTTAGTTTCATTGCTGTTCTGTACTTTTTAAAGTGAAAATATGCATTTTTTTTCCTAGTGATATAAAACTTTTCTTTTTAGATACCGTATTTAGTCGTCATTGTCATGAAAAAATCAAGAAAATCTTTGAGCTTGGAAATCAATGTGGATATTTTACGTCACTGGAACCGACCAATTTTTTTCTCATAGACCCCCATTATAATTACATGTTTTGTCTACGATATTCTTGCTTAACGATGAGTTTTGGAGGACCAATTGTCATCGCTAAGTGGGGTAAAGGTGTTTATCATTTTTAATAACATAAAATTCTAATATCTAATATTTCATTTGTCTAACTTTTTGAATAGGTATTGTGAAGCCAATAATGATGTGTTTCTTTGTTATCAATGAGATTTTTCAATTAGATGCTTATTTTCACAAATTTAAAATATTAATTAAAAAAAATATTTTTTAATTATTAGAAGGTTCAAATATTTATAATGTAGTATACAAATTAATTTTGTAGTATATGTAAAAAAGACTTAATTGCACAAAACAAAAATCAAATATGTTATATTAAAAATATTTAGTCGCTAGAGTCTATTCAAAAATTTTCTGGGTGAGGTTGATACTGATGTAGTTAAACCACTAAACATCACATCATCACAATTTTTATGCTTACAAAAGCTGTTAGCACAGAAATAACATCTCCACACAATAGTGTTATTCAGATCAATTCAGAATAATCAATGGATGCAGAAAGAATTGTGCATAAAACCCTTATCTTGCAGGTGGTGCTAATGTATGAAAAGTTTTGTCTCTGTATTAAAACTGGTGTAAGCAAAAATAAATGGTGACCATGTGATGTTTAGTGATTTCATACCGACCCTGCCCAATAGAATTATAGTGATGTTGGTTATTAAAAAACCAAAGACATCAAAATGTAGAGATGATGTGAGATCAGATGTATATGACTATACAAGCAAATGAACTTGAATTGAAAACATTATTGTGTTTTGATTTTGGACTCAAAGCTTCAAAGGTAACTAAAAAGGTATAAAGTCTTTGCTGGAGGTTATTAGATCCTAAGGTCTAGGTACAGGGCTCTCAGATCAAAAACTTCTCAATATTGAAAGCCACAAGCTAAAAATTAGTCTGTAGATATTGTATGAATAGAAACTAGATACAGATTTTATTCACAAACCTTCCTTCTTTCATTCATTGAATACTCTGGCTTACCCTGAGAGGTTCTACTATATAGAAAGTTTTGCCTATATGTAAAGTTTATGACATAAAGTTATAGCAAGATTTATTGAAATGGAAAAGATTAATTCCACTTGGTTTAGGAATTTTTTGATAGCTTTCAATAGCAAGTGTGATTACTGTTTTTTGATGAATATAAATAGATAGCAAAACAAAATTTTTTGGAATAAAATCTTAAAGTAAAGTATGTAACATTGGTTTTTCAAAAACTTTTGTTCAACTTAAAAATTCTGTTAATTAGCTTATTTGGGTCAAATCTTGTAATCAGTTTTTAATACATTTTTCTCAAACTGATTTTCTTCAAATTTTGTACAGGTGTTAGATATTGATGGCAATGAAATATGTCAATGCACTATTTCAGAATTGTCCAATCTAATATTGTTGGTGGGCTGAATTTCATACCATGTTTATATTAGTTCAATAAGTTTTCAGTTGTGTCCAATAAATGGGGTTATATATTTTTTTTAAAAATATGATTTTATTGAATTTTATGAGTAATTCACTAGCTAAAAGGCATTTACTGTTAATTAAAATAGAAATAAAAAAATGAAGGATGAAATCTTAATTTCTCTTAGTTGTATAACTAAAATTTGCTTTTTGTAAAATGTTGCCTTCTTAAACACAAAAATCTTGTAAATGATTTATAACATATGTGAATTTCATTTCAAATACTGAAAATCTTAATTTCTCTTAGTTGTATAACTAAACTTGCTTTTTGTATAGTTCTGTCCTTGTCAATTGTGGAAACATACTGAAGAAACTATAGATCATCTGATTAATGATTGCATCAGACTAATAAAAATTAGGAAAATAATTTGTGATCATTCAAAAATTGGTCTACACACAATCACCTCCATCAAGGACTGTGTGAACTCCAGGACTTGTTCAAAGATTAGAATTTCAATATTTATAGTGTGGGTGGTTCACTGTAAATTGGTCTTCAGGGTACCAAAACAAGAAGATGAGCTCTTTTTTCTCATGACAATGTACAAAATCAAAACAAGAGATGACTTTCACTCCTCCAAGAAATTATTGGAAAACACTTGTTTCCTTTTTGACATTTCCAATTTAGACTAATCAAGAGTGGATACGTGATATCACAGCTCAAATGTTCATAACTATGTAAATTTCCTTTTTTTCATGATTGTTTTTCAATGTTGATTAACATAACCCTACTGTATTACTAGAATTTTTTCACAATAAAAATTGTATTTTTTTTAAAAAAAAAAACCTTGTAAATGATTTATAACATGAGTGAATTTCATTTCAAATACTGAAAATATGATAACAATACTTAGATACTCAATTTTTTTTAAAAAATTGAATATGAATAGTCATAAAAAGTCATTACAAAATATCCAAATACCAAAAAGTAAAATGTATATATATATATAATATTTTATAAAAGTACATTTATTTAATTTCTTGAATAATTCCCTAAAAAAATTTTTTTTTCACCACAGATTTTGGTTGTTAGATTTAAATTGAAATAAAATCATAAGGTATTTATAATTAATTAATTTACTCACTATTTTTTTAAAACAAATATTTGAATTAATTAATTTACAGAAGCTTTATTTTAAGCTACATGTAACAAGGAAAACTGTAGTTGAAGAAAAATATTATTTTGGACTTTTTAGTTCACTATTCATCAAAATAAATAAAGGCATTTTCTTTTTATATAAAATATTATGTATATCATCATTGTCAATCATTATCAATCCACTGCAGGATGAAAGTCTCTCCAAGTCCAATCCATCTTCTCTGATAGCTTCTCTTTTCCACAATATCCCTGCATACTTTCTTATTTCATCTATCCATCTCATATGTGATCTCTTTCTGGGTCTTTCACAATCTCTTTTACTCCAGTTTATGATTTCAATTTTCCATCTATTATCATCTCTTCTAGCAATATGTCCAGCCCAACTCCACTTCAGTCTCTTAATTCTTTCAATGATGACAGTAACACCTGTTTGTTCTCTCACCCATATATTGCATTTTTGATCTCTTCTTGTTACTCCCAACATGCATCTCTCCATACTTCTTTGAGTAGTATGAAGTCTCTGTATTGCTCTTCTATTAAGTGTCTAAGTCTCAGATCCATAAATAAGAACTGATAAAACACATTTATTAAAAACCTTTCTTTTCAAACACATAGGGATATTTCCTTTTAGTATCAAGTTATTTCTACCAAAAGCACTCCGACCAACTTTATTAATTTCATCCATTATGTTTCCATCTATAGTAATAATCTAACCAAGTTATTAGTAGTTGTTAATTTCTTCTAACTCATCATAATCATTCTTTATTTTCATCTTTTGAGAAAATCCATTGAACCTTACTTTAGTCTTTTTAACCTTTACTTTTAGTTCTACTTTCTTAATTTCATCTTATAACTCTTGCAACATTTCCTGAAGCTCTAAAGCATTATTTGCAAAAACTATATATATATATATTGTAACCTCCTCCCCCGTCGCCTCTCTCACGCGCGTGCACTCCATAGAAAATGATCTATAATAATGTTTAAAATATATTTCCGGGTTCTCTCTAGCTCAGTCTTAACAAAATGAATGAAATTAATTTATTAAAATGATTAATACTAGCTCTAAACTTTAAAATATAAATACAGTTATATTATTAAAAATTTATTATTTTCATGAGACATGGAGCGACGACACGGGGAGCGAGACAGACTACATTGAGATATATCCACATGATACTATCCCAATGGCATAAGAACACTATACTAAATAATCAACTTATGGTATTCTTATGACTTTCCAAGCTCTTTGCATTACGATTAAGATAATAATCATATCTTATTATTCTTTGTAATAATAATCTAGTTCAATTAATTAATTTAAGTAAAAAATGAAATAAAATCAAATCAAATAAATCTCAGGTTCATAAATTACATTTAAACTGATTTTAAATTACGGTAGTAAACTATGAGAAGGGAATTTTATGTCATAAATTCACTACGTAACAACTAACAATAATAAATAAGAATAATGATAATAATAGTATAATGTAATCCTATTTCTTCTTAAAATGAAATAAATAAATAAATATTACGTTCGTGGTAGTATTTAATAATCTGACAATCAAAATACGTGTTGTAATATTAGCATATGATTTATTTTAATATTGTGGCAACCAACTTATGACCAATAAACGATATAATTATAATCCTTTAATTTTATCATACAAATAAAACCTCAAAAATTATTATAACACTTTTATGTTTATCTACTTTGTGCAAAATTATATGTCTGTTGCAATTATAAATGTGTATTGTGATATCATGCATTCTATGTGGAGAAATATAACTAAGACACGAAGCTTACAAATAAATTTACAACATAGTTTATTAATAATTATACAAATAACAATATTTACATTATGTACATCGGATATCCCTACTTTCCTGTTACAAAAATTACTTTACTAGTTTATCTCTTAACATTAAATTTCTACTTATTTTATTTTTAACTCTTATACAGTATTATTATTATTAGATATCTGATTTTAGTTTAGCTGGTTACAAAAATGTATCTATCAATAATTATCATTAATACTTTATATCTCTATTAATTTTAAAATTATATTTTTACAAAAATTTTTACCTTCGTAATAAAAATTATACAAAATCATAAAATTCTATTTTATATTATTATTCGTATGGAATCCTAAAGATTCAAACCCTTCTTGACATTTTGATGTTCCGTTTTATTATTGACTATACAATAATTATTAATCCAATACTTATCCAAGCCTTTGCTTCGTATGGTAATTACACTCATTAACATACCATGCACAAATACATATATCAGTTACACATTATTGAATCATTTTTCAACCAACATGCAATCTCTATTTTTAAATATCATATAAAATATTAAAATTTTATTATTACTTTAAAAACTTTGTTTAGATTTTTCCTTTAAAATCTTATATTCATTTCAGAATTACTTTTTAAAACTATATCATATGATTCTTCATCTCTTTATGACATTTATACTTTCACTTTTAAAATAACAATTCTAACTCATTCTAGTAAATAAACTATTCTTACATAACTACAACATAGCCTCATTTCTATTTTATGTATCATTTCTATAAAAATATCTTTCTGACGATGTATATTCATGAAACAAGGATAGCGAAAATAGATGCGCAGGATCAAAACAACTAGAATATTATCCGTCATAAAACTTGACAATGATGGCACAGTGAATTTAAAGAACACCATAGAGGAGTGACCTTTATCTGTCTATCCACCTCTACTATAGGAGTGATGCTAAAGCTATTCCTTCAGCTTTATATAACATCAAAAAGTTTCAAAAATACGTAAAAACACTGTCCAAAATATATGTGTTCAGTGATAGGACTTAGTTAGCTATACTGAAATCACACAAAATACTATGATCCAAATATTTGATTTTTCTTATTTCTTGGCAAAAAAACATCATCTTGGTTTCCTCTACACCAGTACTACCAAGTCACTATCCGATTTTATTTCTCTAGATTTATCTATGCAGTACATCGACAAATTTCTGTCTACATTTCTAACAATAATAAAATTCATTTTTAGTTCAAACTATACAGCTATTCTTAAGAAAATCTTTTACTACTTATCTCATATATTTATAATATACCAACTATTTTAAAATTATCATGAATATTTTGCAACATAAAAGTTCAAAAGAATCACATAATTATTATGATACTTATTATTAATTATATTTTTTAAAACAACTTATTGCATGCACATTTAAAATTACTACTATCTCAAATATATGTTTTAATGTTGGATAAAATGTGTACTTATAATTTAAAAACTTTCATACATCATTCTTCATTAATAGATGACCTAAAAAAAAATACATTATGCATTATCAATAATATCACAATTACCAAAACGATCTCTATCTTCTTGATCGTATTCTGAGGGCTTCACCATTCCATTACTTCTTGTAGATATTTAAAACTTCCATACATACATTTTATTTTTATAATACTATTTCTATCATTCTATTAAGCTATTATATTTAAATCTAATTATTCTTAAATTCATGTTTATATGTTTCCCTAAGCTAATATAGAATTTTTATACAATCAAATAAAATATTTAAATTATATTTACGATACTGCTTTGTCGAACTTGCTTGAAAATTGTTCATCGTAAAGCTAAAAAAAAATATATATTTTATTTTTCATTCAGTCACTTAATGTTCTATTAAAAAAATAACCCTGTTTAATAATCTTCATCGACGATGATCCTTAGTTTTCTCAATATTTTATACACTTATTAATTCTTGATATCTCCTTTAACATAGTCTGCTAGCTTTTTCCCGCGCGTCTGGTTTCCCCCGATGCATCTTGTAGATATTTTATTTTAAATCTTCAATAAATTTCTGTTTCCATGGATCCATTTTTTTTAGTCATTTAATCTTAGCTTTCTTTGATCAAACATTTTTTTCCATTAAATTCTTTGTAATATTTTCTCATTTCTCTTATATAAAGTTTTTCGGCTCCTCTCAATAAAATACTTATTAGCACTTTTATATTAGTCTTTAACTTTTTATTTACTTTACCATTCTGGAACTATAGTTTTAGTAATGTTTCCCTTTTAAAATAAACACTTTTCTTCATTATTATTTTTCTTGGTACTAGAACGCATATTAAAATTTTGTTCATAGAGAATAATTTAGTTTTAAGATAGCTCTGTAAATTTATCGTCATAAATTGTTCTTGACGATCAGCAGCTTCTTTTTCAGATTTTCACATATCGTCCCAATTGTATTCCTTTCAGTTATAAGATTAAGTTTCTGGTTGCGCACAAATAAAGTCGTATTACGATACTTTCCCATTATTTTTCTTTCAGCAATTACTTTAAATATTTTTTCTTGTACTTCCATGTTACTGTAGGCTTTCTGGTTAAATTTGAATAAAATTTCCTGGTAAGATAAACTTAAAATTAGCAATCCATATCTCTGTAGTCAAAAATATATTACATGTTACAGAATAACTTTTAGAATAAATCCGAAATTATAAATTTATACTACTGTTCAGCTACGATGTTACCAGCTATCAAATGTGTTACTTTCTCTTTCCACTTTCACATCACTTCTCCCACTCTGTATAATTCTTAGATTTTTGTCTCTTAATTTTACATCCTTTGATTGGTTAATATTTATTTTAGCGTGAACAATTTATTCATTTTATTTTGATAACAGAATGTATATTTTAAAATTAAGAATTGATGACGTAATGTCTGGAATATTTATACCAATATTTTTAAATTCAATTATAGTTTTATATAAAAAAAATCATCTAAATTTTAAAATAATTATTAAAACAATATTTAATATTTTTAAACTTTCACTTTAAATATCGATGGCAATTATATCTAGTTTTAAATTCACACAGTTTATTATTATTTTAACAAGAGTGTGTATGAAGGTATTTAATATACGGTCACGTGTCTACTAACTTTATAAAAATGATTTTTTATTTACGTCTTGGTTTAAATTACCAAAACTGATATATTTTATAAAAAATTTAGAAAATAATTTATAATGTTAAACTAAATATAACTCTCACCATCCCAAAGTTTATTTTAAAACACAATCTATTAATTTTGATTATTAAATATAATTATACACTACATATAGTATTTATTTAATTTATTAGTTTTAAAATATTATATTCAAATTATTTATCTACTTTTAACTATCTATAGCTGTATTATTTTATATGGCCAGCTTTCACAACCATAAGCAATGATATGATTAAGCTTTATTTAACTGTTTTCTTTTAAATAATTTATTACACTGTTATATACCAGGTATTTTTAGCTTTAAATTGTACTATAAAATCTCATTCTCTTATTATTATCTATATCTCTTACAAATATAACTTAAAATTTAAAATTTTTTAATAATTGACCTTTCTACCCTACCTATGACCTACAGACAAGGGCACAATATATATATATTAGAAGTTAGTCAACCCTTAGACAATCCCAATATAAATAACAATCAAGAATTCCAAACTGTTTTGGCTACCATTTTCTATGTTGTATAATATTTTAATATCTAGCACACTAATGTTATTTGAACATAAGCATATTGAGATTTTGATTGTTTATTATTATAAACTATTTATAAATGCATTCTCTCATAAAGAAACTGTAAAAGAGAAGATATTACTTATCAAGGATCTCATATGCAAAGTGGTGAAGTTTTGACCAGATTTCCATTTATGTTTTATAATCTATATATAAAAAAGCTAGCTAGATATTCATTTTGTTATCTAATTTGCTATGATCACAATACAAAAAATTCTAAGCTAATGGAATCTGAAATTTTTTTTAAAAAAAATTGTATTCAACCTACGTTTAAACTAAAACATAGATATCATTACATCATAAAGCACATTATTTATAACATGTGTTATTTTCAATTTTATATACAAGCTCCAGTCTTGACCAATGAAACAAATGCTGTTGATAAACATTTCAGTAACCCCATTAGATTGCTCAGCCAATACAAAATTATCAGTTGCCCTAGGTGTACATATAAATAATAATAAATAATATCAATGCAAATTATAGGTAATAGTGAAAATGAAGCATTCTAAATAATGTCAGTATAAGCAATTGAGCTGTCCCCTAGTAGCCATAATTCAACCAATTTTTTTAGATTGAGAAAATGGTTGCTTCCTACTGTTTGACTATTATTTCATATGGAAAGCTTTCTTGAATCACTACAACTGAAAAATCGAATGTTAAATCAGTTGATTCAAAGCAATTTATCTTAACATCTCCACTGATTTAATATTTCCTCTTCTGTTCTGGGTTCCAATGAAGCTTAGCATATAAAATCTTAAGCATGTACTATGGATCAGTCATTTTCTCAATAAAAACTTTGAATTACATCGGCTAGAGGAAAAAACTATTATTTGTGCGGACAGTGCTTGGAATGTTTTGTTTTGACAGTTACATAGTTATAATCTTATCGTGCCATTCGTAGTCAAAAAATAATTTCTATTACAGCAGATTATATAAGACTAGATTATTTATGGTTATTGTAATTTTTCTGCCATTAAAAAATAGTCACATTTTCTTTTTTCTTCTATTTCTTTCTAACTGTTTAAACAAATTTTTAAATTGTATTGTCTAGAATATATAAGGGATTTGAATTCAGACTTTCACATGACCCTTAACTCTCCATGCCATCTCATATTGCTGACCCACCTGATCACACACATGTTGAAAAAATAAATAATCACCAGTATACATATTTCATGCTCAACCAGCACTCAACAGTTGGTCCAGATTACCATCTCTACCCATATATACAATCAGTGCTCAGCTTTATATGAAGATAAGCAATCTTCATACTTTAATGGACAGGCTTCAAATCACTCCAACTCACAACTTTTCAGCTGTCCATTTTCATTAAAAATCTGATGATGAAACATTCAAAGCCAATGTTAGTGCCATTGTCTAGAACAGTAAATTAAATTTTTATCAATTTGATTCTTAAAAAAATTTTCTTTATTTTATTAAAGCCACTTTTAATGAGCTTTTTTCTTTCTGTATGCGAAATAGTATAAAATGATCAGTAAATTTTAATTACAATATTACAAAAAAATAATTCATGATTTTTGTGATACATGTACAAAATAATAAGAACAACTGCTATAATACCAGGCAAAACTCACTATACATATTGCCATGTGATGTTTATTTGCTATAAAACTACTATATTTTAATATTGAGTAATATAAAATAAACAATTGAATGGTTAGCTACTCCAAAGATTATGTGACAGTCATGTTCTTGAATAAACAGGTCAAACTTTGATGTAAAAACATTTATCACCAAACATCACATGATCACATTGTTTTCAATTTTATTCTCATAGTTTTGTAGTTAAGTAGAGATAAAAGGTGGCTGCTGTATGATTGCATTAGATCTTAAGAACTAGGTGCAGTGCTTTCAGATCCAAGGCTCCTCACTGATGAAGGCCACAAGCCAGAAACTAGTCTGGGGATGCTGGGTGAGTAGGAACTAGATAGGGATTTTATGCACAAGCCTTCTGGCATCCATTGATTACTCTGGCTTGCACTGAGTGGCACTACTGTATGGAAAGTTTTGCCTGTTTTAAAAACTTTTACCTCTAAAACTTTCATTCTATTTATGGAGACTGTCTTTTCCCTAAAGTAAGTCAAAATTTGTATTGCTTAGGCTATATAATAGTCCAGAAATCCTTTACTTGATAACCTTATATTATAACAAACTTATCCACTTCATATTTTTTATTATCCAATGATTTTTTACCCAGTGTTTATTTTCTGTTTTCTCTATCAACATTGTAATAAAAACTATTTCAATAATTCTATTACTCTGTTCTCCTTTTTCTCAATTTCACCATGAAGACCTAAACAAAAATCATAAAATCTCTATTTTTTTCATTTTCTTTACTTTTAAATTTTCCCCATTTTTCATAAAATTTACCCTGTTTCACTTTCATTATTCTATACTTTATAATGTTCTCTATAGTAGCTATAGAAATCCCTAATTTTGGGGTGTTATTATGATACTAATATTGCTTTAGCTTCTCATAACTATTTTGTGATTATCTACAATCTTAGTTTTCCTGTTCTCATTTTTGTGTAGAACTTAGAGCTAAAATTATTAGTTAAGAAAAATCTAAAGATATCAATATTTAAACAATTTTTTTAACATGAAAGAAAGCAGAAAATGCTCACATTGTTGTATCATAGTATAAAGAAATGGACAACATCATTGATTGGTAAAACATTTGATCTGAGGCTATTCTGAGCATAATTTTTTCTTTTAGTATTTTGGTTTAAGAAAATGTAATTTTCAGTAATTTATCTACATATTTAAGCTTTCTTATGCAGCATATTTGGGTAAAATATTGGTACTGATTTAGTATGCATTCATTGCCATTTTAAATAAAAACCACCCAAAACCCCACTGACACATCCAAGTGATAAATGACATTCATTGCAAAATCATAATTTACATCAATAATTAAAAAATTAAAATGCAAATTTTCAATAGTTATGCTTAATTTAATCATATGGCTAAAACATACTGTTACAATTTACATCAATAATTCTATAATTTTTTTAAAAATATATTTATTGACATTATAAAATTGTACAGATGCATAATAAAAACACTTTGTTAATGTTGGCTCATCCATTGCTGGCGTTGGTCTGGAAAAAGTATGCAAGAGCCATTCTCCGCACTAGCAGGTTATAAAATGAGCAGATACGTACTATTTAGTTGGCATTGCCCACCCCTGCCAGTGCAAAGAATGACCCAATAATGCTAACTTATCAGCTGGGATAGATGTAGTATGAAATCAATGCCCCTCTAGAAGAATCTGACATGTTGCAACACAGACTACTTCTTCTACAATACACTACAATGTGGATATATCGGGTCCAAAATTCATGTAGAGTCTGTAGGCCATACTAGTAGGCTCCATGTATTGTTAAACAAAAATCTAGAGGATAGTATCTTATCCTTGTCTTGAAGAGCTTTGAGCTTATCACAAAATATAGCATTGGGATCCGGTGTTGGTTGTGTGAACTTTGTCCTGCACCTTGTGTACCAAAAAGCATATGTCAGGAAGATTGATAACCTGATTACTGTAAAGTCTCCAGAGAAGAGACAACCCCTGATGTCCAGGATTTTATCCACTGCTATAATGCAGTGTTGAGAGATAATTCTTCGAATACTGTTATAGCCTGGACATACATTTAAAAGGTGATTAAAGGACTCCTCTCCTCTAGAACAGGCATGACAAATAGGGTCTATTTTATTTAGAAACCGTTTGTAGTATAAGAATGTATTAGTTGACATGGAATCCATATTCACCTTAATCAGATAATCCAAAAGTTTGGGCTTCAGTAGCAGATATTTAAATATTGAGGTGATTTTATGATTAAAGCACAATTTTCTTACAATTACACAATTATGATTATTCATTACAAAATCGCAATTTACATCAATAATTAAAAAAGTAAAATGCAAATTTCTTATAATTATGCTTGATCATAAATCACTGCTGTGTATTCTAAAATGAATTTAGTATTTTCCATTCTAACTCGGTCAATATTTTCTTTTTTTCTTCTATTTCTAAGTGTTTAAATCAATTTTTAAAGTGTATTGTCTAGAATAATAAATTAAATTTTTATGATATATGTACAAAATAATGAGAACAACTGCTATATTACATATTTAAGCTTATTTATGCAACACATTTGTAAAATATTTACTTTAAACTAAAAAAAAGCATGATTACAATTAGATTTTATTTCAAAATGTTTGTTTTTAATAAAGCAAGTTATAAAAACTAGTCTTGCATTGGTGGTCGAGAGGTCAGCGCGACTGCCTTACAAGCAGTTGCCCGGGTTGCGGGTTCATGTTCCGGCCGATGCTATGACACTTGAAAAAAAAAAAAGTTATAAAAACTATAGTTATGATAAAGTGGAAATTATTTTTACTGGTTAAAATAATTTTGCTTTTATCAATGCTGGTGAAGAAATTTGCTTCTATTTTAAATATGGAATATAAAATAAATATTTTGGTCAAAATATTTTTTTTGAATAGGTATAGGTTATGACCTAATGCACCGTGGAACTGGAAAAAAAGAATACTTTTCAGGAATGCTAATGTTTTTTTTTTTTAGTTTTTTTTTTTTTATATGTCAAATGCGTTGACCAGGAAGCGAACCCGGATCAGCTGCTTGGAAAGCAGCTATGCTAACCACTAGGCCTCCAACGCATTGACCGCAATGCTAATGTTGTGATCGTAATATTCATAATTGGCAATCGCAAACAAAGAATGGTGGCCATTTCCCCGGGAAATGTTAAATGTTCATGATACTATAAACTGTGGAACTGGAGAAAAAGAATATTTTCCAAGGATGCTCAAATTTTAATAGGAATATTTATAATTGACAATCATAGAAAAAGATTGGTGATAAATATTTGTGATTAAAAAGTACCTTTATTTTGTTTTGCAAAAACTAGACAATTATTTATTTAAAAAACACACACATTTTGAAATATAAATTTAAGTGAGAAAGCACTTAGTAACAATATATATATATATGAAATGCATTTAAAGAATGTCATTTAAATATTTATATGAGTTAGTTTTATTTGCTGGAGAGCAAATTAAATTAAGATTGGTTTATTTTTTTATTAACATTGTATATATATATGCACACAGACGTTGGTAAATAATTGTTGGCTAATCATTCCATATATATATAGACGTTCACAAAAATGTGTATGAGTAAGTTGTGGAACGTTTCAAATTACAAGTCTGAATTAATTGTACTTGCGTGTTAATGAAAAATCAATATTTTTTTTCTATCTATAATTTTTAATGTTTTCGGTTTTATCATTTCTCCGTTTCTATAGTTTATTTTCTTCGGCCGGGGGAAGGGGGAGGGTACCTTGAAGAAATAGCTTAATTTAACAAAATCTATTTGCTATTACATAATTTTTTAAGTAATATAAATAAGAAGCATGGTTAAAAAAAAAAAAAATGTAAATAATTTTAAAAAATAAAAAAAGCTAATTTATAACTAAAAGTTTTTATATTTATATTATAGATAAATTGAAAGTAAAACTTAAGTAGTCTTTTTTTAATCATTTATTCTATCTTTTTTATTGTTATTAAAAAAAAGAAAAGGAAGAACATTATATAAACATTTCAGCTATTGTTAACCTTAACAAGATATCGTTACTCTTTTAGTCATCCAAAAGGCATTTTTGGTTTTAATTTAATGAAAAATGCTCTTAAGAATATTAACGTGGTAAAAAAAAAAAACATTTTTTTTTTTAAAGATAATATAACTATTACTGTATATATATTGTATTATTGTAGAGAGGATTTGAACAGAGATTTTCAAGTTTCCTTCAGTTATCCGCTACAACTTATATAACCACTATACATGACTACATACGTGTGAAAAAAATAAATGACTTTCAGAATACATATTTCGTGCTAAACCAGCACTCATCAGTTGTTCCCGATCATCATCTCTCAACATATATATAATCAGTGCTCATTTTATAATAGGATAGAAAATCTTCAAACTTAAATGGACATGCTTCAATCTACTTCATCATCCAATTCTTCAATTTTCCATACCAATGAAAATCCGATGATGGAATACCTAAATCCCTTATTGATGCCAGTATTGTTATCATATCCATGTTGATTTTAAGTCACTCTGACCCCTCATATGTAGGACTTTAATATGTTCATTAGAATATTTGATATCTTAATATAAACTGAGTACTGATTATACATGTGTATAAGAGATGATGATCTGGACCAACTGATGAGTACTGGTTCAGCATGAAATTTATATATTGGAGATCATTTATATTTTTCACATGTATGTGGTCATGTGTATTGGCTATATAAGATAAAGCAGATAGCTGAAGGGAGCTTGAAAGTCTGTATTCAAATCCCCTCTAATTACATCTAAAGTTTAATATATACATTATACTTGTATTCAGATATTTCAAATAGGTTTTATAAGTCCAGTTCAGCTTAGCCTAGGTGACACCACTGTAGTGAGAGAAAGGAAGCTGGGATATGTGATGTGTTGTTGGCTTTACACCAATGCTGTCCAAGAAATAAACTTACATATTATTATCAAAAATGAAGGACACCATAAGGTATAGATAATAAACTGGTATTATATCTATATAATTACATAATTACATAAGCAAGTAAATTTAACTTCAATATGCTTTTGCATTTGGGCTGGTAGCATGATAATAAAAAAAGAAAGGATGTTGGAGCAAAAGATCATTAGATCCAAAAATCATGTGTACTAACTAGATCACAAACTCAAGTCCTCAATGTTAAAGCTATAAACTAGAAACTAATCATCTGGCATTGATTACTTACTAAAACTTATACTAGGTGGCATAGTTGAAGTGAGAGAAACATGTCTTGTTACCTCTCATCTGAAATCAATCTAGAAATCTTTAGCTCTTATATCCATTCATCTGGAAATGTTTAAACAATGCAGGTCAGACTGAAATATTTTAAAATGAGAAATTGTTAGTTTTATTCAACCCCCCCCCCCTTTTTTTTTTTTGCAAAAGCTATTTTTTTGAAAAAATGGTGAAAGTGACAGTTAGTAATTGGTATAGCTTCATTTAATAGTAAAATGTATATAGGATCTAATAAAAGAGGGTAATAATTAAGATACAATTCAAAAATAACCATAGTTTTTGCATTATATGCAAATGCAGTAATATACTCCCAACAGACTTTTATTGAGAAAACAATGCTAATTGATATTTTGGTCTAGATATTCAGAATGAGTACTTAATCTAATTAGAACATTAAATCTGATTATTATCAATTACTTTCTTTATTAATTTTACAATGCTTCATATAATATATGGGTATATAAATAATGATTATAAGATAGAATAGGGGTCCCCAACCTTTTTGCACTTAAGAGCACATTCTATAATACCGGCCAGGTGGTGGGCACCATTTATTTTTTTCAACTAGATGGCGGGCACCTTTTATTTTTCCAATGTAAATTTATAGTTGGATATTGTTAATAATACACATAATGTACAAAAAAATATTTATTTCAAAAATAAAATTTTAACATATAATTAACGTTTATATTTTTACACTGTAAAAGTATAGTATGCCCTACAATTTGATTACAATATAATACAATAATTTATAAAAAAAAATTAAAAATTAAATTTATTTGTATCAGATAAATAATTTTTTATCGTGTTCGGATAGCGGCGGGCACACGTAAAATGGTCTGTGGGCGCCATGGTGCCTGTGGGCATAGGGTTGGGGACCCCTGAGATAGAATATATATACAAAATGTAAAATTATATGTTCATGTATATTTGTATTCATGTATTTGTATTGTGTTTGTTATAGTTCTGAAAAAAGATTGCTAGGACAATTGAAACTGACAATAGTGGGTTATAATTATATGAAGCATCTTAAAGTAGTAGAGAAAGTATATAATATTAATATTATGTGGATTTGGCAATGCAATAAGAAAGATAAAGTTATAATACCCCATTAAGAAACATTAAATTTGCTGATTACTTATTGACACCAACAAAACAACTATGATAGATTTAAAGAAAATCTGTAAAATGATAAATTACAAATAAAAACAATGTAAAGAATTATAAATGTAAATGATATATTCGCCATGAAAGCTTTGCTGATAGCCTAAACATAGTTGGTGTGGGGTTTTTTTAATGTGTCAAAGAAGTGAACCCGGGACAACTGCTTGTAAGGCACCTGTGCTAACCACTCGGACACCAATGCTTGACTAACATAGTTGATGCTTTAAAGTATTTTTGGAAACACAAAATATAATTATTTAAATTAATATTTTTTTAAAAAAAAACAAAAACTTTTATTACTTTTGAATCAATTATAAAAGTAATATTTTCTAAAAATAAGAAAATATAGACTTCACAATTAAACAAATAATATGTCTAAATGCGCTAAAATTTAGGCAAATAATATTACAATTTGTACATAGCTTCGCCATTGCCTATATTTTAACACCTTTAGACAATATTTTCTAAAATTTAGCATCCAACATTTCTACTATTCACAGACCACATGAGAAATGGATGAATGAAAGAAGGAAGTGTGCTAGGGTGATGTGGAGAAGAAAGGCTAGAAACTAAAGAAGATGGATTGAATTTGGAGAGATCTTTATTTTGCTGTGGATCGATTATAGTTGAAAAGGATGGTGATGGGTTTTTTCAAGAATGTACATATTTATATATTTTTAGTACAAACATAACGATACAACTGAAAATAGGGAAAAGATAAATATTACGTTACCTACATACACAAAAAATAATAATTTAAAATTGTAATTATTCAGAAATATTTACAAAATTTTATCAAAAAATATAAGCAATTTAATTTAAATTTGAAAAACAAAATTTTATTTACCCTAATTACCATTTTATTTTATACACTTTAACAAACTAAAATTTTGAATATTTTATTTTAGTCAAATATTCATTAATTAAAATTAATTAAATAAATAAGAGAAAATTAGTGTTACGTTTTTTTTCATATCAAGAATTTATTTTTTATTATCATTTCAAAGAATTAGGAATCTAAAATTGTAATAAAAGTATAAAGATTTTTTAAAAAAATAGAAAAATAATTTCTAGCACTAGAAAAAGATGAAATGAGTTTTCTTTCATTTATTTAATTACAGCATTTTAAAAATAAACAATAAAAAATGTAAAAAAATTATCTCTGTTTATATAGAGATAAAGTTTAAAATATTAGTTAAATAATCAGAATGGATTTGAAACCAGACTTTTCAGCTTTCTATAGTTATCCACTCTATCTCATACAACTGATGCACACTAAAGACAGCTTGAAAGTCTGGGTTCAAATCCCCTCTGATTATATCTAGCTTAAAAGTATATATACTATAGTTGTTCTTAAGTATTAGTTAAATAATGTAAAATAAGACTATCATAAGATAAATAATATTTGATTTTTTAAAAAATTCAAATTATTTATATTTTTTAGAAAAAATTCATAAATTTTTATTGTTAATAAAAGTTTTAAATTAAATATTTTGTAAGAAATGTATATTTTAAGATAAATAAAAAATGATAAATTAAAGTATATATTTATCCAGAGGAAAAAATATTCTCTTATAGAAAATACTGTTCAGATTGGGTGTGTCAAATTTAATTGGTGGTTGCCTAGCAACATCATAGCTGAAGATATTTTTTTTAGTTACTACATAAAAATACCTCACTTATTTCTTTGTTTATGTATATTGTAATGGTATAGAATGAACAAGAAGATACTCTTTTATTATAATGAAATACTAACATAATAACTACTATAATCTATAATAGAATAAATTGTTTGTATGGACTGTTTACCTCTATCTATATGCCCTATAAAATATATAAAGTTAAATTTTAAAATAGTATTAATTGTATAATACCAGATCTGATTAATACAATTTGGCTAGCTAAAATTAATAATGCTCTAATAGTTAAATGAACTAAAATTGTAATGGAACAAAATGAGTAAAGATTAAACAAGTTCTATTAATAAAATAATCCAACATCTATACTGGAATAATGTTTAACATTTATTAATAATATTTATATTGGTATTCATTCATAAATAACCCTTCTGTTACTGTGGTAAATTTATATTGTTTTCAAAAATATATAAAGATGTTAAACTTAATGATTATATAAAATTTTATTACAAGAATTTATTAATAGTTGTTCTACCAATGAATGTTCATAAAAATATTAGATTAACTTTTAATCATTATTGGATTCTATCATAACAATAAAATTCACATTACTTTATTAATTGAATCTTATGTGTTTATAACAAAACTATAAATTATAATTGCTATATCATATATCTATTAACTTAAATGAGACTCAATTCAGATTTAATAAATAATAATAATTTATTTACAAAATGAACAATAGCAATTATAGTGTGCTTCAAACGCTCCTTGGTGAAGTTAGAAAAATTGTAGTTAAATATCAGGCTTAGCGCTTTCAAGGTCTTTTAACCTCATATTAAACAATATTGTTTAAGCTTATATTAACAGGTCTTATTGTTTGGAGATTAAAATTTCTATGCACACTAGAAAATTAATAAATATGTTGTAATAATTTAAACTAAAATATATAATATTGTATTTGTTTGAACTATTAAAGTGGTGCTAGGCATAAACATTCTTTTAAACCAGAAGAAATTATTCATCCTTATATTAATTTTAAATAGACAATATATAACATTATATAGATGAAAATATTAACTTGTTATAGTTTTCTCACTGGACAATATATGTAAAAGAATTATTTTGGTTTTAGAAAATATACATTTATTTTAGCAAATTTTTATATTAATGTTATTATTGATTTTTATAAACATGTTATAAATAATTTATATAGATCTCCATATAGAAATAAACATTGAAAATAACCATAGAAGATTAAAATATACATAAAATGTAGAAAATTTATTGATGTAAGGATATGAAAGCAAATAGTTAATCGACTAAAACAAGTTTTATTCTATGGAAAAAATTATCTTCATAAGGTTTGATATTGGAATTAACAACAATTTCAGAAATAAAATAAAAGGGGATTCTTATTGAATTGTTAAATTATTAAATTCTGATAATACACTTGTATTAAAAATATATAAATATGTCATGAGAAAACTATTTCAAAAAATATTTTGTAAATTATTGATTCAGAAGTCATAATAAAAACTTTTATAAAAGGCTGTTAATGATGTGACAATTTTATTGTTGCTATTGATATTTTAGAGAAAGGCTTTATCCTTTATCATATGCACCTTGAATGTTTATAATAGTCAAATGATGTTTTTTTTTTTTTTTTACTATAGAGGGACTTCTCAAATCTTGACACAAGTTATATTGCACATGGGAAAGAGAAAGATGAATAACTCCATGTGTGTGTATGTTTAAAATTTTAAAAATCAGATATATTAATCTTTAACTGAGGTTGAAAGTTTATATCTGTGCTAGAGATAATTTCTAGCTTAGAAAATGATTAGAAAAATGATTATTAATAATCGTTATTGTATTTATCTGAGTGGATGGTGTCAAAGTTGTGAGTGGAGTGAGTTTGACAATGGTAAATAAAAATGTAACAATTTACTATATATATAGATAAATACTCTTCACACAATAGAGATATATATGGTAGATAGTGACCTGGGCCAACTGATGGTTCTGGTTCAGTACGAAATGCATCTTGAGGATCATTTGCCTTTTATTATATCTTTATTTACATGAATTTTAAAAATAATGGGGAAGTATGGAGATTGTTTAATATATCTATAAAGATATTAAACAGGGGGGGGGTGAATAACTCCATATGTGTGTATGTTTAAAATTTAAAAATTCAAATATATTAATCTTTAACTGAGGTTGAAAGTTTATATCTGTGCTAGAAATAATCTCTAGTTTAGAAGGTGATTAGTAATAATCATTATTGTATTTTTCTGAAGTGGATGGTGTCAAAGTTGTCGAGCTAGACAATGGTACACAAAAATGTAACAACAACTTTATAAAGATAAGAACAACCATCTTACGTTTAACCTAAATTCCCACTTATATTGATTTAAATTTAAAAGAAAATTTTTATGCGTGGTAATTTAAAATATATATATATTTTATAATTGAAAATAAACTGTATAGACAAAAATTTGTATAGAATACAGTCTGTTTGTTCATATATTTTAATAAGTTTCTGTATAAAATGTTACATTTATTTGTTGAAAATGTATTTTTAGCTCTGTTATTTGCAATTGAAATAATTTTTTTAAATAAAATTTGCCTCAATCTCTGCTTGAAATAATATTCACTGATTTTTTTTGTAATAAATGTTATCCTACTTTATCTGAAACAATCTATAAATGAAAGCCATTAAGAATGTAATTGATTGACATGTTAACATCAATTTCAGAATTGAAGTTTTTAAAAAAGGCTACATGTATCATTTGATACTTTATGGAAATTAAATTTTATTATCAATTACTAAAATAATTTTTACTAAAACCCCAAACAATTCATCTTGTGTTGTTTCTACAAAACCTTTACAAGAAAACACTTCTCACAGTACATTTTTCATGATACTTTATTGACAGTTTCAACTGACTAGGTGTAAAATTTTTCAAATTTCTGAAGACTGCTGGTCGGCCGAAACTGTCAACTGCCATTAAAACCTTGTGTATGGGGTATAATGAAGTCAGTTTTTTTGTAAGATATGATTAGAACTGTTTACATAATAAATAATTTGTGATTTTACTCTAATTGTTAAAAATATCTACAGAAATTGTTTGGTAAAAAAATAAAATATTATTTCATCAACTTCAGTAGACAAATCAACTTTGGCATAACAAATATTGTTCACCACAAGTATAAAACACTCTTTATAAATATTCTTAGCATGCAGTGGATTGCTTTGTTTGTTAGCACATTTCTCAATGGTCAGTGTTATAATTACTAAAAGAAAGCATTAAGCACTCATGTATGCATTTATCAGTGAGAATATGATCAAGGTGGGATGGATTGTTATGTATCATTGTATATATATATATATATATAATAAATAAAATGTCTGTTAATTAAAAACAAAATTGTAATTATAAATGAAATAATAAATTTAACGGTTTACAAACTATTACACACAATCCTTAAAATCCGCAGAAGTACTTTTGGTGAATTTCTTCAACCTGCCTCAACTGCCATTAAATTCAAAATCAAAAGCGGAAGCAAACGTCATCACTTCAAATTCCATGACGTTTGCTTCTGCTTTTGATTTTGAATTTAATGGCAGTTGAGGCAGGTTGAAGAAATTCACCAAAAGTACTTCTGCGGATTTTAAGGATTGTGTGTAATAGTTTTAAACTGTTAAATTTATTATTTCATTTATATATATATATATATATGGGAAATTTATTATTTCATTTATATATATATATATATATGGGAAACTACTTTCACATGCTAATGATGATACCTATACTGAAGACCCATATATCTATTTGTACATTAACATATAGATAACACTTCCTGTATACATATGGATTATTCAAACATCTTGTGTATTTCATCAATGTATCCAAAAATTAATTGATATTTGATTAAAATGGTCTTCACAATGATGATCAAATTTTCAGTCCCTTATATAAATATTTATATCAGATACCCTGGCTATATTTTCTAATCATTATACAAAGAATCCTATATCAGTGGATCTCATTTAACATGTACCAGATTTGAACTTTGTCAACCTGGAATCAAGCATCACTTTCTTCTAAGAAAGATCACATATGGATATTATACCCTCTGCATCACCATTGCAATTCTCACAGTAGCAATTCCAGCTTTCTCAGCTTAGAACATGAACATTCGAGAGTCAGTGAAGAATTGATATGTATGAATGGGAGGTCAAACAACACACATACAACTAAATAAGTTAAATAGCAATATTATTTATTAGTCCAGATACCCATGATTGAAATTAAAAATTAGATGTGTATATATTAAAATTAATAAATTGATAAACATCATTAAAGAAAATATCACAGATCAATAATAAAAACACAAATGTCTTTAACTCATATGCTAAAAGGAAATTGCCTTGACAACTGTTTGAAATTCTTGATTGTTATCTATATTGTGATTGTCTAAGTGTTGACTGGTTTCTAATGATATATATAGAATAAATTTTACAACAGTCTGTAAATAGTTATCAATTATTACAGTAATAAATTTGGATTTAAAATAATATTTATTACTTTGCTGAACCAGGCATTCAATAAGGTATATTTTTATCAAAGCATGACTAAATATTAGCAAATATATTAACATATGTTCATGCGTATAAACATACATTAAAATAGTCCCTGATTATAATACATTTGCATGTGTAAATTGACCTAGCAGTTGGCTATGTCATTAAATTAAATGACCAATACTTGCTAAAAGAAATACTATTGCTCTTATACTTATGGGGCTCTTACAAATAATTATATGCCATGCTCCTTTTACTTTTCACTTTTTATTATTATTTTTTAGGCAAATAATTTTAGCATCAGCAAGTTTACAAGAATGGCCAGATTTTTTTCATGGTCTACAAATACTGAGCTATAAGTGATGTTGCATTTAGCTCTGTCTTATCAATGAGCACACTGAATGATTCTTGATTTTAAGTTAGCACATGTCTCTCCATAATATCTGCCATTACAAAACTGAAAGAGTATATACCAGTTGAGCTTTATCATTACTTTTATCTTTTGGAATTATTAAAAATATTTAGTGAGAAGAAACTTCTAAAACCAATATTAAATTTCATATGCACAATCAATATTATTTTTGAATGTATGTTAGGAATGTAAGATATGACAATCCATAATTTAGAATTAAATATTCTACCAAATTTATGTCTATTATTAAATTTTCTTACCTAACTGTCAAGCATAACCTAAAATAACCAGCATCAATTCTTTTTTATAACACTCTAAATTATTTTTTCTTTTAACTTCAAACTTACAAAGTTTTAAATTCCTAAGCAAAAATGCTTTAAAGATAGCCATTTATATTGAAATAGAACCTTTGAGTGGGGATGCATATAACTCCTAACAGTAAGAGGTTTTACAATCATTAAATAATCAAGTTTAATTCTGTCTTGTCAATCTCGAAGTCCAGAAACTTGATTGATTGGTTATTGTCTTCGTCTTGTATTATCCATTTAATTTCAGGAAGTTGCTTCAGTTTGCTAAACATTTTTGAATCAGCTAAGGGGAGTTCTTAAAGTTATACAGATTATGACAGAACTACCATGAAGATATAACTGAAGGCAAGGAGTACAAGTCTAGTGGTTGCTACTAATCAACGATGATTGAGTTTGGATTGAAATGGAAGAAAAGAGTCTGCTTCCAGGGTTTTATAACCCAAATGTATACTAAAAGAGCTGGATTTCCTAAAATCGATCCAATTTTTGACTAAATGGAGATTATTGGATGCTAATAGTAGTTACTTGGATTATACCTTTCCTGAAAATTAATAAGTCAGTCTATTGTTTGAAAAAGAACCAGTTTACCAAGAGAAACCATCAGCTTGTTGAACAATTAGTTTATACATAAACTGTTTTATTTGTATGCAGAAAAATACAGATAAACATACTGCATCTTATATATATATAGTACAGCTTGTGAGTAGTGTTATATATATTTAGAATTATATTTTAAATAATTTCTTTTATGAAAATGACATTTAAAATCTATAATTTAAAAGTAAAACAAGTAAATAATTTTTGCTTTAGTTAAAAGTCTAAATATAGGGAATTAATTCATAGATGATTTTATATTTTATTAAAAAAAGTACACTCCAAAACCATTTCTAGATTGGAAAACAAAGAAACTTGCTGGAGTATTTTTAAAGATGTTTATAATTAATCAATAATAACCCGACAAAGTTACAATATTTTTTTTAAAAAAGAAAAAAAACTTTTACTTACCATAAAAAAAGAGAGGCTAATTAATGGTTTTAATTCATATCATTAATATTTCTATGTATACACACATCATACATGTGCATTTATGTAAAAAATGTTTTTAATGAGTTATTGTGACAAATTGGGAAATATGATATAAAATGTCAGTGTGCACACACATTTCCATGTGTATACACATATGTGTAAAAACAGTCAGTATTTATGTATCATTAAAATGTGATAACTTATTTGTTATTATATGACAATTCCCACATATTATGGCACATCTATGTGCTTATGTAGATGTGTGTCAGATAGACACCTATATGTTAAAATTAATCTTTTATTATTTTATGGCAATTCAAATGTGTTCATAGATTAATGTATTATATGTCTGTGTGCTATTATATAGGTGTTTTAAGTAAACCTATGGGAATATATATATATAGATCTCAATGTGATAGATTATTTTTTGTATATTAATCAAAATAAGTAGGCTTAATTTATATGTGTATAGCTGTATTCTGCAGAACTTTATTTCATTTTTATTATTATTAATAAATTGATATTTTATTGTTAAAATTATTCCAGTGATCTTACTTAATGCTAAATAGTTTTAGAATATTATATCCTATATTATCTCTTGCTCAATAATAGTCAGAGCTTTTGTTCACTGAGCTAGATTCGTGCATAATAGTCTGTTATTATGGTCATAAAGTTGATGATGAGACTGGATTGGCACAAAAGAGATATCCTTTGCAGTACATGGTTTAGCATTTATTAGAAATTAAGTTTATCATTGGCCAGTACATTAATGGTACTAAGTGGCTAGAGCATTGAAGATGATCAGCATGTTTTAATATCCCAGCATTATTGTTTTTATTGTTATATATTCTGATGGATTAGCACTTAAGTTTGTGTATCCAAATTAATGTTTAAGTAATCTGCTCCAAGTTGGAAATGGCTAAATAATTAACCTTGTCTACTGTAGACCCATTTCAAATTCAGTCACAAAGTTGACTGTTGATTTGTACTTTTGATCATTCATGATGATGAATGAGTATTACTTATACTTATCTACAATGCTGGTAAACTTGTGGTCAGTTAGCTGTGCTGATCTCTCAGAGTGATATCTCATTATATTTGTGCTCATTTCATTTATGTGCATATTTAATTTTAAAGTTTGTTGTAACTGGAGTGATTATGATGAGATCCATCACCCAGTTCCACTACTAAAATAGTCTGTGCTGTTACAATACATATATATATATATATATTAACACTAAATACTGCCTAATGCTATACTAACAATTAAAAGTAAAATAGAAATTCATATAACACTATAATAGTAGCCAAAACAACAAAATTTTACCAAAATTCTCACACAACCATGGTTTTATCTTTTAATAAATGAACCTTCTCTAATAAAATTCAACTAAACATACAATATATATATATAAACAAAACAAAATGATTGTTGAAATAAATGATGGGAAGACTATTTTGTTTTGTGTGTGTGTATATATAAATATATATATATATATATTAATTCTAATATTTTCACGGATAAAAGATGTCATATTATTATTACTATTTGCAGGATATTCCATGTAGTGAAAAAGCTAAATGCTGACGTTTCAGTACATTATCAAGTACCTTCCTCAGAGCTCTGGGGAAGGTACTTGATATTGTACTGAAACGTCATCATTTAGCTTTTTCACTACACGGAATATCCCGCAAATAGTAATAATAATATGACATATATATATATATGTTGTACATTTAGTTGAATTTATCTTTTTCACATGTATGTGGTCATGTGTATCAGTTCTATAAAATGGAGTGGATAACTGCAGGGAGCTTGAAAGTCTGAGTTCAAATCCCTTCTAAAGTAATTATTGTTATAAAAATTATTAATAAACTATTAAATATGATTGGCTACTCCAGAGAAAAAACAGAAATGTCCCTTATATAAATGTCAAATTGAACTGTCAGAGAAACGTTTTCTGGACTTGTCACATAAAGAGAAAGCAGCAGATTTAAAATTCATCAACTAAGCAAAGCAATAATAAGTAGTGGGAGTACCAAAAAAGGATAGGGAACCATATAAAAGCTAACCTGGTCTTAATTATTATTTTATATGCCTTCTTATGAATCTGAATATTCATAATTGTAAATAATGTCTTTAACCTTCTTGTAGTCACTCCATTTGATAAATATGTATGTTCTTTATTATATAAGTAATCATTTGTAAAATTTTAGAAAGCAGTAGAATTGTTTATGTTATACTAATATATTCATTATACAATTTGTATATATTTATTGTACATATTAGTGTTGAATATGATAATCAATTACTAATTACTGTGTTAAATCAAGTCAAGTTTCACTTGATCTTAATTAATCAAAATTTCCTAGGCCACTCTATAGTTGACATCTTCAGCTGCAGATATCATAACCATTGCAGTGAGGAGAACAAAGAAAGTGAGTATAGTACATGGGTAATTTTGCAACTAAATAAAGATTTTTTTTCAAATTTAACTCTATGATTAATAACATCCACCATATTTCAATCCTTATACCAATATTTATTTAGCAATCTTAAAAGAAAAAAGTGTTTGCATGGGCAGTTGTCAATGGTGTCATGTGATATATGAATATCGCATGATAAATTCAAATAGCTTATTTTTATTCTAAGAATCTTATTTGCTTTTTTTTTTTAGCTGTCAATCAGTTAATTCACATCCATAAATAAAATATATTTCTCTGAATTAAAATCATCCTTGCTGATTATATGTATGTTTTAATACAAGTATTATATAATAATACTAATATATATATATATATATATATAATAAGGAAATCAAATCATACATCATGTGACTTAATTTAATAAGCTTGTATTACAAATGTAATATAATGAGAGTGTTAATAGCTCTAACAAGACTTATCGATAAATCATTTTCTATTAGTACTGACCTTGAGTTGGTATTTTAGATCTAGTGTCTGAATATCCTAGTGCCTCACTGAGGATAGGCATTAGCTTCAAAACAATTTGGGAATAGGGATAATTCTAGATAGAGATATTTAAATGCTTTCTCTTGTGACATTTACCTATAAAGATTGTCTAGAGCTATTAGCATTCTCATGATATTACATATGTATAAATGTATATGACTGATTTACAAATATATGGAAATAATTACAGAATAGAAAATTAACTTTTAGCAAACTAGTCAAGAATATTAACATTACTCATAACTATAGAAAAACAGTTACCATAAATCAAATTAAGCAAATAGCAAACACACTTAAAATTTAAATCACTTTTATGTAACTTGATAGTTAAATGACAGAATCTAGAACTAAAGGCTAAATAACACAATCTACAGTTAAAAAGGTTTCATTCTTGGATGGGAGATCAGTCTGTCATCTTGATGTTTAAACACCTCCTGATTTCCCATGTAACTAACATTTTTATTATAAATTATGCTATATGTGAGATTTCTTGAGATTATTCGTTTTGTTTATTTATAACAAGAATACTAAGATTATCAACTGATAGCTCTTTTGTAGTCCCAAGCATGCGTAGAAATAACAAATATAATCATGTTTTTTTTCTTCTTCTGTTGTTATTTATTCACTTCATATTTCTCTATGTTTGAAAGTTCTTGAATCGAAATCTAATCTTCCATTTCCGGTACCCGAGATGTCACTTGGTCATTCGATCAAATACAGTTTCTCTGGGCATAGTGGCTAAGAGATTCCTGACTCCGAAAAAGGAGAAGCCACAGTGCATCGCATCGCAACAATTCGATTATTCTACGTTTCTATAATGTTTACCTCAAGATCAATGATCCATTTTCCAACCGATCCAGAGATCAGTCGAATCTTTTAATTCGCAGTAGTTACGCCACTGGTATCTTGATTTATATTACTTATTTACTTTCCCACTTGTAATTTGAAATTGTATCGTCTTATCATTTATT
Source organism: Epiperipatus broadwayi (assembly GCA_028023455.1). NCBI lineage: Eukaryota > Metazoa > Onychophora > Udeonychophora > Euonychophora > Peripatidae > Epiperipatus > Epiperipatus broadwayi. Next base: position 4,489,581 of record JAQFVV010000021.1, on the reverse strand, counting down.
TGCTTGTTGGTAAATAAACTTCGTTAATTATAAAATCTATTTGATAATAATAAATTATATACATAATCATTAAATTTAGAATTTTTTCTATTAAAAATAAACCTTGTAATCCTATTTTCTTTTTCCGACTGTGTCAATTAGAGAATAACAACAATAGTAATGGTAGAAATAATAACTATTATTATAATATTTCTTTGATGAGTTCAAATTAAAAACTTTATTTATTTAAATAAAATCTGATATAAATGCTACTAATCCTAAATTGCATTAAGGTAATTGATAAACCAATATTTACAGAAATATTTTTGTAATTACTAATATTATAAAACTTAATTATCATTAATTGATGATTAAAAATTAAAAAAAAACTTTAATTTTCAAATATAAAAGTTTTCCTGCTGTTTTTTTTTAATAAGAGCGCAGAAAGCCAATAAAATAAACTACTAATTATAATTTATGAAAAATAAATTATTGAGTTGCTTTTATAAATAAACACAATAAAAACTGCACTGAATCACAGACAATATAATTTGGCAAAAGGAAAAAAAATTAAATTGGTAAATCTATGAAATAATAACTAGTTGTGAAGTAAGACGTATAAAAGTCCAAAATAATAAAAAAGATGTTTAGAAAAGGTATAGATAAACTTGGAGGAAGGACATACAACTATAGGCATATGGCACCCCTCTACCGGTAGTAAAGATCAATCATATTGTAGTTCTTGGAAGAAGGACATACAACTATAGGTATATGACACCCCCTCTACCGGTAGTAAAGATCAATCATATTGTAGTTCTTGGAGGAAGGACATACAACTATAGGCATATGGCACCCCTCTACAGGTAGTAAAGATCAATCATATTGTAATACTTTGAGGAAGGACATACAACTATAGGCATATGACACCCCCTCTACCGGTAGTAAAGATCAATCATATTGTAATAGTATTTTTTATTTTTATGGAACACCACATTAATATCTGACCAATTCTGATTAAGTTTTTAACTTCTATTGAAAAATCAATACCCTACTATGACTGTTTAGTTAAGTTGCCTATAAAAGATTTGAATGCAAATATGAAGTTAAAACTGGCACAATATACTCATTTTGGAGCCAAATTATAATCATGGGTCTTGCAGATAATGTACTAATCATTATATCTAATTGTCCATCTGCACAAAGTTATATTTTTCTAAGATCTTTTAATTACTTGCATATCTCATAACCCAAACTTAGAAGTCATGCTTTTTTAAATTATACATCCCAGGGGCATACAAGCTATCATATTTAATATTTATCCTTATTGTTGTTATTGTTGCTGTTGTTGTTACTATTATAATAAAAGAAATTACACAAAAATGTGACAATTAATTTTAATTAAAATAAATTTAATAATTTAAACTGCAGTAAACCAAATAACAAATGTAAGGTATTCATGTCAGCAGTTTGAAATTGTTAATAACCTGCGAAATTAACACAAATCCATCGTTTTCTTTGTGCCATTGGAAGGACAGGATCCTATACCCTTGGAAATACTGCACTGCATGGTTTTCATTCTGCAAAAATGTTTCTGAAAAAAGTGAAAACACTGATTATAAAAGTACAATAACAAACTCATTACAATATTTAAAATATGTTAATGTTTAAATCTTTATTGTTAAAAGGAAGTTGCTATGACAACAGTTTGAGATTGATGATTGCTATTGTTATTGGAATTGTCTAAGTGTTGTCTGGTTTTTAATGATTAATTATAATATATATAAATTACTTAAATCTTGTGAATGGAATTTATAATCTATTAATATTTTTTAAACTTAACAAGAAATATATATTTAGTAAAATAATATTGAAAAAAAAAAAAAACAAATATATGTAGGCCCCGGAAAATGTATAATTAAAAATATATATGACTGCCAAACTTGGGTTACAGGATAATATGTAAGTACCAATTTTTTATATTTTTGTTGAGCAATTTTATTATGCTTGATGCTTTTTTGAAAAATTGTATAAGCAGTGTACCAACAATCATCTGAAAACACAGAACAAACTGTGAGGCTCTATTATCCTCCCATGTATTTAGAATTCTTTTACACTGAATAACTTTCTGATTTTGTTAGTGATTTGTAGTTTTCAAAAAGTACATTTCTGAAGACATCATCCCTTACTTTTTCTGCATTGCAGAACTTTAAGACTTTATACTTCTAATACTAAGATAGATTTTATGGTTATACACAAAGTCTATCTGTCACATTTTGTTTTGCCAATAAATAAGTATTTTATTTTCTGAACATATTGTACCAATAGTAAAAAATGTCTGACTTAAAAGATAAAAGTTATATTAAGTTAACTGAAAAAACAATGAAAAAACTTTCAGCCTAATCAATTTATTAAAAGGTTCATATTTTTTTATTACTCAACTTAATCGACTAAACATCACATGATTACTATCTTATACTAGCACATAATTGTTATTAAACAATTCAAACAAAGAAAAACTCTGCATACAAGCCTTCTGCCATCCATTGATTGCTCTTGTTGGCACATGATGGCACTACTGTATGGAGAGTTTTGCTTTGTTTGAATTGTTTATTACTCAACTTCTGAGCAATCCGAGAATAAAATGACAATTAAATATAAATATGTTGAAATACATTATACAAGATGACATCAATTCATTTATTAAACTGTCTAATAATGAACAATTTAAATAAGTTATAAAGCATAATAATCAAGAAACAACATATATCATCATTGATTATTGTTTGCAAATACCTGCGATCCTCTCAACACTAATCTAATAGAACAATTTTTGACTATGTTATAAATTTCATAAGATCACATTATAATTTTGCATAAATGCATTAATATAACTGGTAATTAATATCTACAAAATTATGCTATAACTGTTCATATTCTGAAACCAATTAAATTCTTGTTAATGGATGAATAAAGTGTTTTCAAATTTTTTAACATATAGAGTTAAACCAAATTGTCATATAAATAAATTTTCTAAAATAAATTAAAAGGAAAAATACAAAGTTTAGACAATGAAGTCACAATATAAGACAGTGGTTTATCCAAGCAATAAAACTCACCTGTTTGTGTTTTCTGGTAATTTTATTTCCATGTTTACACTTAATGTTTTTAGCATAAATTTAATTGCTTGGAAAGTCAGGTGACATCTAAGTACTGGAAGTGACAGAGTTAAGAATTGAATGAAGGATTTTTTTCTGTCCAAGTACATCACTCAACTTCTAATTCTAATGGATTCTATGAGAGGTAATGTAATAATAGACTAAAAATGTTTGAATCAGAGCTAAACTCTAACATATCCAGTGATTGAATGTTACGCAATCATGCAAGCAATAAACTATGTGATTATTTTAATACAATTTTGTTTGCATGTTTTTATAAAAAAATGAAAAATGTCATAGTAATGATAAGTATATAATTTAAGAGAAGAAATATAGATTTTTATAGTAAATTTTATTTGGTGAATATTTAACAAAAGCTGTCTTAGTAGTCTCTAAAATTCACAAATTTACTTGTTATAAGTTTTGGTTTTCATTTAATAAATGCCAAATTTAGATTTTGATATATAAAAAAAAGTTACTGAATGATTTTATTGCTGGGCATTGATAAGCACTTTGTGCAAACTAGATTTGATCTGATGACTATGCATTTCAGTCCAACATTCTACCACTGTACCTTTAGGGCATGAAAAATTATTTATATATTCCTGGGTTCAGGGTCTGTTAGAATGTGGTATCATCTCACCAGTAGAGGGGGCTATGTTGCATTATAATTACCTTTTTATTTTAATAACAACAAGATTTATGTAATCAATCTAGATTAACCTGATCTCATTACCAGTTATTTAAGAATAACTAGAGACCCATTTACTAATTACTTTTGGATGGCTATGGCTTAAAATCAAAAAGACAAGATAGACCCCCCCCAATCCCATTTATCTAAAGAAACAATTATGAACATGAAGACCAAAATGTTTATTTTTAAAATATATATATTAACTCAACCAGACTAGCCAGGAAAACAAACTCTAAAACACTACCAATGGTTTCACTACTACAAACACACTTCTCAAGTGTAAAGAACTACAAAATAATAACATATTTAAACTAAACATTACCCACAATTTCACTTACCTCCCACCTACCTTTAATGTTAATAGAACTTTTAAATAAGTTAATTTTATGAAGCTAAGGTTGTCTTCTTTGAAAGAAATGAAATAAAATGAATTAAAGAATTTATGTTTCTGTAGCAATTAACTTATTTAATAGTTCTTTTAATATTAAGGGTGTGTTGGAAGTAATTGGAATTGTGGGTATTGTTTAAATATGTTATTTTGTAGTTCTTTACACTTGAGAAGTCTGCTTGTAGCAGTGAAACCATTGGTAGTGTTATAGAGCTTATTTTCTTGGCTAATCTGGTTGAGCTATGAAATTGGGGTAATTTTGATTATTTATTGACTAGTTTAGCTTTATGATTTTAATGTTATACATACATATATATATATATATATATATATATATATATGTATGTATAACATTAAAATCATAAATGTATATATTTCTTTGTATATATATATATATATATATATACAAAGAAAATAATACAATAGCCATGTTTCTCCAAAGGTTTGGAACATTGGTATTGTAAATGCAATTATAATGTTGAATATTTCCATCATCTATTGTTCAAAGTGTTTAGAAAAATTCAAACATTATTTAAGCTTTTCAAATACATTCAAATGTTAGCCATTGCACTCAGATTAATATGTAATTCAATGTTTTGAGTCTTTTATTCTTGTCCCTTCATGAAACATTTCTTATCTCACCAGTGTTAGTACTAGCATTGAAATGGAAGCTGGGTATCTTTAGACTGGTGACCAATAAATTTAAAATAATGTTCTAACTAAGTTATTGCTAAAGACAACAATTCGTAGAAATTTTATATAGTTATCTATGAGAGTCTTCCTGATTTTCCTACTGTTTCTTAAAGGAAAGATCAACGAGTGATTCCAAAACATTATGAATTATCCCACTAGATTGACTTTTGGGGTTATATGCCATTGTCATGTGGGCACTTTTTTTACATTTTCTTCTCTATGTTATATACTTATCTGAGAGATATTACTAACTGTTGAATGTATTTGCAAAGTTCAAGTTTTTTAACTCCTACTTAATAATTAACATTAGTTGATGGGCACAACCCAATATATAATTGCAATATGGCAGTGATTGTGAGAATTCTAATTTACAAAATTATTAAAACTATACCTATAGTAAATAAAATTATGTAACCATAATATATACACTAATAAAAAGTATGTTAGCAAACCAAAATTATAATTAATTAATTATATTATGATTATATACTCAAATTCATTTTTGTTTTAATAAAAATATTTATTTCATATCTAAAGATTCTATAAATATTGAGCTAGTCATAAGGGAATTAATTTTTTCATATTTCTCTATATAAAAAATATCAAAGACACAAATTGATAGTTTCTTGAATTTACTTTTTTACTGACATCTGTCTTGGGGATTATATTAAGTGAAATTAAAATGTAAAACTGAATATAAAAAATATTTCAAATAACAGAAGCATTTTTTGGAGGTATTGTATTATACCTTGTCCAAAATGAAAACAAAATGATTTTTGACTTATAATTCTTTGTAATCCAGGATTATTGTACTCAACTTTTTAAATAAGTGTTAAAATTACTTTATAAATGTTGGCAAAGTAGTTATATTTTTTTTAGAATACCAATAATATCTTTGCAAATCAAAGATGAGGAATATTATTGTAGTTACAAATGAAAAGACATATATATTAAAGCAAGCTAATAATCATAAGTTTTAAAATACCACATTATAGAATATAAATTATTGCAAGGGTTAATATATATCCGGTGTACTATTCAAATGCAATATTTGAAGAAGTTAGAGATGAAACTCTGGGAAAGGAAAAAAAAATGTTTCTAGTATAAAGATTGTCCGTGTGATACTTCGTTCTAAAATACTCAGAGTATATGAAAACAATATAGAATTATAAAATAAATAAATAAAATGATAGAAAAAAAATTTTTTAATGCTTTTACTTATATAAATACACTAAAATTTAAAACTTCTGTTTTTTTTTCATGTGGCATAGCATCAGCTTGGAAGCGAACCCGCTAACCCGGCACAACTGCTTGTAAGGCAGCTGTGCTCATCTCTCGACCAACAATTCTTGATATCCTATAATTTTTTATAGGTTTCTTATCAAGCAAGAATTACAATTTAAATTTTAAACTTATTTTATATTATTTTGCTACTATGTATATAAAAAATATATATCTAATTTCTACTGATGTAAATTAAGTCGTCTTATGCTTTTATTTGCAAAAGCAATTCTTTAAATATACATATACTTTTTATTTTTTTTTTTAGTTTTACATATGTTGGAATGAATTGTTAAAATGAGATGAATTTATATAAATTAAATTTCGTTTTGATAAAACTGGAGTGAATTTTAAAAAAGTTTAGAATAAAAAGCAAGTAAATAAAGGTAGCTGATCTAGTTTTTGATGAATCACTCAATTAGTAATTAGAAAAAATGTTACTAGACATTACTAATATCAATATGTATAGAGGATTTGAACTCAGACTTTCAAGCACCCTTAAACTATTCAGACTATCTCATACTACTGATACACTTGACCAAACACATATAAAAAAGATAAATAATCACCAAGTATGAGGGTTTGCTATTTTAATACAAACTGAGCACTGATTATATACATGTGTGAGAGATGATAATCTGGACCAACTGATGAGTGCTGATTCAGCATAAAATTCATACATTGGTGATTATTTATCTTTTCTATATGTGTCTGATCATGTATATCAGTAGTATGAGATAGTGTGAATAGTTGAAAGGTGCTTGAAAGTCTGAGTTCAAATTCCCTATATTTACAATTAGGCTCCAGGTATATGAAAAGTGCCTGTATTTTAAATATTATTAATATCAATAGTTTATATAAAATTAAAAATTAATTTTTTCATTAATATTTTTCTAAAATTGTTTGAAAACTCTAAAAAATGTTTTGAAATCAGAGATTAATATTTCAACCATTATCAGTCCATTGAGGATGAAGACCTCTCCAAGTTCACTCCATCTTTTCTGATCTTTAGACTCCTTTCTCCATATCACCTCTGCATTCTTCCTTATTTCATCCACATGTGGTCTCTTTCTAGATCTTTTACAACCTTTTGGAAATCCAGTTTAAGACTTCAACTGTCATCTCTTCTAACAATACATCCAGCCCAACTTCACTTCAGTCTATTAATTCTTTCAATGTCTCGATAATAACTGTTTGTTCTCTTACACATGTATTTTGTTTTTGATATTTTCTTGTTACTCCTAACATATATCTCTCCATACTTCTTTGAATGGTCTGAAGACTCTATATTGCTTTTCCATTCAGATCCATAAGTAACAACTGGTAAAACACATTTGTTAAAAATCTTTTTTTTTAAAAAACACATTGGCATATTTTCTTTTAATATTAAATTATTTCTACCAAAAGCTCTCCCAAAAAATTTCAACTAGATTAGAAATTGAGAAGTGGGTGAAAATTGAGTTAACATTTCATCCAGACAGACTAAAAAATAGAATAAGTTAAATAAAAGTGTATAAAAAAATTAGAAGCTTTTCTACATGCAGCAGATTGTAGGAGGACAAAATTTATAATAATTTTGGTTGATTAGAAAGAAAATGAATGTACACCAATATTTATTTTTTAAAATTTAGAAATTGTTACATTTCTTTAATCAATATATACTTTAATGTTGTATTAAAGATTAATGAACTGGGTTTTATATATGTTTCAAATAAATTAGCATATACCCTCGTAAATTAATAAATAATCATGAGTTAATAAGTATTAATTGATATACTAAAACTTTAACACAACATCAAAATATATATATAGGTTAAAAAAAAATTTCTAATCTTAAAATGAATATAAATGATTAATGGTGAAGTATAGATCCAAAACTTATCTGATAAATTGAGCTTGTAAATTAAATCAATATATTATAGCTTATAAATTGAATCATTATAATTATAGCTAAATACAAAGCAATCATATTTTACTTTGGATAAAAGTGATCAATTGGGTAATGCTGAAATATGGTGTCAAAATGTATCTTAAATATGTTTTTTTTTTGTTTGAAGTCATATAATAGTCAGGTTATTTTCTTTTACTCCTATTATAATTAGTTTTTTAATGTTATGAATATTAGTGAAGTAATGGTTTATTCAATTTAGTTTATTAGGTGCAGCTGAGCATGTTTTCAGCCAGTTAAAACACATTCATAGCTCTCTTGGTCGTCTGGGAATGTTGAAATATTTATATCTAAATGCATATATATTGCTTATAATAATTTCTTTCATATACACTTTAATGCAAAAAAAAATTAATAAAACTTCTTCATTTTCCTGACAGTTCTGACTGTCCAGCAGTCTTCATCAGAGCTTTCTCAAACTGTCAGGAAAATAAAGAAGTTTTATTAAAAAATTTGTTCACATTAAAGTGTATATGAGAGGACTTATAAGCAATATATATGAATATATGAAGAAATGCAAAGAAAGTAAAGGAGAAGAATAAGAGTATATATGTAAATGCAATTTTATTTAAATACATTATTCTATTTTTTATTAATGGTGTGGTTGTTAAAAATAGTCCAAGCTTTTTTGACTTTGCATTTTCTATCATCTCTTTCTCGGTAGATTAGTTTTACATTTATTGTTAAAAATGTGGTCGGATAGTTGTTCATTCTCCAAAAAAAATAGATTTATATTCTGGATTAATTTGGGCACACTTGTACAAGTATTTATGTTAGGAAATCCTAACAACTGTATTTCTTTTAGACTTCCCATAGTACATTGATGAACAAGAGGTGTTACTGTGCTCGATCTTGCATATTACTTAAAAATCTCCCAACACAAATGCTTGTACAAGCACTCCAAAAATAATCTAGAATATAACTCTATTTTTTCTTGAAGCACAAAGAACTACCCATCTACATTTTTAACCAATAAATTAAAAAATGGTTTGCAAAAACAGAAGTAATAGAAAACACAAAATCAAAAAAGCTTGGTTTATTGCTAACAACAGTCATGTCATATCATTTCCAACTTTCTTATAGACTTCAGTTGGAAATGTTATGATATATAAATATAGAAATCAATACATAAAAAGAGGAAGAAAAATAAAATTATATTACCTCCATAACAATCATGTTATTAATAAAAAAAGAGAATAGTGTACAACTCACCATAAAATGGAATATATAAATCAATAATTTAAATAAATTAGCATTTACATATAAATATTTTATTTCCAAATGCCTATGAGTGCCTTGAATCTGCCTTAATTGATAAAAAGTGTGCTTAGATACAACTACTAAACTAAATTGAATAAACCTTTACTTCACCAATATTCATGATATTGTAAAACTAATTATTGTAGCCATATTTATTAAGATAAAAGAATATGATTGTGTGTTGTATTATTTGAAAATATACAGAAATATTGAGATAGCAAAAATATATACAGAAGTATAACAATAAAATAATAAATACAATAGGGAAAAATTTACTAAGAAATGTCATCATCATCAACAACAAACATTATCAGTCCACTGCAGGATGAAGGTCTTTCCAAATTCAATCCATCTTCTCTGATCTTTAGCTTCTTTTGTCCACACCACCACTGCACACTTTCTTATTTCATCCATCCATCTCACATGTAGGTCACTTTCTGGGTTTTTTACAATCTCTTGGAATCTAGTTTAAGAATTCGATTATCCATCTATTATCATCTCTTCTAGCAATATGTCCAGCCCACTTTCACTTCAGTCTTTTAATTTTTTTAATGGGGTCAGTAACATCTGTTTGTCCTTTCACCCATATATTGTATTTTCAATTTCTTTTTATTACTTCCAACATGCATCTCTCCATACATCTTTGAGTGGTCTGAAGTCTCTGTATTGCTCTTCTATTAAGTGTCCAAGTCTCAGATCCATAAGTAAGAACTGGTAAAACACATTTATTAAAAACCTTCCTTTTCAAACACATAGGAGATCGGAAGAGCACTGTCTGAAGTTTAATTTTATTATTAATTTCATCCATTATATTTCCATCTATATTAATAATCTGACCAAGGTATTTGTAGCTGTTTACTTCTTCTAACTCATCACAATCTTTATTTTCATATTTTGAGAAAATCCATTAAACATTATTTTAGTCTTTTAACATTTATCTTTAGTCTTACTTTCATCTGATAACTCTGCAATATTTCCTGCAGCTCTAAAGCATTATTTGCAAAAACAACTATATCATCTAAAAAAATCTAAATGACTTAAATAATCTCCATTTACTTTCACTCCTTTAGCTTCCCATTTTAATCCACAAAATACTTCTTGCAGCACTGCTGTAAAAAGTTTTGGAGATATGGAGTCACCCTGTCTTACACTCCTTCTCAATGTTGACTTTTCTAGTATCATTATGTAATCTAATTGTTGCTGTTGCATTTTTATAAATATTCTTTAAAATATGACAATATCCTGGATCTATACCTTGATGATCCAATGCTTTAATCACTGAAGAAATGTTTATAGAATCAAATGCCTTTTCATAATCTACAAATCCAAAGCATAATGGCAACTCATATTCATTTGTCCTTTCTATAACTTCTCTCAATATCTTGATATGATCTACTGTACTAAAACCACTTTTAAATCCAGCTTGTTCTCTTGGTTGGTGGAAATCCAATGTTCTCTGTAGATGAGTTGTAATTATCTTGGTAAAAATTTTGTATAAAACTGATAAAGTCTGATAGGTATGTAATTTCTAATATTTTCTTTATCATCTCTTTAAAATATTAATATTAATACAGCATTCTTCCAATCATCTGGTATATCTTTATCATTTAGACATTTGGTATATAACTTTGCTAAAAAAAATTATATTTCTTCATCTGCTTCTTTTAATATATCAATTTTAATTCCATCATTATCTGGAGCTTTTTCTTTCTTCATAAATTTAATTGCATGTCTCACTTCTTTATTTAAAATTCTGGGTCATTTGGAAGATATAATAGATATAGGAGGTAATTGTTCCTTATTACTATATAATTCTTGATTGAAGTCTTGTATCCATTTCATGATGTCATCTCTTTTTTTAGTAATAATTCCATCTTTTTTTCTTATTGCAGATATAAATTTCCTACCAATACCAAAATGTTGTTTTCTCACTCTTAAGGATTTTATTCTCTTCTACAGCTTTCCTTGCTAGTTTAAGTTATACTTTCTTATATCATTTTCAATTCTTTTCCACATCACTTTTACAAAATTCGAGGTATTCAATTTTTTAATGCATCATTTTTGTATATCTTCATATTCCTTCTTTTCTTCATATATTCTCTAATCTCAGTAGAAATTTTATTGATCAATTGGTGCTTTTTTCTACTAGCTATCTTTGTTGCAGTTTTTAAAAGTGTATCAATTATTTTCATGTTAATTTCATTCAAATCTGAATCATGTTCAAAATCTACTAATACTTGAAACTGATATGTAAGTTCTAATTTAAATTCATTAGAATGTTTTTGACGATTAGGAATATCAACTGTAAATATTGTTTTTCTTAATAATTTTGTCTCTCTAGGTTTTGCATTAACACGTATCTTACATTTTATTAATCGATGATCATTTCCTGTGTTAAATTTATGAAGAACATTACAATGAAATATGTATTTTCTGTTAGTCAAAATATAATTATAGTTCTGCTGTACATTCATTTGGATGCTTTCATGTCCATTTTCTTTTAACATTTTTTTCAAAAAAAGAATTCATAATATAAAGTTTTTTTTTCCTGCAAACTTCACAACTCTATGTCCTCTCTCATTTCTATTACCATAATAAAAGATACCTACAGCACTTTCATCTTTTATTTGTTTACCAATTGTAGCATTAAAGCCTCCCATAACAATTTTAAAAGGTTGTTTACTCTGATCAAAAACCTTTTGTACATCCATATAAAAATTTTCTACTACTTCATCACTATGAGAACTTGTTGGGGCATAAACCTGAATTATCTGCATTTGGTATCTGCTATTAAGTTGTATAACTAATCTTGCCACTCTGTCTGATACACCATCAATCTCCACAATGTTGTTCTTCCACTTTTATTTATAATGAATCCTACTCCACTTGTATTTCCAATATTTGTGCTATAGTAGAATATATGTCCACTTTTTAAATCAATTGTGTCTTCACCTTTTCTTCTAACTTCACAAAGTCCAATAATGTCCCATTTAATATAAGACAGTTTTTCTTCTAATTCTTGCAATCTTCCTTCACTTGATGAAAGTTATTTGTAGTTGTAAGTACCTAAATAAAAAGTCATCATCAAATGGCAGCCTGGGTTCACAATCAGGGGATTCTTATCACATTCTGCCTTCAGCCACCAACCACTGGCTTAGTTGGTGACTTTATGGCCTTCTGGGAATAAGAGCATGATTTATTTTTGTCTAGCATGATTGTATATATCTATTGGAAAAAATATTTATCATTTACACATAAATTTATTCTGCCTTATCAGGCAACTGAGAAGAAAGACCATGGTGTTTCTTGATCTTAAGCTCAGAGGTAAAAAGCCATTAAACTCACCATACTGGCTAATGTGTGTTGTTGAGCAGGCCATCCAAGTTCTTATCCTATATGAATAATCACATAATGATAATAGCTGCAATGACAAGAACTTATGGAGTGGACATTAGAAATTTGCCCTGCACAGTTCCTTTAAGGCCTCCAAGAGGAATCTTTAATTCAGTTAATAGCAAACTTCTTTCTGCAGCCCATATTTATATATCAACCAATAAATTACATATTTGCATATTAATCAGCCAATATCAATATCTTGTTTTCTTCAATATTAACATCAGTTGGACTGATAAGCTACAGTTTCATGATTATGATATTGTCATCCTCCATCTCAAAAGCAATGTTCAGCAAATTATTTATTTATTATCTAACAGAATGTAATCTATTTTTTATTAGCTTATTAAAGTTACTCGTGGAATTAATTATTTAAAAAAAAGGATGAAAATTATAGAGCGACAGATATCACATTTTAATTTTTGTTTGCTTATAGTTCAGTATTTCATGTTATGTCCTAGAGCAAGATTGGATAACTAAGACATATTATCTGAGTTCCACATCCACAATAATAAATACAGAACTAATCATGCATAATTCTGCCATGAATTCTTGAAGCATACATATTAGTTCAAAACATTACAAGGCCAATTATTTAACACAACTTATATTTGGAAAATACGTGGAAATATGATGATATAAAAATATCAGATAATAATATCAAGATTGTCGATTAGTGATAGAATTAAAATATTTAATAAGCATTCAATTCAAATTATTTTTTCACTCGAAAAATCAAAACTTCTAGGCAGCCCCACAAATTTTCACCACATGCACATGTAGCTCACAGGCAAGTTTTGAACAGCTTGGTCTTAGGGTGCAATACACTAAAAAATGCTTTTATAAACACATATTTAGGAACAATATGCCTGCAAATCTAACTGGCAGAGCTATGATGTCGATTAATTTCATTTAGATAATGAATGGGATTATTAGATGAAGCTTGTGGCCATAATGATAAAAATTAAATGTTTATTGCTAAAATGAAGTTAACATTGCGAAAATATCCAAAAAGTCATAATTTTATTTTGTTTAGGTAATTCATCCCTCTATCAGTTATGAAATCCCATAAAAATTGTATTAGCTTATTGTATTTTAAATTGCTTTTGATAGGAAATTTAATATTTCCGTTTGATTGGTATTTACAACTGTTGTTATTATTTATCGATTATTATTATTATTAATTTTTTGTAGAAATCATAAATTTTTAATTTTAGATAGGTTATTGCTAAATCAATAATACCTTTATTTTTTCAGCAATATATATGCACATTAATAATAATAATATCAAAATCAAGATTATCGATTAATGATGGATTTCAAATATCTAATAAGGTAATAATAATAATAATAATAATAATAATAATAATAATAATAATAATAATAATAATAATAATAATATCAAAATCGAGATTATCGATTAATGATAATAATAATAATAATAATATAATAATAAATAATAATAATAATAATAATAATAATAATAATAATAATAATAATAATAATAATAATAATAATAATAATATCAAAATCGAGATTATCGATTAATGATGGAATTAAAATATCTAATAAGCATTCTATTCAAATTGTTATTTTTTCACTCGAAAAAATCACAACTTCTAATTAGATAATTATTATTATATGATCGACCACGTGTGAGATGGAAGAAGTAAAGAAGAGTGTTGGAGTGATGTGGAGAAGAGAGGCTAGAGATTGGAGAAGATGGATTGAACTTGGAGAGTCCTTAATTATGCAGCCTATCGTTGAAAAATAGTATATATATACATTAATGTTATGCGACTACAATAAGGGTTTTTTTAAATTTTTACTGTTAAACGCTACTTGGAACAGCGTACATATTATAAACTGGCTAAAGATATTATTTATTTTTATATAATGATATATTGAATATTGTAGAGTTTATTTCAGAATTTTTTTGTTTATATACATATATTCATGCATATTTCTTCACATACATATGCATTCTCTATTTAGAAAAATAATGGATTAAATTTGGAACTACATAATAAAGATAAAGGATCTGAAAACAGAAATTCAATGACTGATATGATTGGTGGATTAAAACTGCAATGAATATACAGACACTCACTGATCATGCATTGAAAGCAATATATAGATCTGATCATAATCCTATTAAATCCAGAAATGGCACCTTTTATCTGATGATAATGATATATTGAACCTGTGAAAAGAGTATTTTAATCACCTTTGGATTAAGGATATAAGAATTGATTTGATGACTTTTAATGGTATATCCATTTCATTTACTTATTTAGATTTGGACTAAGATATTCAGGTTAATAAGTCAAAACTGTTCTTTGTGATGATAAAACTAGAAAGGCTGCAGGTCCTACTGAAATAGCTGGAGAAGTTAAAATATGGGTTTAATATGTTAGCTTCAAAAAATACTGGAATTTTTTTTGGAATATCTGGATACATGAAGTTGTTTCATCCAATCTTAAGGATGCTTTTATTGTATTGTTTGAATTTTTAAAAATAAAGGAAATTGACAAAATAATGGTAATTATTTTAGAAAAAGTATATGCAATAATTTTTTGATTGGTTGCCAGAGACACAATGTGCTTCTAGGGGATTTTTCTTGCCAGAAAATTCAAAAAAAATATTAAGAACAAAGGAATGATTTATTTATTGGTTTTATTGATTTAGTCAAGGCATTTAATTCAGTTAATGGTGAAATATATGGCATTGTTTAAAATTAGCTAGTTGTCCCCCAAAATTTATTTGCATTATATACCTTCTATATGATAAAATGAGAGGAAGTGTATTACTATATGTGGAAAATATGAGTCACTTGAAATGAAAATTGGAGATAAACAAAAATGAGTTTTTGCTCCAACACTGTTTTCAATTTTTATGTCAATGGTCATGGAATTGTTATTGGCACTTAATTAGACAAGGATCAAGATATGATACAGATTTGATGATGATATTTTTAATTTGAATTAGTTAAAAGCAAGAATAAAAACTTCATCTTTTTGGATTCTGGATTTAAATATATTAATGATTGGGCTATTTGTATCAGTGCAAAAGACAATTTACAGGATGCTCTTAATATTTTGAATACAACTTATAGAGATTTTGATTTATTAACTGATGTTCTAAAAATTCCAAGTTCTTTATCAGCCAGTGGTGGAAGTAAAATCTTCAGCAACTTTCCGCTTGGATGATTATCAACTTGAGGAGCTAAACCAGTTTAAATACCTTGGTAGTTTTATGAGTAGAAAGGTGGAATTAGATGTTGAGATTGGACACAGACTTTAATAACTGCTACTGCTTTTAATAAGTTAAAGGATATAGTATTTTATAATAGAGAAATAACTACTGCAATTAAGTTAGCTGTATATAAAGCTGTTATTTTACCTAATTTACTGTATGGATGTGGAACTTAAACACCCTAATGGCACAATATAAAGATATTAAAAAAGTTTCATTTAAAGTTGATCCATAAAATTTTAAAAATACATTGACAAGATTGGAAAACCAATAAATATGTTCTTCAGCTTGAAGATTGTGATATTATTGAGTCCACTATTGTGAAATCACACCTTTATTTACTCAAACATGTAAAATGAATGATTAATGAAAGTCTTCCTAAAAGGGTATTTTATGGTGAACTGAAGCATGGGTTTTATAGGAGAGGCTATGTTACAAGGATTATCTCAAGAACATTCTAAAGGAGTGCAATGTCAATTGTTTCAATTGGGAAGATATGGCAGAGATTAGAATACACTGGAGAGCTACAATTAGACATGGTGATAAAGTAGTTTAGAAAGAAAAGTTTTCTGCTGAGGAAATTAAAAAGCAAAATCATAAACTATCAAGTAACCAGAAAATTGGACTAGCATGCTCTATATATGGACATATTTGTGATTCACAGATTGAGTTTTATAGTCCCTACAAAATTTATTTTTAGAGTAATTTCCCTCTCTCTATCCTTTCTTTTCCTTTCCTTTTCTTTTAGTCATGGGGAAGAGGTGTTAAATGATTGAAATGGCTATAGTCATTTTTGAGTCATTATTTATTATTATTATTTCTTCATATGAAAGTGATTCTGTTTTCATAGGTAGTTAAGTGATAGATCACCAGTGACAAAAAACGTATAACTTGTTTATTTTTAGTGCCCTTACAAATTGTGATTATAAATATAAAATAATGGATACTTGTAAATTAACATATTCTTCCTTTAAGAATATTTTTACTCATATATCAGTTAAATATCAACATTCTTCTGTAAAAAAAAAAAAAAAGGTCAACGTGACTGCCTTGCACTTGCAGGCAGTTTGCCCTGTTTGCGGCTTCATGTCCCGGCCGATGCTATGACACTTAAAAAAAAAAAGAAATGTTTTTTAAAACTTTTCTTACACACCATCTCAGAAGCAAGTAAAAGCTAGGAAATGCATGAGACTGGTTGATGCCTTTTGGAGGATAGCTTATTTATGTTTATTTATGATGTAAACATTAGTAATACTAGTGATTAAGCCAATGCACATACACTTTAAAGAGATTGTATAAATGAATACTCAATTTTTCTATTACATAAATAAACATAGCGCTATATAAAATAATATCTCATTATAGATGTAAACATTAGCATATGTTGTAGACATTAGGAATTTATTCTGCTTAACTTTCTTAAAGCCTCAAAAAAGAGTCAAAACAAATCTGTTTATATTAATAGCAAATTCTAATTTGCATATGGTAAATAATAGTCTTCACATCAATCATCATAGATTCACAGACGTTTTTTTGTTATTTTTGTGAAACTATCCATAGCATACAAACAAAATTTGTGAACTATATTTTTTCCCATTTAAAAAAATGGATTGAAAATACTTTTAGAAAATCTAGTGTTTAATAAATCGATGTCAACTAATAAAATTTTTGCTTTTGGAAATATAATTTTTTAAAAATGAATAATATGAAGTCCATTTAGTATCACCTTAAGCAAAAATCAAGGGAAGAAATAAATATAAGACTTAAAATGACTTAGAATTCATTTGAAACTTTTTGCTATTATATTTTTAATAAATATGTTTTTTTTTAAAAAGTTTCTAATCAACATGTCTTGCCCATTTAACTTATGGCTGTAAATCATGGTCTCTGAATTCAAACACAAATAACAGACAAAAATGGTAAAAATTTTGGTGGGAATAAAAATGAAAGAGAGAAAAATAACTTAATGGGTTCTAATCAGTGTTAATATTATTTGTTAATAAAAATTTAAAAAAATATATATAAATGAACTAGATATACAGCAAAAAAAGAGATAAGAAATGATAGATTTGAAACACTCTATACCAAGCAATAAAATATTTAGGGAAAATGCATGCTTAGTTGACAAGATGAAATAAGAAAGTTTTCTAGACTATTAAGTTAAAAAAAGATCTAACTGTTAATAGACTTAATATCATTATTAAAAAAGTATGAACAGAGTGACATTATCTACGACTTATAACTTATTTTGTGAAATTGACTTTTTTATTCATTTTGTTCTTTATAAAGATAATAATACCATATAATAAAAATAGATAATCCATAAATTTTACCATAAACAAAATGGCTTCACTGATAAAATATGAAAATAGTACAAAAAGAATATTGACTCTTATTTGCTTTGCAATTTAATTGTAGTTTTATTTTGAATATATATATTTAATATTCTTTCAAAACAAATATAATTAAGACAAAACTAAAACAGCTAGTGTCATCTATAATAAACTTGAGTAATCAATGATTAGATGATAATAGTAAATTAATTCTCATCCCCTAACCAGTTTCTGGCTTTAGACTTATTAAAAAAACTTAGAATTTAAAGCTAGGAGTAATACAGTTATGCATTTGGTAACTGTTTTAATTCCACTTTACTACTCAATCTGAAATTCAACACACCATATGATTTTAACCCCCTTGCCAATCTGTCTAAATCATTATATATACCTAGCTCCAGATCACCTATTACATATTTTAGTATACTCAATTCTTTATTAACTGCGCATTCTTTTTCTTTGACTAAGAATGTTTAATAACGACAATAAGTCCATTAATTCCCTAGCTTACACTACAAATGAGAAAATAAGAACAAATCTCTATTCTAGCGCCATCTATAATAAATTTGTTGTTGTTTTATCATATAACGTGTAATCTGAAAAAATTTAATGATTTGTTGGTATCATAATCACGGAAGACTAAATGAAACAAAAACTAAACTTGTTATATTAATATCAAAAAGGCTGCAAATAGTAGTTTTCTGTAAAAAGAAAAATATTAATGATATGATTAAAACATTGATTGTCGCTTTACTTAGTAACTTTTGGTGAGTAATCCATCCATATTTGTTTAAAGTGTAAACTATTTAATAATAATAGTTGCAATAAGAACAAACAAATGGATATGATTAGAAAGAAATGTATCCTGCTTTATGAAATAGATTGTCAACTTATTTAAAAAATTTATTAGGAAAATGTAGAATCTAATGCAATCCTTTATGTATATGCTTATAATTATAGAGACAATAATAGAAAATTCAGTAGGAGTATTTTAAAATGTGGAAATAAAATCTTATCATAATTTGTTTGTTATTAAGCATATACATATTGACATATATATATATATTACTATAACTTTATTTACAAGGCGTCAAATATCTTGAACTTGTACATTTATATTTGAATAATTTTATTAAAAATGTACAATGTTACAAAATGTAAATGGGAATAATTAATTACAAGTCTTGGTTATATGTAGTTAAAAATGTATACAATCTATACCATGTAATCAATAAATTGAAATATGTAAATAATCGGATTAAGACATAATCTGTTGTCATTATCTACTGCCACCACGCATGTAGACTGATCAATGGCCAACACTCTCTTGATAGATGCTGCGCTTGGCTACATGACGATTAGGGTCCTTGGGCTTCGCCACAGGAAAGGTACCGACATCTCTGCATCAATGAAAGTTTATGCGGAGTATCACTAAGGTTGTATATCCAAATTGCGATCTACTGATTAAGTATCAAAAGCGTCTGATCTTTGAGATAATGATATCCCATTTTCAGAGTAGGTTAAGTTTGGGATCGCATTGATTGTTACGAAGGAATCATCATGTTTAATTTTAATTAGTTTTTTAATTATAAAGTCTTCTTCCTGAATATGTCGGAATTAACAACTTAAATTTTGAAAAAATATATTAATGATTATTATTACTCATTTATAAATCTCGATTTTTATTATTTGTAGTCCTGATATTAACTTTAAACCAAACAGATGTGGTGGAATAGAAGTTTTAATATATATATATATGTGTGTAATAATATGGTAAACTATTTCCATCAGCCATCATTAAATGTTGAATGTATTAGAAAATTTTAAACTTTACTTAAACTTTTCAAATTAAAATTCGATATTCCAGAATCTAAAGATGCTAATATTGTCTCTAGTCAGGCCAGCAATACCTGAAGAAGAGTGAAAAATAATACCACTCAAAACGTTGTGTAATTACTAACCCGTGTTATCTATTTGTGTGCTATTATTAACAAGTTATCTGTATACGTTTAAATAGAGTTTAAAATTTTCTATTCATTCAACATTTAATGATAGATAATGAATGGAAATAGTCCAACATATTTTCACATCTAATATACCATCATCACAAATCTTCAGGCAAATATTCATATACATGTATTAAAAATAGAATCAATTGCATATCGCTAGTTAGAATTCAAATATAAAAAATAGATTTTATTAATATCACTTAACATTACCTCACATGTCATCAAATATTAACTGATACTAATTTATAATATCTATTTTCTTTGTAAATGTATGTATGAGTACGTGTACATATAAGGTTATATATATATATTTTATTAAGGCAAATACGTATACAATTACAGTATAAATATTTTTGGTATACATTTGTTTAGGTTTGTTACACTTATTACAATCATTAGTAAATAATTTGGTTCACTATTATTAACGTGCATGTCAAAATCATTTTATATCTACATAGATTTTTTTTATTAAAGTTTAATATATATGTATAGATGCTGTAGGAAATTAATATGACATTTTAAAAACTCCAATCATTTTAACTTGCAAGCTGGATTAATCAAAAAGGATTATCTCTAAAAAAAAAAAAAAAAAAGATTTACGTATAGATATTTGTTGATTACTTACTCATACCCAAGCTAATCTTATTGAAATAATACTTCTTGTCAAACAAAAACTAGAAAGAAGACGTTTTTTTTACTTATGCGGTTTAAAATCACGATTAAAAAACCCAAATCTCAATGTTTAATCTTTTAAAAAATAAAAAACTTAGAAAAAGTTAGACTAAAGACTAACAACAGACTGTGAAGACAGCTCTGATAGGCCTAAGTTATTAAAAAGAATATTAGTAAAAGGTGAGTCATGTGATTGGTACTTTGTTCTTTTTATATGCGTGGAGCTATCTTTTGAAATACTGCGTCTGAGACAGGTAAGATTTCATCTAAAGCTTTTCAATAAAAAAATATGAAAAGTTAATTATTTAAATTTAATTATTAAAAAATACTTCATTGTTTAATGATTGTGCCAATTGTTAGTTACTACGCGCCATTTGAAAGATAAGCGCGTTAATAGTTTTGAATTATAATTTTATCAATTAAAATCAATTATATCTGCTTGAGTAAAAGTTGATGATTAAAATCTAAACATCTTTATCTTTATTAAAAATAAAGAAAGATAAAGAAATTGGGTTAGACCTATAGGCAGGACCAAAAGCTCTATTTTTAAAAAATATTGTCATTAACAGTCATTCGTAAAGAAGTGCGGTCATTTTAACACTTAAAAAAAGAGAAAGACTATCACTCAAAAAGTTGAAAAAGACTTTTGCTTTCTGATTCTCCGATAAATATAAGGATTTGAACTCAGACTTGTAAACAACCTTCAACTATCCACACTATCTCATACTACTGATACATATGACCACAAACATGTGGAAAAGATAAATAATCACCAATATTCGTATTTCGTGCTGAACCAGCACTCATCAGTTGGTCCAGATTATCATCTCCCACATATATATATAATCAGTGCTCGGTTTATATTAAGGATAGCAAATCTTTATACTTTAATGGACAGATTTCAATCTACTCCAACCTCGAACTCTTCAGCCATCCATACCATTGAAAATCCGATGACAGAATGTCCAAATCTGTCCAAATCCCATGCTGATGTCAATATTGTTATTGTGCCCATGTTTTCATTCTCCGATAATAAATAATATTTCGGTAGTGTGGTTGTCACTATATCACTCTCATAAAAGATAGACACTGATTTCTATCTGCTTTTAACACCTTGTGAAAGAATGTAATTATAAACGTATGACTGACTAATCACACTACTGAAATATTATTCATTATTGGATATTCTTTAGTCTAATGAATAACTAATAAAATTATTCATTTTGCATTCTCATTTTGTTTATTTTTTACTCATTATGAGCGTTTTTTTTCTTAATATTTTTTACTCAACTGCAGCAAACTGTGGCCTTTCTTTATAACTAATCAGCATCTATTTTTTTTTCCATAAAGACTTTTTTTCATATTAATAACAGGAGCAAAGTGCCATCAAGTAGAAGCTTCATAATCAATGGTGTAAGAAGGTTTGTGCATAAATCTTTATCTAGTACCTACTCATCCAATATCCCCATACTAGTTTCTAGCTTGTGACTTCCATCAGTGAGGAGTCTTGAATTTGACAGCACTGCACCTATATCCAAGACTTCTCACTAATGGAAGCCACTTTCTAGAAACTAGTCTGGAGATATTGGATAAGTAGGGATTTTATGTCAAATCTTCTGACTTCCATTGATTATGAAGACGTACACTAGGTGGCACTACTTTATGGTATGATTGTGTTAGGAGGATTGTTGAATGTTATAGTGGTAAGGAATGGGATAAAAGAATAGATTTATTAATAAAGAATAGGGAGTTAGAGAGATGGAGAACTAGTATAGAGAGTAAAAAGAGTTTAAATATATATAGAAATAAACAGAATATTATGTGCGAGATAATATATAATAGTAAGGAAAGTAGTTGCTTAAGGCTTGAACGGGATATACATGTAAGTGAAAAAATATGGGTGATTTAGTCTGTAAATTATGTAAGGAAGAAATAGAAAATATTAGGCATCTGTTAATTAAATGTAAATGCTTGAAAACAGAAAGGGCACATATAATGAAGTTATGGAAGAATAAATATGAAAAACGTGATTATACAGAAAGTGGATTGTTGGTTTTTATGCTGGGTTTGAGAAAAGATAAGGGGGATTTAGATATAAAGGCCATAGAGTTGACAAAGATTATATTATGGAAATGGGATTGAGCAGAATATGGAAAAACTTAGACTGGTGAATGAAAAATAAAATGGCTAATAGTTTTTTTCTGGGCATAATTGTTGAGAGATTCTTGACTTCATTTAAGGAGAAGCTACAATGCGTCACATCACATTATTGCTATTAACAGCCTTTTTAAGCATATGGAATTGTGATCATGTGATATTTTGATGGTTTTATTTTTATGTTTATGATAACTTTTTATTTATTTTATTCTTTTTACTCTTTTGCCATCCAGTGTGAGCTTTAACCAAGGGTTTCTAGATGGTAATACTTATCAACTCTTTATCCAGTACTGTCCTGCCCAAATATTCCAAGTCTAGTTTCTAACTAACTTTTGGCTTTCATCAGTGAGAAATTTTTGAATTTTTTTGTAACTGTGCACTTGGACCTTTTGATTCTAAGGTATTTTTTCTCAAAAAGCCATTTTTTACTTTTTGTTATACTGTTAAACTACTAACCTACATTGAAAACTTGATATTTTTTTCAATCCAATTTTATTTGCCTTTATTCTTATATATCTAAAACTAGTTTAATTTTTATATATTATATGAGCTTAGTTTTTTTTAATAACTTGAGTAATTTTTATTCTTTAATAATTGTTACAAAATCATTAAAATATCACACGATCAACAACACATCACATGATCTTAGCTCATATTGTTATTCATTAGATAGTTCTTTTATTCTCACCATTTTTTATTTATCTAGTGTATGATTTAGTAAATTATAGATGCCTAGATACTAGTTCTTATTATATTCTTATCCAGGACTGTGTTAATTAGTTTTTAGGTCATGGCTTCCATCAGTCAAGAGAATTTTGGATTATTTGGATCAACGTTGGATTTTTTGGATCTAATAAACCTTTTTTTTCAGCATACATTTTTTTTACTTTTAGTTATACTATCAAGCTAGCATCTCAATAGTGGTTATGAAAAGTCCATGATAAAATATTGTTTTAGGAAGTTTATTATTTTTTGTTCATTTTATATGACATCAAAATAAAGAGGTGTTTTTACAATATTTATAATAAATATGGGTTTAATCTTTTCCACAAACTAATCAAATGGTTTGTTGCACAGGAGGTCACATGAAACTTTGAACAATGGGAGTAACAGAACTGAGTTATAATTTATGGACCTTGAGATCTAAAGTATCCTACTCTCCACTTCTCTAAACCAAACAGGGCACTTTTTTCATGAAAACCATTACCCTCAAATAAGAAATGGTTTTAGATTTAATTATGTTACACAATGTGTTGTAATGTAAATACTTTGGTCAGAAATCATCCATGACTATAACTTCATAAAATTCACAATCTATTTCTATTTCTTTTGTTCTATTTTTCAAGAATCTTCTTGCTGTTCCAACTATTTTATTCATAATTTATCTATTTTTTTAACCAAGTTAAAAATGATAAAACTTTTTTTCATTATAATCTTTCATTTGACATAGTTATAAAATCACATATTTGGTATGATTTTGAATATTCCATTGTTGCAGTGATCATTATATTCTTTTTTCATTATTTTAAGCCTATTTACAACCTTAAATTTTCATAAATAAATTTATTTTATAATAAATCATTTAAAAATTATTAGTTGAAAAAAATCTGAAAATGTCAGCATCAGACAAACCTTTAGAAAATTAAAATATCAAATTTGCATGATAAAGAAGATAGATTTGCCCTCTTTTGATCTCAATAGAAGTGATGATTTCTGATTGATTGGGGGAATATTTTGCCTCAGGCACAATTATCATTTTTCTTTTATTTTGAAAAAAAAATTGCAATTTTTAGTAATTTGTTTACATATTAAAAGTTATTTATACAATATTTTGTAAAATACTTATTTAAAACCCAAAACTTGCATGACTACAATTAAATTTTACTTGAAAAGAAATATTTTTAGGAAGACAAGTCATAAAAAGTCTGTTATAGCAATGTTAAGCAGGTTCTACTGGGTAACAAGTATGACTTTTTGTCAATATTGGTAAAGAATTCTTTTTAACTCTAATAATAAATTTAATGTTTAAACTTTAATATGTCTATCCTTTCTTTCCCAATAACTAATCCTACATTTGTTTTGAATTTAAAAAATGAATTCAGATAACTATTTCATTCTGCCAACTTTTTGAATAAGTAACAGCCAATAATCTCGAACACTATTGTTATAGTTATGAATTCCGTTTAGCATTTTATTTTTATATTTTACAAAGTTCAAATAGTAACTTTTAGAATGTCTATTTTTTGAAAGTTTCCATTTGTAATAAGTAATGTAAAGATGATCAATATATGTAATATGTAGAAAAAAGATTAAATTATAAAAATGAAATGTTCAAATATGGAAGATGTTATTTTTAGGGTATTTTCAAATAGAAAGAATGAAGTTGGATCCTGAAAGAATAAATCACGTATTTCTCACAATTTCATCATTTTTCTCCATCTTTATAAAAACTTCTTTCAACTTTTTTGCACCATCATTATATAAATTTTATGACAAATGTAAATCTTTCCCCTATTTTTTAGTATTTTCCTTTGTTTTTTAGACTTCTGCTATAGCTTTAACTAAAAATTCATTTTCTTTATAGTTATCATGAATATATATATAATCTTCTATTTAACATAATTACACTTTAAGTATATTAAGGATAAGAAAACAAATAATTATCAGGATTTATTTCTGCTGAATTGATATCATCCATTGGCCAAGATAATAATATCTCCCCAAATGATTTTATTATTGCCTATTAATAATAATTTTGTTGCATTTATCTTTTTAAAAAATACAACAATAGTTATTAAAATTATGGTAGAGCTCTATGATAGCCATGATGAAATATATCTTCAGCTTCAATATTGATTTCTTTTTTGATATTATATTACTTTTTTCCTGTTTATTTTTTAATATTTAATCTTTTTTTTTAGTTAAAAATAATAATTTGAAGTTAGATAAATATAGAAAATATCAAACATTATATGATAACACTAGGTGAAGCTTACTGTTATAGACCACAAAGGTAGGGTCTTTAGATGCCAGGAAAAGAAGGCAAAAATGATACAAAGATTTGGCTGCAGATACTTTGTGTAGATATAAAATGAAAAATATTGAATATTTATTTTTGCATTGTATGGTGTTGAAAATAAGTATTAGGATAAATTGTATGGGGATTGGAAAAAATTTAAAGATGTAGAAGTCCCAAATATATAAATGTAGTTTGTTTTAAACTTGTTGTTTCTAGTAAATTTTAGCAGTTCTTACATCACTAAACATCACATGATCACCATCTCATACTAGCACATAATTGTTGTAAACAAAGGCAAAACTCTTTTCTCCATACAGTAGTGCCACCCTGTGCTAACCAGAGTAATCAATAGATGCCAGAAGGCTTGTGCATAAAATCCCTATCTAGTGCCTACTCATCCAATATCCCCAGACTAGTTTCTGGCTTGTGGCCATCATCAGTGAGGAGCCTTGGGTCTGAGAGCACTGCACCTAGATCTTAGGATCTAATGCAACCCTCCAGAAGCCACCTTTTAACTCTACTTTACTACAAAACTATGAGAATGAAATAGAAAACACAAAAATATTTTCAATCTAAACTCAATAGCTTATATAATCATATGGGTCTGAACTCAATTCAGCACCCATACATTTTGGTGTCTTTGGCTCTTAAACAACCATAGCCACCACTATCCTATTCTGATATCATTAAAGGGCATGGCCTAGAGAACAGATTACTTCTGTGAATATCTGAAATTATGAAAAGCTTTATTAGTAGGTTTGTAAATAGTGAATTTATTCAATATAAAAGGACAAACATGAATTGCTTTTCACTCAGTTACTTTCATTAAATAAAGAACAGTTTTCCATATTTAATAAACCATTAAAATAGGCAAAACTCTCCATACAGTAGTCAGTGCAAGGCAGAGCAATCAATGAATGCTGGAAGGCTTAGATTGAAATATTATTGTGTTTTTAATTTTATTCTCATAGTTTTGTAGTTAAGTAGAGTTAAAAGGTGGCTGCTGGAGGGTTGCATTAGATCTGAAGAATTAAGTGCAGTGCTTTTAGATCCAAGGCTTCTCACTGATGAAGGCCACAAGCCAGAAATTGGCCTGGGGATATTGGATGAGTAGATACTAAATAGAGATTTTATGCATAAGCCTTTTGGCATCCATTAATTACTTTAGCTTGCACTGATTGGTACTACTGTATGGAGAGTTTTGCATGTTTTAATAACAGTTACGAGCAAATGTAAAAAATGGTGATCATGTGATGTTTGGTGATTTAATAAATCATCTTTTGTTGACCACAGAACCTTTAACTTATTTCTTGACTATTGTAATCCTTAACATATTGTATACATTGATGTAAAGTAAAATGTCTTTTCCTTAAAAGAAATCCCTAGGTCACATATTCAAGAACCCTGTCAAGTTAAACATTTCTTATCTCTGAAACTCATATATACCACAACAAATGTATTTACTTATTACTTTTCATTTTCCAGCTATGATTCATCGTTTTGGTAATTTGCCATTTTGCTTTATTTTAAATTTCTCATCTCTTTTGGCATATTATTTTCCAAATATGCCATGTGTATTTTGCTGCAATTCGTAGAGTATTCCACTTGGGATCAAGGTGTTCCAGGATTTATTCTAGCATCTAGCATTCAAACCTATGAACGAACTCTTGAACAATAAAGCCACGTGACATTTTTTATATTCCAAAAGTAAATTCTTATTACTTTTCTCCTCTATCTTTTTCTGTAAACTACATTTACTATCTAACTTCTTATTCCAATTTTGCCTCCTTTTCCTGCTGCCTAAAGTTTCAGCTCTTGCATTATATAACAGTAAGGTCCCTCTTTTGTAATCACACATTATATATATATATTGTAACTGTGAATATGAATATGTGGGAATGAAAGATGCTTTGCTATACCTCACAGATTTGGGAGCTAAATTGTATCTGTATGTGACTGAGGAAAGGTGAGATACTTTATTATGCCCTGGTGGTAAGAATGAGAAAGAATAGATAAGCTTATTCATTAAATGATATGTATAAAAATTTCCCTTATTCAAATGACCTGTACGTTCTCTACACCTAGATCATAATTGCACAAAATTGCCATTTAAATTAAATAATAGTTAATGCAGAACAAGAAACTACATCAGTTATGTGTCAAACTCTGATGGTAATTAATATGAGAGTGTGCAAGCTTTTGAAATGATATCACAACTAAACAAAACAAACTCCTAATAATAATAAACAGAGCTGTCCAATTTTATACTCTCTCTATGTTTTATTTATTATCAGGATATAACATTAAAATTCACTAATGAGACTTGATCACTTGCTAAATATAAAATAGAAATAGAAATATATTCGCAAACCAACTAAATATAAAGAATTTATTTAGTATCTTAATTCATTAATATTAAATAATATAGCTATTCATTGAGATATGTACAAATAATCAGTGGCATTTCAATATTTTCCAGGTAAAATAATTATGTTATCAAAATTAAGTAGTGCACTATGACCCTAATGTACAGAAAATTGATGAGATTCCAAAATAATAAAGAAAATTATACAAATTCACTTTTAATAAAATGATTGATTCAACTTTTATTTATGATATGTATTTTTTATCTTTGTTTCACTTTTTTGTTAAGAGTGGCAATAATAACATAAAATAACAAAGCAAGAATAACTATTCCATTTTATAGATTTCTAAATTGATATCTAATAAACTCACATTGAGTGACATTTGATAATTATATCTTTGCCAATAAACCTCACATGACCACCACTTCTTATGCTTGTGTATAACTGTTTTAAAACAGGCAAAACTCAATATACGTATTGCCGCACACAGCAAGCTAGAGTAATCAATGGATGCCAAAAGGCTTGTGCATAAAATCCCTATCTAGTGTCTACTCATCCAATATCCCCAGCCTAATTTCTTGGCTTGTGACCTACATCAGTGAAGAGCCTTGCATCTGAGAGCACTGCACCTAGATCTTAGGATCTAATACAACCCTCCAGCAACCACCTTTTATCTCCATTTAACTACAAAACTATGAGTCTTAAACTGAAAACACCTGTTTTAATTAATTATATCTTTGGTTAAATCACATTTATGTTCAAATGAAGATCATTTATATCCTAGGACTAAATAAAGCACACGAATAATACCAATACTTGCTAACATCTAAGTAGTTCAAAATCAGAGATTTGTTTTTTTGGCTAGAATTACACTAATTTTTCAATTAAAAAAAATAATATTAAAATTCTCTTCAGACTATACTAGATATATTTATGTTCCTCTGAACTACATTTTCCTTTTTTGGGATACTCAAATATGAATAATCTCAATAACTTTTATTTATCATATAGGTTCTTTATTTTAAAATTTATATACAATAAACCAGCCACTCAATCCAACACTGACACATGAAAACATTTTAAATTTAACAGCACATCTCATATCCTTATTAACTTTCCACTACTTGTATATGATTACCTTTGAATTTGATATGAATATCAAATATATAAGTATATATTTACAGATATGCACTATTAATTCCCTTAATACCAACTAAAGTACAATACACATATATGTAATAGGTACTATAGACCTGAACTAATATAAACTATGTAACCACTTATTTCATCAATAAAGATTATGTTAAAAGTAATATTTCAAAATACTTCATGGGAGGGGTCGGGTTGCAATTATTTTTTAAAACTTGGTTTTGTTTCTAAGTTTTTTTTATTAGTTCATTTAAAAAAAAGAATGTAAAATTTATTAAAAACTAAATTTAAAGATAAAAATATATATATACCTGGGTCTCGTTCTATGCGGATTATTTTAATGTGATTTTGAAGTTATGCAATTCATGTTTCTTCTTAATATTTTTCATATTTCACTATATTTATTAGATATCAAGAAATTTAAATTATTAATAACTTATTTTGACTTGAAATACTTTTTTTTTTTTCAAAAATATAACGTTATATTAGCAGCTAACGTGAATATGGCCTGAAGTTGTATTTAGAATAAATAACCTACTTATACTAATGAGTAAATAATAGTAATAGATTTATACTTACATATAAAAATATCACAATAAATATTCAAAAATTTTAAACTTTTAATACTATTTTGTTAAGTATAACAGAAATAAATAATGTAGATTTTTAAAATAAATAATGAAGATTTTATTGATTTTATAAACTGAAAATAATATTTCTAATGATAATGTATAATCTTTTTGTTTTGATTGCAATCTCATTTTTTTAATATAGAAACAAAATGTAAACATTTAAAATTTATTTCAGTAGTTAAAAATTAGTTGTCAGCAGAAAACCATTAACACAACACAAGACTAAAATTGGCACTAGTTATGTAAATGAGATGGAGCAAAATATGGAAAAACTTAGAGTGGGGAATGGAAAATAAAGTGGCTAACAAGTTTTTCTGGGCATAATTGCTGAGAGATTCTTGACTTTGTTCAAGGAGAAGCTACATCACATCGACAAATGTGATTTTTTACCAGTTTACAAATGAACCACATATCGTCAAAAAATATGTATGAAAAAATGTCAAATTAAATACTGTAGTTCATAAAAAATAAAGTAAAAAAAGTTTGTCTTGCACCAATTTTTTTCAAATATTTGATATTTTTTATTAATCATACTTTATTTCCTTATTTTTTTAATGCAAATTTTAAAGTAATTTTTCCTTGTTGTTTTGCTTTTATGTGAATTCTGAAAATTACAGGCCCTATCCCCCATTTTTCAAGGTAAGTTAAGTCTATTTTTGTGTGATTTTTTTTAATGTGGGTTTTCTGTGGAATCTATCCACCGCATAAAATGAGACCCAGGTGTATTATCTAATCATTTAATTGTTTGGTTTTTTTTTTTTGCAAACACTTAGTCAAGCCTTGGTAGTGGAGAGGTCAGCACAGCTGTCTTACAAGCAGTTGTCCTGGGTTAGTGGGTATGCTTCCCAGCTGAGGCTATGACACAGGAAAAATAAAATAAAATTTTAATATTAGAATTTTGTTTATTTATTTTTTTATATTTTTTTATTTTTATTATTGTTGAAAAATTTCTTACTAAATTGAATATGCTATTAATACTTATTTTATTTTTCATAGTTTCGAAAATGATATAATGTATTTAAATTGCAAACAGCTGTTACTGTCAAATATAAGCGATAATTTATAAGATGTGATATGTTGGACTATTTCCATCATCTATGAGTGAATGTTGAAAGTACAGAAAATTTCAAACTTTATTTATCAATTTAATTTTAGTTTTTTGCTATTAATGCTTTGGCGATTTTATATTGCTAGAGCTATTAATATATGGTGTATCTGAACTTAGTTCAGTCACATACGGCTATTTGAGTTAGATAGCTGGATTTTTGGACATTTAAATGTCTGAAAGTTTCAGATTTTCTTCTCAATAGTTAGGCATTGATAAAATGCTGGACTAGTTCTAGTATTTTTATTCCCTAGCACCTCACTGATGACGCTAGAGGCAGAAACCGCGGTCTGAGGTTGAGGGTATTTTTGAAGCTTCATAAGAGTTTGTTTTTAACTTACTCTATATATAACATTTGTAAATAGGAGCTTTATTAAAATAAGGTCATATGACTTGATTTTTTATCAATCACATCTAATAATATACTGTCATCACAAACTTTCAGGCAAATCGACAATTTATAGTTTTTATACAATGTTTATATATTCTTTTCAATGTTTCTAAAATGGTCATGCAATTAGTGACATATTGCACAAAAATAAAGCAAATAAATAATTCTCTAGTTCATATGATATATATTTTATTATTCTGCTAAAAATGTTGTGTCAAATACTTTTTTAATAAGTGCTACCCCATGTAAATAAGTGTGGTTATCCTAGCATCAGAAACGAACAGAAAAGAACAGATAAAATAAAAATCGAAGTGATTTTTATTTATTTATCATGTGAATTTTTTTTAGACATCTTAACTATTAACAAAATATCACAGAAGAACTTGTAGAGACTACAATCAGAAGAGAGATTCATTAATGATTAGTTGTAGGGACTTAGAATAGCTTACAGTTATCCTGAAATTATCTTAGTATATATAAGCCATGTTCTGCATATAAGTATGATAGTAAGACATATGCTTATATTAGATTAAAGCTAAAGTGTAAAAGTCTCTCTCATTCTGCATTTGTGTTTGCTGGCAGTTAGTGTACAGTTAGTTCACTGAAGGTTTTCAATACTTTCGTATAAATTTTATCTGTATTCAAACTATCAAAAAGTTATATTTATATCTATTAACTGAAAATTAATTTAAATATGAATCTCAGTCTTTTCCTATTATTAACTATAGAAATTTCAGAATAACTTATATATGTTAGGATATATAAATCACACTCTATATGTAAGTACACCAGTGAATGGTATGCTTATAAAAGATCAAAGCTAAAGTATGAGTGTTTGCATTGTGAATTTATATTTGCTGACAATTAGTTTTACATATAGCTTGCTGGAGGGGGGGGTCAGTATTTCTGTACAAATTTAATGATATCATCAAGATTTTTAATGCTGCCTTTTAACATTTGCAATGATTTTTTAAAATAAAAACTGCAATCTTGTGCCTAGCTGTAATTCTCCACTGTATTCTGTTTCAACTATATTCAACCAATAAAAATTTTACTGTTGTTAATATAATCTTTCCACTAATATAAAAGATTTGCCATTCCCACAAAATCCATGTTCAAATTTATTACTTTTCACCTACTTTGTTTGCCAAATGAAATGAAGATTAATGTTTGTGATAATACATTCAATAACATGCCATTCAACAAACTGAAGAGAATATTCATTGGTCTAACAGCATTGCTTCCTGAAACAAAATACATCTCATTTCCATGCAATGAAATTTGCATAATAATAGGATTATATATAAATTAAAATAGTTACATCAGTATAGTGTTTTAATAGTACAATCATAAATTAAACTAAAATAAAGAGCATAATAATAACTCTAACAAGTATTATTGCTAAATCCTGCAAGAGAAAGCATTTAAAATCTCTATCTAAAAACTATTTCTCTTACTTCATTTATTGGTAAAGCTTATAAGAGCTATTAGCATGCTTTTTATTTTAGTTTTCTAGAATTATAAATGTTTTAATTACTGTTGTGTAACTATAGAAAAAAGATTTGGAGCTAAACCAAATCCCAGTTTTGATTTCACATGTTTTACATTTTTCATTACTAATATAACTCATATGATTATATAGCCAGTGTTGGTTCACAATAAAGAAGCTAGCTAACTTTGAATATTGCTGCAAGCAGTTTCAATTGAATGAGTTAAAAACATTTGGCAATATTGATGAAAGCATAGTACAAACCACAATTTTGTTGTGAAACTTTTCTCCATTTGTCTAACACCAAAATGCTTATTTATTATGCTTTTTAAATTTCCACATTATAAAATGATCAAATGTATTATTTGGGAGATCATAAGAAGGTTACACACTGGAAATAACACAACAAGATAATAATCCATGTAAACTGAGCTCCAGAGTTTGCCAGTCCAACAATACTGCAAATGACAAAGGGAATGTGTAAATGATGGCATTTTCAAATACTATTAACAACTATTATAAAGAAGTCTTTGATGTTGCTAAGTATTAAAAAATGCATTAAGCTAATTAAAATTGAGAGTAATTCTTATTGTGTACCTCGAAAAAAACATGTCTAAATATGTAGTGACAAAGTTTATTACATCTATATTAACAAAGGTTCTTTATATATATATATATATATATATATATATATATATATATATATATATATATATATATATATATATATATATATATATATATATCACTCAGATATCATCATCATCAACCATTATCAATCCACTGCAGGATGAAGGTCTCTCCAAGTTTAATCCATATTCTCTGATCTTTAGCTTCTCTTCTCCACAACACCCCTGCACATTTTCTTATTTCATCCATCCATCTCACATGTGGTCTCTTTCTGGGTCTTTTACAATCTCTTGGAATCCAGTTTAAAATTTCAATTGTCCATCTATTATCATCTCTTCTAGCAATATGTCCAGCCCAACTCCATTTCAATCTTTTAATTTTTTCAATAAGGTCAGTAACACCTGTTTGTTGTCTTACCCATACATTTGCGTTTTCGATCTCTTCTGGTTACTCCCAACATACACCTCTCCATATTTCTTTGAGTGGTCTGAAGTCTCTGTATTGCTCTTCTATTAAGTGTCCAAGTCTCAGATCCAAAAGTAAGAACTGGTAAAACACATTTGTTAAAAACCATCCTTTTCAAACACATAGGCATATTTCCTTTTAATATCAAGTTATTTCTACCAAAAGCACTCCAACCAAGTTTAATTCTATGATTAATTTTCTCCATTATGTTTCCATCTGTATTAATAATCTGACCAAGGTATTTGTAACTGTTAACTTCTTCTAATTCTTCATAATCAATCTTTATTTTCATATTTTGAGCAAATCAATTAAACATTACTTTAGTCTTTTTAACATTTATCTTTAGTCCTACTTTTCTACTTTCATCTGTTAACTCCTGCAACATTTCCTGCAGCTCTGAAGCATTATTTGCAAAAACAACTACATCATCTGCGAAATCTAAATGACTTAAATACTCTCCATTTACTTTCACTCCTTTAGTTTCCCATTTTAATCCACAAAATACTTCTTGCAGCACTGCTGTAAAGAGTTTTGGAGATATGGAGTCACCTTGTCTTACACCTTTCTCAATGTTGATTTTTTCAGTATCATTAGGTAATCTTATTGTTGCTGTTGCATTTTTATAAATATTCTTTAAAATATGACAATATCCTGGATCTATACCTTGATGATCCAATGCTTTAATCACTGAAGAAATGTGTATAGAATCAAATGCCTTTTCATAATCTATAAATCCAAAACATAAAGACAACTCATATTCGTTTGTCCTTTCTATGACTTCTCTCAATACTTGGATATGATCTATTGTACTAAAACCACTTTTAAATCCAGCTTGTTCTCTTCGTTGGTGGAAATCCAAAGTTTTCTGTAGGTGAGTTGTAATTATCTTGGTAAAAATTTTATATAAAACATGATAAAAGGCTGATAGGTCTGTAATTTCTAATATCTTCTTTATCACCTTTTTTAAATATTAATATTATTACTGCATTCTTCCAATCTTCTGGTACATCTTTATCATTTAGACATTTGGTATATAACTTTGCTAAAATTGTTTCTATTTCTTCACCTGCTTCTTTTAATATATCAATTATAATTCCATCATTTCCTGGAGCCTTTTCTTTCTTCATACACTTAATTGCATGTCTCACTTCTTCATTTAAGATTCCGAGCAATTCGGAAGATGTAATAGATATAGGAGGTACTCGTTCTTTATTACTATATAATTCTTGATAAAAATCTTCTATCAATTTCATGATGTCATCTCTCTTTTTAGTAATAATTCCATCTTTTTTTCTTATTGCAGATATAAATTTCCTACCAATACCAAAATGATGTTTAACATTTTTGAGACTTTTATTGTCTTCTACAGCTTTCCTTGCTATTTCACAGTTATACTTTCTTATATCATCCTCAACTCCCTTCCGCACCACTTTACAAAATTTGAGATATTCAATTCTCCTTAACACATCATCCTTGTATATCTTCATATTCCTTCTTTTGGTTCATAAATTCTCTAGTCTCAGTAGAAACTTTACTAGTCAATTGCTGCTTTTTTCTACCAGCTATGTTTGTTGCAGTTTTTAAAAGTGTATCAGTTATTTTCATATTAATTTCATTCAAATCTGTATCATGTTTAAAATCTCCTAACACTTGAAACCTATTTGTAAGTTCTAATTTAAATTCATTAGAATGTTTCTGAAGATTAGGAATATCAACTGTAAATATTGTTTTTCTTAATAATTTTTGTCTCTCTAGTTTTACATTAACACGTAACTTACATCTTACTAATCGATGATCACTTCCTGTGTTAAATTTATTAAGAACATTACAATCTTGAAATATGTATTTTCTGTTAGTCAAAATATAATCCAATTCTGCTGTACCTTCATTTGGATGCTTCCATGTCCATTTCCTTTTAACATTTTTCTCAAAAAATGAATTCATAATATAAAGTTTTTCTTTTTCTGCAAACTCCACAAGTCTATGTCCTCTCTCATTTCTATTACCATAACCAAAATAACCTACAGCAATTTCATCTTTCATTTGTCTACCAATTCTAGCATTAAAGTCTCCCATAACAATTTTAAAATGTTGTTTACTCTGATCAAAAGCCTTTTGTACATCCATATAAAAATATTCTACTACTTCATCACTATGAGAACTTGTTGGGGCATAAACCTGAATTATCTGCATTTGGTATCTGCTATTAAGTTGTATAACTAATCTTGCCACTCTGTCTGATACACCATCAATCTCCACAATATTGTTCTTCCACTTTTTATTTATAATGAATCCTACTCCACTTGTATTTCCAATATGTGTGCCTTTATAATAGAGTATATGTCCACTTTTTAAATCAATTGTTTCTTCTCCTTTTCTTCTAACTTCACAAAGTCCAATAATGTCCCATTTAATATAAGACAGTTCTTCTAATTCTTGCAATCTTCCTTCACTTGAAAGTGATCTGCAGTTGTAAGTACCTAAATAAAAAGTCATCATCAAATGGCAGCCTGGGTCCACAATCAGGGAATTCTTAGTACCCTCCGCCTTCGGCCACCAACCGCTGTTTTGGTTGGTGACTTTACAGCCTCCTGGGAATAAGGGCCATGCTTTATTTTTGTCTGTCATAATTGTATATATGTATTGGAAAAATATTTATCATTTACACAAACATTCATTCTGCCTTATCAGGCACTGAGAAGAAAGACCATGGTGTTTCTTGATCTTAAACTCAGAGGTAAAAAGCCAATAAACTCACCACGCTGGCTAATGCATGTTGGTGAGCAGCCCATCCATGTTCGTATACTATATGAATAATCACATAGTAATAACAGCTGCAATGACAAGAACGTATGGAGTGGACATTAGGAATTTGCCCTGCTCGGTTCCTTTAAGGCCTCCAAGAGGAATCAAAGGGTCTCCTTTAAAACTCCTTTCTGCAGCCACTCAGATATATGTAATCATATATAAAACTGAAAAGCTTAAATCTGAACTACTCAATAAAATAACTCAATTACCCCAAATTCAAAATTAAACAAGACTACCCAATATTTTTTAAAAAAAAAAAACAAAACATTTACTTGTCTGCTAAAGCAGACTTCTCAAATGCATTTGACATCAACAAATATATACTGATTATATTTACCACAATTTATAATTATATCCTACATAGTTTTAATATTAAAAGAATTCTTAAATAAATTAGTTTCATCAGTTTCGATAATATTTTTTATGCAATTATAGCTTTTCTAATGAGAATGCATCAATGCATATGTTTATAAAGAAAGATAATATATCATTTTTAAATTTTATTTCTTTCAAAGAAATAAAAATTTAGCCTTCTTAAACATAATACTATGGTCAATGTTTCTTTCAATAACAGCCACGAAAGAGATTTCAATGAGTGAGACATGAGTGAGACGGAGATCATATGTTTGAAAAGACTATGGTTTTTTTCATTGAAAGAAATGAAATAAAAAGAATTTTAAAAATCTTTGTTATCAAAAATTTAAGATACTAGAGCAATTAACTTATTTAAGAGTTCTTTTAATTTTAAAGGTGTGTGGGATATAATTGTGAATTGGGCGAAATGTAATTAGTATATATTTGTTGATGTGTTTTGTATTATTTTGCACTTAAGAACCTGCTTGCAGAAAATTATGCTGGGAGGGAAGGCTGCTGTTATTAGTCTAAAACGATTGCAGAAACCAAAACCATTCACTACACTCTATTAAGATATTTTTAATACAAAGAGCACACAACATAATTACCAAATTACTTCATGACAATCCAAAAATGAAATGCCCAATTCCTTTAATAAAGGTCGAACCAACAGACAGGCCACCCCCAAAACTTAAAAGACTATGGATTCAACAACAAACTACCTTAGTAGTGGAGAACATTAAAACCTCAAGTATTCTATTTAATGCTAAACTCACATACTGGGAAGTCTACCAAGCAGTTTTTCAGGAGAGAAATAAAGCTGTCTGCTTACTCCCCATACAAATTCCCAAATTTATAAAGCTGACAAAATTTTGGAAGCTAGAACCAAAACATGTGGACTTCTTGATAAAAATAAACCTGGGTGCACTACCCACTGCAGCCTTTCTGTGCCACCAGAGAGAATACAATATTAACATGATCTGCCTCTTATGCAATAAAGATGAGGAGACAATGGACCACATCCTTACTCATTGTGAAGCATGGGAGAACTTCCGAACAATAATTTTAAAAAGAATGGTCAAACACAAACAGGCCCAAGTAGCACTAAAGCTGGCCCTGAAAAAGGGCATGTTCGGTACAATAAGACTCGCAACTTTTATAAACTTTGCCATCTGGACCATTAGGTGCAAAATAACTTTTCAAAAAGAACTGGCCTAACTAGCAGAAGATGTCTTGCTTAACCTTCTTAAAAAAATAAAGGAAAAAGACGAGAGATCATGTATATCCTGGTTGGCTGATGAAACCTGGGGTCAAGTGAATTTATAACATTGATTAACATTAGTGGAGAAAAACAATTGCCAACAAATTATCTTAAGTTCATCACTGATAGCCACTAGATCACTCCAATGCCAACAAAAAAAGGCCAGAATGTAAAGACAGTAAAAAAAAAAAAACCACAGCTATTGTCTAGAAGTATGATTGTAATGTAAAACCAGAACAATCACAAGCCAACAAAATAATAAAATCTTTGAAACTGTTGTTATCCACAAATGAGAACTCAAATGTTAACCTTTAATCATTGTAAATACCTTTCATTGTAAACAACTAATTGTGAATAAAGTTTGTTTGAAATGAGAACCTGCTTTGGCAGGAAAACGTTTTTTTTTTTTATTTTGGCTACTCTTGTTTAATTTTAAATTTGGAATAAATGATATATATAATCAAAATTACGCCAAATTCACAACTCAACCCGATTAGGCAAAAAATAGACTCTAAAACAAAACCAATGGACTCACTGCTACACGTAGACTTTCGAGTGCAATGTTATT
This sequence comes from Epiperipatus broadwayi, assembly GCA_028023455.1. NCBI lineage: Eukaryota > Metazoa > Onychophora > Udeonychophora > Euonychophora > Peripatidae > Epiperipatus > Epiperipatus broadwayi. The sequence goes on along the minus strand of JAQFVV010000021.1, from coordinate 4,450,127 downwards.
TATTTTATAGTTCTTTACACTTGAGAAGTCTCCTTGTAGCAGTGATACCATTGGTTTTGTTTTCAAGTTTATTTTTTACCTAATCTGATTGAGTTGTGAATATGGAGTAATTTTGATGATTTATTGATTAGTTTAGCTTTATGCTTTTAATGTTTATATATATATTAAAATGGATCAGTCATATGGCCCACAATATCGTATTGTGCATATATATTTAAGGTTTAAAAGGAAAACCAGAAATGAACACAGATAAAATTTAGATATATATTTATTTAAATAAAGTCTGAAGTAGCTGAAATATTAATAAAATATTTCTTGATATTTTTGACAAAATTATATAAAAGCATCTTTACTACAAATATTTTGTTTGAATTTACTGATTTTGACAAAAATTTTAATCGTTAAGAAGTCGGCGTAGCTGCCTTACAAGCAGCTGTTCCAGATTGGCAGATTCGCTTCTTAGCCGATGCTATGACATGAAAAAAAAAAGTAAGTTTTGTTCAAAATAAATATTTTTTTAAATATAATACATAACAATTATAATGTTTGTTCTATAATTTTTTTGACTTAAACAAATTTTATTTTTGCTTTTGATAAATGTAAATTAAAAAAACAAAACGTTAGTGAATTAGTATCTTGGGGTTTTTTTTAATCAAGAAAGATTTACTTTTAATTATCCTGTTTATAAATTTCATTGTGTCTACTATAAATGGTGGATTTAACTTAATGGATCATTATTGTAGTGTAGAAAATCGTCTTGAAATAAATGGTACTTGCTATTATTTTTGATCAAGTTTGAACTCACAGAGAAGTAAAGCAGGATGACTTCTCCATGATTTCATAGTCTAATATGCGTAAAATATCACTTACTCAGTTAAAATTTGGAAGTTATAAAAGCTGAAATAAATTGTGGACTTCCAAAATGTATCATATATTGATATCCAGGACATGTCATATCGCAATCTATATGAGAATTCAATTTAATGTTAGTAGCCAAAACTATACACTGCATAAACTAGAATATATGTATGGAAACATAGATAAAAGAAATCTATTGTCACTAAAATATATGTTATCTATGCATGAGATCTATTTCATGAGCTTATGGAAGTACAAAAAAACAACTATTGAGAAAATACATTTATATTGTTAATCTAGTTTGTTTTTTTTTTTTGTCATGTGTCAAAGCATCGGCCGGGAAGCGAACCTGGGACAACTGCTTTTAAGGCAGCTCTGCTGACCACTCGGCCACCAACGCTTGACTTGTTAATATAGTTCTAAAAATAATTTTGAAAAAAATCTACTCCACTCAGTTCTTTTATTTTACTCTTTTTTCTATTAAAAAAGAAGATAATTTTCTTACAATAACTGGAGATAAAAAAAACTTTGAATTTTATTAAAACAACTGACTAAGAAAGATGATAACTGGTAAAAATGAATTCAGAAAATCTTTTTTAATAATGTTTGTCAGTAAAGAACAAGAATTAAAACAAAATAACTTTCGAACAGATTTTCAAGAAAAGATAAATAATGTTTATTTACAACAATATGAATGTCACTTCATTGACCAGTAACAATAACCTTGTGGCCGGTACTAAATATGCAAGTACATGGTGTAAATGCTTAAAATTTTACATATTAAAATCTTAATAATGAATAGATGCAAAAACCCAATACAACATCCATCATTGAAAGATTTTATATTAAATTCAAAGTAAAATAGAGGCATAAATAAAATTTTGAGATCAAGGTCACCATGGAAACTTATAACAGTAATAACTTTATTATATACAATATGCTTTAAGCATTATTTCACTTATTATTTAAATAATACATGAGCAATATAAAAATATTCAGTTTGTAATGTTATAATTGACTATTTATTAGTCTTCATTATATGGACATGTTTATTTCATGATTAAGGAGGTTTATTTAAACTTCATTGTATCAATATTTCATTCTCTGTGGTCAAGTTGCAATCTTTAAGTGTCCATATATATTCAATGGACCATTAGTAAAAGTGGATTTCCATTCTTGCAGTTAAAAGGTGAGAAGGTTGCCTTGACAGCAGTAAGAAATATTGATTACTATCTTTATTGTGAATGTTTAGGTGGTTACTGGTTGGTTTCTAATTAAATATGCAATATGAATACAATAATTAAAATACCAAAGACATAATAATAAAGATATTGCTGACCCACCTGATCACACATATGTTGAAAAGATAAATAATCACCAGGTGGGTCAGCAATATGAGATGGCATTGAGAGTGGTGGGTCATGTGAAAGTCTGAGTTCGAATACCACATATATTACATATATAAATGCAGGTGTAAGCCTGTACAGTGTATCAATAATAAAGATAGTAAATTAATACTTATACACTATTTTTTTATTTTCAGTAATAAATTTTACAACCTTAAAGCATATTTCACTTATGTTAAAATATAAACTTATGTAATATTATAAAGTAATATTATTTCAAACTATTTTTAATATAGTTTATTATTATACAATAATTACAATAATCATATACATTTGTTTATCTTTTATGATTTAAATTAGTTTACAAATCAGGCAATTATTTCAAGAAACTTTCATTGACTTTTCCCATATTCTATCTAGCACTTTTTTAAATAAACTCATTTGCATAAATAGAACTATAAAGAAAAATATTTTATAGATCATATTAATATTTATTAACAATCAAGAACAAGCATATATTATTTATTCTAACAATAACTAATGACAATATTAATAATTTATATAATAAATTATTTAAGTATTGATGTGTGTAATTTTTATTCAATTACTTATCTATTATCATACATACACATTATGTATTCACCAAGTTGTTTGTTCATAATTAATGCAAATCATAATTCTTTATTAATCATATTTTATATGACTCTTAAATAATAATAGTAAAGATTTTGTTTATTCTTCTCTCTCTTTTTTAAAACGAATACCTATTTTTTAGCCCTTATATGGCTCTCCTAGTTACAACTTCCCTTCACCCTGAAAAAAAGATGTAACAGTTTTTTCCCCATATTTTCTTTTACCTACAAGTCATGTTGTTCAAAATCCATTACTTTCTCTATAATAAGAATTCTAAGTATCTTTAACTCTCAAAGAAAGATTAACATCAATAATAAGATTTATTTATTTCAACAAAAATTTTATTAACAATAAATAGTGATTGCATACTAATAAAGGATAGATAAATGAATAAATTTTACAATAATATGATTGTATAATGTTCTATTTGTTATCTGGCTAGATTTTGTTATGAGAGTACAATTGTTATACTCTTATGTGGTTAGGTATAGTGATGAGATTCTAAGAACTTGATTAATGGAATAAGCATTTTTTATATAAACATGAATATTTTCTTTTAGAATTTCCTATTCTATAATGCTGGGTAGGTGGGAGTTGATAATCAGGAAAAGGAAAGAACAGTTAAAGCCCAGGTGTCATCAAAGACTTTACTGGAGGCCAGGAGCTGGTCACGTTTCTTGATTTTTTTGAGCGTTTGATAAAACAATGGTATGATTTGTGGCAGGGGTAATTCCATGAGAGTTTTGCATCTCACTATCCATATGGAATAAAGGACAAAGGTAGAAAGCCTTATTATTAAAAAAAAACCCATTATGAATGGCATTTTCAAGTGAGAAAATCATATCAGGTCTTATGTTGGAATTGATTATAATTATATCTTTCAGTGTTTTAAGTCTTGGGCACCAGTGTATAATATGGTCTATGGTTTCATCTTCACGAGCACACAGACCACATATAGGGTCAATGCTGGTAAAACCTCTTCGGTGATAAAGAAACCAATTCGTGGGAAGCACATTAAGATTTATTTTAATGATGAAGTCAAGGAATTTGGGTTCCAGACTCCATCTTTTAAAGTGTGAAATGAGTCTTTGGTTGGTTACTTTTAGGCTGGTTTTTATGGGTTGTTGATTATAGTTGATTATATTGTATGCTTCCCATAAGGTGATTTTTTTTGTTAAGGTTAAAGGGCATTATTGGGTTATAAAGTTGTAGGTGGTCTATTAGTGTTCTAAAGAAAAACTACATTTTCATTTTTATATTTTAGGCAAAAATAATTTAAATATAACATAGCATCTATTAAAATGCTTCCTATATGATTTTTAAACATTTTAATTAATTGTAAAACACAAACAGTTTACACTTTTGATATTAATACTATCTAAAAAATGTGTTTATCTGAAAGAGTCTCATGTTTTGGGGAATTTGACATATGTATGTTTTTAAACTAATTGCTCTTAACAAAACATAATAATATCATCATCATCATTATTTATTATTATTATTATCCATCTATGTACAAAGATTGAATGTGCCTTTAATTTCTTTATTGTTCTCTATTAAAAAAGCATTTTTTCTACACTTTGAGATAAATTTATATGGTCCTTCTTTGGAATAAGAGACTCTTGCCATGAGGAACTCCCTAATGGGTCAATTTTCCTTATTCCAGTTCAAATTCATATTTGACGATTTTGATAATGTTATACTACTTGCTTTGATTGGTCCTTCTGTAGTGCATCTCTTCTGACATAAGTTTTTTGTTTTGTTTTGCTTGGTTAATTTTATCTTTTCCATCCTGACTTGCATTACTTCTAGAATTCACAGTATTTGGTTTATTTCTAAAATTATCCTGGTTTCTAAATGTGGGCAAACAATAATTTTGAACACTTATAATTAATGTGGATAATTTATAACTTTTATGTTTTTTGGTTTGACCATGACATAAATCGACCCATGTCAGGAATATTTAAATTTTTTGATACTTCCCCAATTTAAGACTGATCAGCAGATATTAATACTGGTTGTATATCCTTTGGTAAATTGTAATGGATAATCCTAATAATCTGGGTTTCTGACAAATTAAATTTGGTCAAAGTTCTCAATTGCCTGTGATAAAATTCAGACAAATTTTTTTTCTAACCCCATCTATATCATTCCTGTGACATTTGATACCAAACATCTTGTCACTTTTTACTCCAAAATATTTTAAATTAAGAGGATTATATTCAATAAATGTTTTAGACTTCATAAATAATGAAGCTTATCAAATTTTGGCTACTCTATATAAGTAATTACTAGTGATGGCAACTTGTTCAGTTTTCTTTCAATGATGAAAAGCAATCAGTTCCATCATGCCATCAATATGCTCTAACAGACTTTCCCAAACTTCATCTTTAAAACGTTTTATAATTATGAATTTGATCACATGATTAGATTTTCCAGTCACATCCTCTGAAATCACTTTTTTAAAATCTGGTTGGAGCTCTTTATTTTTAATTAAAGGATGAATCTTTGTAATATCCTTTTTTTTTAAATTAATATATTTGGCTATGTGGGATCTATGACTTTTTTTTTTATTACTTCTTCAAAATTCTCTCCTCAATTAGAGCCTACTTCTGATTTATGAAAAGATATGGGGTTTTTTCTGATATTGTGACAATAAGATTCCTCTTTACTATATAGTTCTTTTACTTTATTTATAATTTGATTTTTTATACTTTTGTCTGCTAGCCACTTGATTTTTCAAAATGTCAAATCCTCTATGTAATGCTTCATCTGGTGGTTATGATATAATCACTACTTTCTGCACAACTTTTATGGCTTTATCTATCTTGTCAAACTGATTACCGATCTTCAATGTTAATTTCTCCTCAAAAGACTTTTTGAGTAATTGATAAATGTTCTATTTGAGTAGTTAACATATGATTAATTACTTTTTAAAATGGGTAATAAATTCATTTTCTTTTCTTTATGGTTCTTCTCTGGATATTCAACCCATTTTGGTTTGGTTTTAGTAAGTTGCTGAGAAATTTCTCATAACTTATCTCAATTAACTTTTAAGTCATTTTGGACTTTTTGACAATTTATTAAACCTTTTTCTAACTTGATTACTTGTTTTCTTCCATCTTTTCTCATTCATATTCATTATTTTCTTATCAACTTTTTTAAATTCATCTCCGAATTTGACTTCTAAATTCTGAAATGTTTGTTTGAAACTTTGTGGAAGTCTTCATTCTAATTCCATTTGTTTATTCTATCACTTATACTAGCAAAATCCACACTTCTTACCATTTTTTTCTATTTTATTTTTTAATTTCTTTAATTTTAAGTTTAATTTTTCAAATTTAGGACCACCATCTCTTCTAACTTGGAATCCATATTTATGCTAGTTACTTCTAGTTTCACACTATTTTCTTTCAATATGGAATTTATGTTTTGCAGTAAGAGCTCAAATATTTTTTTCATAGTCAATGGAGGTTTTTACTCTTCTATCAATTGTTTTACAGGTTTTCTTTTCATTTTAAATAAGATTCTTTTACAATCAACAACTTAACACAATATTTAAAACTATCCTCACATCAGCTATAAATTCCACCAAGAACTGGATAAATATATTTAAAAATAAAATTTTCTCCTTCAAAATTTTTTTATATTTTTTCTGTTGGACCATCCCAAAAAACTTTTATTATAGAGTATAGTATATTCTTTTGTCTATTTTTATTTTTTTATTTCTAGCTTTGTTTCATCATGTCACTACAGTTTCATTTTTTCATATGTGTATCATTGTCATCTTTCACAAAATTTCCTTAATTAGACCCAATAAATTTTATATCATATTTACCACTGGTGACACCATCAATAAAAATAGTTTTTTGACAATCTCTTTATTTAAAATATAATAAAAAGTGCACCATCCATAACTTACTCTTTTGATGATTTAACAAAAAATAACTATCCATCAAAAGAAGCAAAACTCTCTATACATATCGCCATTCAGTGCAAGCCAGAGTAATCAATGGATGCCAGAAGGTTTGTGCATAAAATCCCATTCTAGTGCCTACTCATCCAATATCTCCAGACTAGTTTCTGGATTGTGGCCTTCGTCAGTGAGGAACCTTGGATCTGAGAGGACTGCACTTACATCTTAGAATCTAATAACAGTTTCGAGAAAGCATAAGAAATGGTGATCATGTGATGTTTATTGGCTTAAAACTATCCATCAATTGAATAATTTGTTAAATGCAACAATGGGTATTCTACACCTAGTAAATAGCAAATATAAATATGGACCACCAAGAACTGCACCTCTGGTATAATCCATTAAATAGTAAAAGTAAGTATTCTACCCCTAATGCAAGAACAATTGAATTATACATACAAAAAAACAGGAATTATGCCTAGTATTTCCACTTGATTGACAACTCCAAGCAATTATCATCTGACAATCTATCAATATTTACAAACATTCTCCTATATGTATAAAATCATAAGTTACCTACCCATAACTAAAACACAATTTTAGTTGTAACAGTTCTTCCATATGAAAAGTGCATTTACATTCATTTATATATAAATTTATTTTCCATACAATAAAAAATCTTTATGAAAACATAGTTTTCTTCCCAATTTATTAGCATGATATCAACCACAGATTAGACATTAAAGTTGTAATACCAAATTTCTTATTGAGTCATCAAATTTATTTCATCCCTTTTACAGTACAAATATACTATTAATATTTTTATTTTTTCAAACTATACAATATCAATAATATTAATATAAATTTCAAATGCATGCATTGCCTTTTGAGAGATCATTTTATAAAAATCCGTTCTTCTTTCAAAAACTGAGATGTCAAAAATTATAAATATATGTTTCTATGATACAATCCTCTCAGAGTATAGGCTTATCAAAACTACTGACCTTGGGAAGTCAAAATTGTAATAGCACTCTCTTCTCTTTTAGGATATAAGTTTATTTAAATCTGTAATGATGGTAAGCAAAAAATTGTAATGGTAAAAATAAATGTACAATTGAAATCTTATTCTAACCTGCAAAAATTTGTAACTTAATAATGAGTGTCATGCAAGTTAGATAGTTTATTCATGACAATAAGTATGTCACTTTTGATTAGTTACAATGACATTACAGCTTAATTTATCCATGCACTTTACTAAAGTTAAGTTGAAGTTAGGTGATATAAAAGTTCTGAAGAAGATTGCTGAGGCAATCGAAACTGTAAACTGTAAAAGAGGGTAGTAAATAAAACATTGTGTAACAGTAGTAAAGTGCATGGATGATTTAGTATTATATGACATTACAGCTTGTTGTATGTGTAAATACATGACATAAATATTTAAAGTTTTATATTAAACTATTAAAATATAAGTAACATAATAAGTAGATACAACAAACTTATTGTAACATCCATCACTGACAGATTTTGCATTAACTTCTGGTGGCTGAGTGGTTAGCACAGTGGCCTTACAATCAGTTGTTCCAGGGTTCACTTCTTGGCTGGCACTTTGACACATAAAAAAAAACTTCAAAATTAAATAAAGACCTAAATATAATTTTGAGAACAAGATCACCATGGCAACTGATAACAATAATAACTTTATTGTACATAATATACAATATGAATATGATAATTAAAATACCAAAAATTAAATAATAAAGATAGTAAATTAATACTTATGCACCATTTCTTTATTTTCAATAATAAATTTTACATTGAAGGATATTTCACTTATGTTAAAATATATAAGCTTATATAATATTAAAAAATAATAAAATAATATTATTTCAAACCATTTTCATTATAGTTTTTTATTATACAACAATTACAATAATCACATATATTTGTTTATTATTTATAATTTAAGTAATTTTTAATTTAGATATTAGAAGCATGAAAGAAGTATCAAGTTTTAACAATGGTATGTGAAATATAAATAAAAATATAAACACTAAAAGCATAAAGCTAAACTAGTCAGTAAATAATCAAAATTGCCCTATGTTCATAACTCAACCAAACTAGCCAAGAAAATAAACACTAAAAAACTGCCAATGGTTTCACTGCTACAAGCAGACTGTCAAGTTTTTTACACTTGAGGAATCTGCTTGTAGCAGTGAAACCATTGGTAGTGATTTGGAGTTTATTTTCTTGGCTAATCTAGTCGAATTGAACAATAAAATATATATATTTCTGCTTTGCTTTGAATTAAACATTTTATGCATAGTACAAATTAATATTTGTAATCATATTCTTCAATTAAATATTTTATATGTCTATCATATAAATAAGAATAAAAAATTAATTAAAATAATATGTGAGTCTCATAACTTTATATCAACCACTAGTTAATACGTTTTTTTTTAAGAAAAAAATATTTGTTAAATAAAAAGGTGGTATTATTATTATATTTTTATATAGAACATTTTGGAAAATTATGTTTTTTTAATAAAATAAAAATAATATTACATTTTTAAAATTTATATATTTAAACTGAATAGTGTGACATTGGATAATAGCTGTGTTAATTATCCAAAATGCTATCCATGTATGTCTCTTCAGACCTATAAATAATCTGTGTTAAAGCTTGCAACATAATAGAATAAAACTATTGTTGCAGCCATTATCTTTCAATATCCTATTCATTTTTGAACAATATTTTTTATATGGCTCTTTTGCTTTTCAGTTGATTAATAAATATATCAAAATATAAGGTATCCATTAATTTTAAAGAAAAAGATCTATTAATACAATTCACTTACTCGATACATTAAGCTTTTCATCCAATTCCCTGGAAAAATAGCAGCAAATGAAAAATAGACTTCTCCCCTCACTCTTATTATTTTAGTAATCCAAGTTTTTATTTTGAGCTATTAACAATATAAATTATCCTCAGTAAAGTTTTAGAATCATGAAATTTGAAGATGGTCTCTCTCTAGTTGTGTTACTCAGTTCAATGATTGTCTCTCCATTTTTTTATTCGAAAATTGCATTTTTAATACATCAAATAATTATTTCGAGAAACTTTTATTAATTTTTCCCATATTCTATCTAGTGCTCTTTGAAATAAACTCATTTGCATAAATAAAATATAAAGAATAATATTTTATAGATTGTAATAATAATTATTAACAATCAAGATAAACATTTATTCCAAACAATAACTAATAAAAATATTAATAATTTTTATTTTAAGTAAGGTCTTTATTAAAAACCACACACAATCTATATACATCATATAGAAAAAAAAATACCTATTAATTTCTTTTTCCCTTCCTTTTTTCCCCTCTTTTCTTTACCTTTTCTTGCCTTTTTTTTTCTTTTCTCTCTTTTTTTCATCTTTCTTCACCCTTCCCCTTTTTTGACTTTTTTTTCATAAATTATATATACTGTTATGTAGGATTTGAAAACTCCTTTTAATAAAGACTTATTTCTCCTTAAGATAGATAGCTGGTGCTCCATTTTTAATGGCCTATCCCCTCTCTATAAACACTAGGATAATGGTAGTGTTGGTCTTTAATTTAAAGCCCATTTACGTATTGCTTTTCTTAAATGGATATTTGGATTTTGAAGATTCAATTTCATATCTCACATAATGTTGTCACAGAACCACCCAAATTATTTAAATACTGATGTGTGATAATTTTTATTTCATCATTTATTTATTGATTATTATAATGTTTTATTAACCCACATTTTATATAAGTCTCTTAAGTAATAATAATAGACTTTTATTTAGTCTTTTTCTTTTCTGTATTTTTAATACCCTTTTTTAGACTTCATGTGGCCCTCCTAATTTACAATATAGATAAACTGTCATTAATTTAAATATTATTTATTCATTAGTTCTATTATTTATATAAATTCCAAAATAATTTTTAATTTATTATTTTAATTATTATTGTAAATGTATACATATTCTGTTTTTATAGTGTTATAGTGTTAACAAAATTATACAGTTTATAAAAGATAATTCATTATATATAAACTACAGATATAATTCTTAAATAATGTAGTGTTTTAGATATATATGTAATTTTAGATGAAAGAAAACAATTTTTTACACATGCTCTATAAATAGACAGCCCTCCATATTAATAAATGTCTTTTAACACTATCGAGACACCTCCTGCCTATCATGTTCTGAATAGAACCTAACAAATATTCTGCTGAATAGAGCACCATATTGGTACTTTAATTTTAAAATTGAACCTTTTTTCTATATATTATAGTAATAATTTTCTAATTTTTATATAAATATATTTAAGTTTTCAAATGATTGTACCTAAAAAAAAATAATATTTGACATTTAAAACATATGAAAATGAATATCTAAATGAAGTTCTTCACTGTAACAATTGAACATGTCACCATTAGATGTTAATACCAATTCAAAAAATTAGAAGAAAGAAATATTAGATATTAGAATTTTGTTTTATTTAAAAATGGTATATTTAAAATTATTTATTATCAAAGAAACAAAAATAAATTATAAAAGTTAATAAATTATTTATTGTTATTAAAACTCTAAAGAGTACTTTACTTATGGTTTTTATAAAAGTGATTTTTTTTTTAGCCACTAGAAGCTGTTTCTGGTAACAAACTTTCTAAAAATGGTATTTTTGAAAATAAAATCATTTTAAGGACAATCCTTTACTAGTGATGTAATTTTTGGTTTAATACGTTTTTTTACAAAAAGATTGCATCATAATCATTAATAATGACTGTAAATCACATTTTCCTCTTATTTATCCTTAGGTAAATCTAAACCACCATCCAATCACAAATTTCATTTTTAAGCCACTTTCTTCATAGCTTTGTCATAATAATAAAAAGTACTGTCAATCACACACAAAGATTTGTAGTTCATATAATGCTAACATCTTTAGGTTTTTGAAACAGGCAAAACTCTCCATACAGTAGTGCCACTCGGTGTAAGCCAGAGCAATCAATGGATGCCAGAAGACTTGTGCAAGAAATCCCTATACAATTCCCACTCATCCAATATCCCCAGACTAGTTTCTGGCTTGTGGCCTTCATCAGTGAGGAGTCTTGGATCTGTGAGCACTGCTCTTAGATCTTAGAATCTAATGCAACACTCTAGCATCCATCTTTTATCTCTACTTAACTACAAAACTATGAGAATAAAATTTGAAAACACAATAATATTTTCAATCTAAACTCATTAGTTTATATAGTCATATAGGTCTGAACTCAATTCAGTACCCATATATTTTAGTGCCTTTGGTTCTTTAATAACATAGCCACCACTATCCTATTATGCAGGATTGGTATTAAATCACTAAACATCACATGATCACTATTTCTTAGGATTGCTCATAACTTATTAAAACAGGCAAAACTCTCCATACAGTAGTGCAACTCAGTGCAGTGCTCTCAGATCCAAGGCTCCTCACTGATGAAGACCACAAGCCAAAAACTAGATTGGGGATATTGGATGAGTGGGCACTGGATAGGGTTTTTATGCACAAGCTTCTAGCATCCATTGATTGCTCTGGCTTGCACTGAGTGGTACTACTGTATGGAGAGTTTTGCCTGTTTTAATAACAGTTATGAGCAAGCATAAAAAATGGTGATCATGTGATTTTTAGGTTTTTGTTAAATTAATACATTAAAATTGCAGCATCAAACAAAATAACAGCTACAAACCACTGAACACTCTAATATAAGTTATATATATGCTTTAAAATAATAAATGCTTTAAAATAATGTACAAAAATAGTGATCAGCCGCTGTAATACCTAAAAAGTGAAGCTAAGAACATAGAGACCATAGTCAGTATTCAAAATAATTGGAAAATGATTGTGCATCCATTCTTAAAATTAAATAAACCAACATTCCTGACAGTTCTGGAAATTGTGCTCATTTTTAATACTGTCAAGGTTTGTTTATTTAATAATAGGCTTTAAGAATGAATGGCTTTCCATTTTTCTTAAAATTTAGTGACATGGAGTAACGTTTCTTTATAGTACATATGTAAAAAGTAATTTTCTTTTATGTAAAATAAATTATAAATAGTAAAATGTAATAATTATTTTAAATTTCAGCAGAGATTGGTTTTATAATAAAGAATGGGGGAAAGATTTATTGTTTTTTTTTTTTTCCCCTATGTGTCAAATACGTTGCGTTGACCAGGAAGCGAATCCGGGCCAGCTGCTTGGAAGGTAGCTACGCTGACCACTAGGCCACTAACGCTTGACAAAGATTTATTGTTAAAGTCTAAAAATTCACAAATCTAAAAATGCTCTGAAATTAGGAAATTTAGATTAATGGTTATCTATTGGCATAAAAATTTGATAAATTTATGTTATAAACTTTGCATTACATCAAAACTATACTTTAAAACATATAATATACTTTTTTTTTGCTTATATTGATGAATATTTAACATTGTGTCTACATTCGGCAATTAAAAAAAAACTAATACTCGAATTCTATTTATTAAAATAATACAAATAAATATTTAATGGTATGTTTTAACATGATGATAAATAAAATTAAGTTTTCCTTAAATAATTTATTTAAAAATAATAATTTAATTTAAAAATCAATCTTTTTTAAAGATTTTACTTAATAATACAGAAATATATATTACATTTAATTTTGTTAACCTATAATTATCACCAAAAATCATATCTTATGATACTGAAATTCCATACGTTAATTATTAGTTATAAAAAGCAGGTCACGGTTTTAATAAGTTAATTATTGAGGATAAATTAATTTATTATTACTGTTGTTTATAATAAAATAAATATTTAAAATAAATTATAAATTTATTTTTTATTTTAAAAAGAAAAAAGTGTAGCCCAAACATTAATGCTATATATCGTACTTTGTTTAATATCTCTACTTTAAATTCTCTATTCATGTTACTAACAATCTTTCCATAACTTATTAAAGGTTTTTTTTTTTCCATATGGCATAGCATCGTCCGGAGGCGAACCCACAACCGTCTGCAACCAATTACTTGCTTGCAAGGTGGCTGCGATGACCTCTCGCCTAACAACGCTTGACATAACTTATTAAAGTTTAACTGAGTTATAGAAGGTATTTCAAAAGTTTTTGCACAAATCCCCTCCTTCTCAGATATATTTTTTAAATAATTGTGTTAAAAAAATATACTAATCATTTTTTATATTCTTTCAAATCTATGTGAGTTTGTTAATATGTATATAATTTTTCTATATATAAAAGTTTTATGAGCACTTGTATAAAGTAAAATTTTAATATATTTCAGTATTAAAAAATTATGTCGTAATTTTAATGATATTATTAACGACATCAGTTAATGTGTCACCTGTGACACGTGGTTATTGATTTATGTTGGTATAAGAATGGGCCTGTCATTAGTTTAGGATTTTACATTCCTGAATTTCACAGTGTTCAATATTGTTATATTCATATCCAATTAACTCAATGAGGGTCACCTTTTTTAAAAAAAGAATTTTTTGTAATTTACCTTTTATTTTTATTAATATAATAAATAAAAAATCCTGAAAAATTTTGAAAGCAGGATTTGCACTTTAAAGCTTTACAATTACTGATTATACTGCCACTTAGGACAAAAAATTAAAACTAAATTATAGATTTATTATCATTTAAATGCAATCATGCATAGCTATTTCTAATAATATTGATATAAAAGCTTTTCCATGTTACTACAAACATACAATATATGGTTGCACTGCCAAACTGGAATCACTCCAGAATTGATCTAGTTAAGAGTTAATTAAAAATTACAAATCTAATTTGTTTAGATTTGGTATTTTTGATCAACTATTTAGAAATGGTTATTATTTTTGAAAATATTCTTAGATAATATTTTTTTTCTGCATGAAAGTAGCAGTAAACTTCCATATAGAAATTACTTTTATATATATAATATCTTGATATTTTGTCATTATGGGTGTGACAAGAATCCCAGCCTCAGGGTGGCTTTTGAGCATTCCATCATCAGATTTTCAATTGGATGGATGGTTAAGAGTTGGAGTGTGGAGTGGATTGAAGTCTGTCCATTAAAGTATGAAGATTGGCTATCTTAATATATATCTGAGCACTTATAGCATATGTGTGTGGAGATAATAATCTGGACCAACTGCTGGTTTAGCATGAAATACGTATATTGGTGATTGTTTATCTTTTGACATATATGTGTCCAAGTGTATCAGGGTTATGAGATGGAGTGGAGACTGGTAGGTTGTGTGAAAGTCTGTGCTCATATACTCTATATATTACATATATAGACACATGTATATAATAAGCCTGTGTTTCAGGCATTATTAATAATATAAAAACAATGAAACAGAGATTAAATATCTTAAATGAAATTAATTAAACTGAGTATACTATTGATGTGTATATCTCATAATCATGGCTGCTCTATTAAGAATATAATGAACCTATTTTAGCAAAAATTGAGTCTGTTAGATTAACAGAACAATATAATTATGATTTACACACCCTGAAAATATAAACGGTTTAATTAATTTCATTTAACATATTTAATCTTTGATTTAGTATTTTTATATTATTATTATTATTATCATCATCATCATTATTAACATCATTCTTATTACCATCAGCAGCACCATCATCATCATCATTATTATTATTATTATTATTATTATTATGATGATGATGATGATGATGATTATGATGATGATGATGATGATAATGATGATGATGATGAATTCTGGTTCTGCATAAAATACATACATTGAGGATCATTTATTTTTTTCACATGTGTATGGTCATTTGCGTCAGTTGCTTGAAATGGACTGGAGAATGAATATAGATTAAAAATCCTAAGTTCAAATCCCTCTATTTATTATCATTATCATTGTTGTTATTGTTTTTGCAAATAATGCTTTAGAGCTTCAGAAAATGTTGCAAGAGTTATCAGATAAAAGTAAGAAAGTATGATTAAAAGTAAATGTGAAAAAGACTCAAATAATGTTCAATGAATTTTTCTCAAAAGGACAAAATAAAAATTGACTATAATGAGTTAGAAGAAGTTAACAACTACAAATTCCTCAGCCAAACTATTACCACAGATGAAAACATAATGTATGAGATTAATTATAGATTAAACTTGGTTGAAGTACTATTGGTAAAAATAACTTTATATTGAAAGGAAATATGTGTTTGAAAAGGAAGGTTTGTAATAAATCTGTGTTATCAGTTCTTACTTAGAGATCTGAGTCATGTCCACATAACAGAAGAGTAATACAGAGACTTCAGACTGCTCAATGAAGTATGGAGAAATGTATGCTAGGAATAATCAGAGATCGAAAACAAAATACATGGGTGAGAGAACAAACAGTTGTTACTGACATCATTAAAAGAATTAAAAAATTGAAGTAGAGTTGGGCTGTACATATTACCAGAAGAGATGATAATAGATAGACAATTGAAATCTTAAACTGCATTCCAAGAGGTTGTAAAAGACCTAGAAAGAGATCCCCTGTGAGATGGATGGATGAAATAAGAAAGTGTGCTGAAATGATGAGGAGAAGAGAGGTTAGAGTTTGGAGAAGATGGATTGACTTTGGAAGTCCTTATTTTGCAATGGATAAATAATGGTTGAAATGACAATGATGATATCATATTTTTATACTAGATTTTATGTAAAATTGCAGTTTAAAACTTAGAGCAATATATTTTAGTATAATCAAACTCTGCTTTAGGGTAATTAGTTTTTAAATAAATTGCAATGTAAAATTAATAATGAAGTGGTAATAAAATGTATAAGTTATAATTAAATAAAAAAGAAATTATACAATATCAGAAAAAATATAAATCATTTAAAGAAAAAAATATTAAAGAATCCAGCAATCCTAAGTTATATTTTTATCAATGTTTATGCTATAAAGACTATATTAAAACTCAATATTTCAGATATAAAAATTCATAAACAATCCAAATAATAACTTCATTTTTTTTTGCTTATATTCTTTTTTATAGTAAAAGAAAAATATAAGTATTGAAATGGACTATAAATTGTTACTTTTACCTAGGCTGTCTGTTATAACACAACTTACCTTCAGTTATGGACTTATCCAGAGTCCATCATATCTTGATTGGATCTAGCATTTATTATTACAGATCAATAGTCATATGAATAGATAAGATATATCCAATAGCTGAAGCAAGCTAATAGGTGACAATGCTCAGTAATCTAATCACTCTTATTATGGAAAGAGATCTTGCTATATAATAGGTAATCCATTTGTAGATAAAGACAACATCAAATTACTATGGTGTATGCACATTATCCACTATATGGCTAATGCAGTGACGTAAACTCACAGTAGAACTGGAAGCTGCTACATATAAACCTCTGACATAAGGCAAGCTGTCATAGGACAACTAGGAGTGTTACCATATCTACACGTGAGACAAGCTGTCATGATACAGAAGTTTTAGGTAAATCTAGAAGGACACCAGAGTCTCTTCCATCAGTGGTTGCTATACTTCAGCCATGGTATCAGACAAAGGTATAACAGTTGTATATATTCTAAATATACAGTATTTGTATATTTGTTTTAATAAAAAATATTTAATTGTATTTATATGAGACTATGTTCAATACATTGATATATAAACACAGTATTGTATTTATATCTGCAAATTATAGAACACTAAAAATAGCAATGTATAGCATATTCTTGTGCAACTAGCCTCATTAACAAATTGAAGATAACCTAAATCTTGTTTATATCTCTATAAACTTGTTAATCTATGCTTTATTTATATTTCTATAAAAAAATAGAATTTTAATTTTTATATTAAAAAAACTATATAGATATTTTTTTATTAGATATATTTAAAATAACAAAAAAAAATTATAGAGCTCACAATATTTTGACTTAAAAAGAATTGGAATAAACCTATTCGGATAAAGAAAGTTTTATGGTTTTATTTAAATAGGCTATAAATAAAAGTATATTTATATGCTAGATTATAATATACAACTTAGAAAACATTTTGTTTTTGCTTTTGTTAGTGTGCATCATTATATTACATTTGTAAATGCAAACTAATTAAGTCATGTGATTTTGACTTGGTTTCCTTATTATTATAGTTTTGGCTTTTAAGACTTTGGTGATGTTATATTGCTAAGGCTATCAATATATGGTGCACGATAATTTGGTTCAGTCCCATAAGGCTATTTAAGATAGATAGATGGATTTGAAGACATATAAATGTCTGACAATTTCAGATTTTTCACTTAATAGTTAAGTATTTGATAAATGCTGGGCTGGAATTTGTATTTTAGATCTAGTGTCTGAATGTCCTAGCATCTCACCAGCTCAAAACCTATTTAGAGCAATATATTAGTGTGTTTGTTATGTTTTTATTTCTAAATACAAGATAATGATGTATGGTATTTGTCTAAAGGTTTGTGATGATGGTATATTATTAGATATGATATGTTAGACTATTTCCATCATTTATGAGTGAATATTGAATGTATATAAAATTTTAAACCTTATTTAAACTTTCCAAATGCAATCAACTTGTTAGTAATAACACACAAATAGACAATACAGGTTGGTAATTACACAACATTTCGAGTAGTATTATTCTCCATTCTTCTTCAGGTGTTGCTGGCCTATATGCACAGTGAAAATATTCACTTAGAAGTTGAACTCACAACTTAAAATTGACATTTAAGAACGTTAATTTTAAAAAAAGAATAAAGCCACAATCAGCAGTTTAGTTGGGGTTTTTTGTCTTTGTATTATTCTCCATTCTTCTTCAGGTATTGCTGGCCTACATGCACAGTGAAAATATTCACTTAGAAGTTGAACTCACAACTTAAAATTGACATTTAAGAACGTTAATTTTAAAAAAAGAATAAAGCCACAATCAGCAGTTTAGTTGGGGTTTTTTGTCTTTGAAAAAAAAGAATGATGGAATTTAGTCAGTGATGTGATGTGATGCATGTGACTTCTTATATGGAGTCAGGAATCTTTCTGCAACTATGCCCAGAGAATCCTGTTAGGAACTTTGACCTCCCTTTCCATTCCCCACCCCAAGTTTTCCCATATTCTTCTCTATTCTGCTCCATCCCATTTCCACAACATAATCTATGTCAACACCATGGCCTTTATATCTAAAAAACCCTTATCTTTTCCCAGACCCAGCATAAAAACCAATAAGCCACTTTCTGTATAATCACTTTGTTCATATTTAGTCTTCCACAACTTTATTATTTGTACCCTTCCAGGCATTTACATTCAATTAACAGATGCCTAATATTTTTTATACCTTCCTTACACAACTTGCAGACTAAATCACCCATATTTTCTCATTTATGTGTATATTCCCTTGTTGCTAAAGATCCCGTTCGGGTCTTAAACAGTAAACTACTTTCCTTGTTATTATCATAAATTAACTAGTGATATATACAAATATCGGATTTTTATAGATATATATTACTATAATATATAAATAACAAGTTGCATGATTTTAATCGTCTAACTATAATTATAATTTACACACACACACTATACCTTTCACGTTGCACATCATATATCATTACTACATATGTAATACTTCCTAATGCTATAGTAGTAATTAAAATCAAACTAAAATAAAAAATACTAATAAAAATAATAGAAAAATTTTAAAAATTAGGAATTTTTTTTTTTATTGTGACTATGGGTTTTACTATTAAATTTTCTCAATGAAAACTAGAAAAAAAAACAAAAGCACAAATACATAAATACGTAGCAAATGTAATGTTAAGAAATTTCAACTATGACCTCTGTAAATACATATACAAAAGTTTGACTCCCAAACAGACAATACCTTTTTCGACTGGTTGTTTGAGAGTCGAACTTTTATATATATATTTAATGTTTGGAGAGATTTTTTTTTTCCATATGTCAAAACATCACCTGGGAAGCGAACCCGGAACAACTGTCTGCAAGCAACTTCTTGCAAGGCAGTTGTGCTGACTTCTGGGCTACCAATGCTTGACGAGTAATTTGATATTTAATGTCAGGTAGCATTATGCACTGGGATTATAAATACATATTTAAAAATTTTAAAAATGTGCCAATTAATAACGTGATAAAAATTCCTTTTAAGATTAATGATCTTAGACTCAAAATGATTAAACAAAAGAGAGTCTCTGATATTTTTTTTAAAAATTCATTATTAACATATATCTTCAAACAATATTTTATATCTAGTATTGTGTTCATGAAGTTAAAAGTTTGGTGTAAAGTTTCTATTTTTATTCTACTTTTTATGAAAGAGTTCAAATTCATAAAAGTAGAATTACAAATAAATATCTTATCTCAGTCTTATATATTAATAAATATAACACAGATCATAAAATTTGTTTGATGATACAAAGGTTATATATATATATATGTAATGAAATCAAAAGAAAGATCAAATAAACTTTATTGATTAATTACTTTAGGTCTGAGACAAACAATCTTATGAGAATTCTTTTAATATAAATAATGACTAGAAATTATCTTAAAACTGTGGGTAATAAACTTCACTTGATCACTATCTTTTATGCTTGCTCTTAACTGTTATTAAACAGGCAAAACTCTCTATATGTATTGCCACTCACTGCAAGCCAGAGTAATCAATGGATGCCAGAAGGCCTCTCTATATGTATTGCCACTCACTGCAAGCCAAGGCACCAGATGGGGATTTTATGCACAAGCCTTCTGGCAACTATCGATTACTCTGGATTGCAGTGAGTGGCAATACATATAGAGAGTTTTGCCTGTTTAAAAGCTGTGGGTAGTTATATGTGTGTATTTATAGATCTATTTGTTCATTTGTTTTTTTTTGTAGTTTTTGCTTGAGAAGGACTAATTGTTTAATAGAGAAACTCCTGGTCAAAATAAAGACAATTTTGCAAATTTTTGGTTTTATTACTAATTTTTATTCTATTTCAATGTATGTGCATAAAAATAAATAAGCATTTAACATTCATTGCATACCCAGACTTTTTATGTTTCTCTCCATAAAAATGCATGAAAAAAAGACATTAGCTACCATTCTTAAATACTACTGGGTAATTAAAATTGTACGAATTTTACTTTCTAATTTAATCTTCTTATTAATAATATTTAGATATAAGGTTTGGGGGCACGAGTTAAGAAAAGCTTGAATATTGTAAACAAGTTTGATTGGTTATGTAACATCTAACTAAAAGAAAAATTTTGAAACATGTTTACTTGGCCTAAAAATATATTCATGTTTTGCCTAGTCCAGATTTGAACATTAGATCCTAATCAGCCAAAATTAATCTGATATTTCTATTTTCTAGTAATAATATCTATAGATCCATTGACCAATCAATACTGGATGACTAATTGGGTTGACAATCATTTGATTTCGTAGGCTACTAGAACAAATAGTTTAGCTTAAAGGCTATTAATAGTAAATATTACTAAAATCACACTTTTATTTATTTAGCTGTAATATTCTATAAATACAATTTATCCAAACCACTTCGTACACTTTTTAGCAAAACTCTTTATTTGTACATATATACATAAACCTACGTTTTGACTGTCCTGCAATCTTCTTCAGAGCCAGTTCATTTTAATTTCTTAAGACTGCAGGACAGTCGAAATGTAGGTGTAAGTATGTATATATGTACAAATAAAGAGTTTTGCTAAAAAGTGTTCGAAATGGTTTGGATAAATTGTATCTATTAATAGTAATTGACAATTACTTAGCAACACAATTAATTTATTTTTTAATCATCAGATGAAAATATTCATACTCATTTTTTTGTTTAAACTATAATTAATCCATCAAAATGTTTAATTAAATGAATATATAATACAATGGAAACATTTTAAAAATATTTAAATCATGTTATTATATTGTGTTTTGCCGAAGGTTTGTGATGATGGTGTTCTAGTTGTATTTTTATATTGGATTATTTCCATCATCTAATGTGTGTATTACACATCTTAGATGATGTAAATAATCCAATATAAAATGTTATTATATTGTATATATATTATTTACCAAACTAACCAGATTATATAGTTTAAGTGAGAAAACTCCAGATTTTACATCTTCGTCATTTAATATCATCTTCTTCTTTTTTTTTTAATGTGTCAAAGCATCGGCTGGGAAGCGAATATCGGGACAATTGCTTGTAAGGCAGCTGTGCTAACCACTCGGCCACCAACGCTTGACTAATATCATCTTCTTTCATCTATTCTATTGCATGAATAACAAATATTCTAATGTTAAAACAGGGAAAACTCGCTATACGTATCGTGTATAATAACAGTTATACACAAGCATAAGAGGTGGTGGTCATGTGATGTTTATTGGCTTAAATATTCTAATGATTAGTACATCAGCTTTTAAGTTTAGAATCTGATGTTCAAATCTGGATCAGTTAAACTTCAATATCTGGTTTCAAAAAAACATTCAATTTTTTATTTCAGATAGTTGACACATAGCCGATAGAATTAGCTATCCAATGGCTGATCAGTAAGTAGATTTTCTATCAGAAAGTTGGCACATAGCCAATGTAGTTAGGTACATAGTGGCTGATCAATAAATAGATATAGTATCTAGTTATTTTTAGACAAAAGATTAAACTAGGAAGTAAAACTTCTAAAATCATAATTCGTAGTAGTTGTTAGACCGATGGTTATTGCTTTTCCTTCCACTAAACTTTGTGGATAAATGCTGTGAGGACTTTGACACAGCACTGGCTTATTAAATGCTAGCTTATATTTTACGTATATATATATTGTTTTTATATATCACGTTTTAAAATGAAAATTTTTTTTGGTTCATTTAATACGTTTTTAAGTACATTAAAAGTGTAATATTAAAACAAGAAATTATTCCCTTAATGTTATTAATAATGTCTGTGATTTTCAATGAGCAAGCTCAGTTGGACAGTTTTTATTTCCTGTCCAGTAACTCTTGTCACAACACTGAGTCACCTTGTCGACTGATTCCCTAGTCAATGAAAAGTAACATTTTTACAGAATAATTATGATAGCTTAGAGACTATTGGACTTTAGGTCATTGGTCTAATTCTTATCCTAAGGGAAATCAAACCTCTAACCTTAGTTCTCTTGTCTGGCTACTTAATTAATGTTCCTAATACATTTAAGGTAAACAAGTAGGCTTTCTTTTATATTTTTCATATATTAAATAAAGTACAATTTAAGAAAAAATACTGTTCTTACTCAGTTATAGACATGCATGACCAATCAATCTGTGTGTGTCGGTATAATTCTTTTAAAAAATAGGTATCTTTCAATAAATAATTTATATCAGTGGTATATAAAAGTAAATATTACACCCAATCACACATCTATATAATTAAAAAATGAATATAGGTTTTAAAAATAAGTAAAATGCATATAAAAAACCTTTTTACTAGAGTAAATTTAAATTTTGTTTTTGATGGCAGAGCAGCATATATATACATATAAAGATCAAGTTTTATCATAAAGTGGATCGAAAACCTATTCATAGTATTTAAATTGATCTACATTTTCAAGATGATAAACATCCAAGCTAAGAGTTACTGAGGATAGTTTTTATCTTAATCACTATCAACTCCTCTATCTCTTATTTGAAAAATGCTAATGAAAGTTTCATCCATATTTACAACATTTATTTTTTCAAACTCAGACTTTCACACGACCCACAACTCTCAGTGCCATCTTATATTGCTTACCCATCTGATATGTTGAAAAGATAAATAATCACTAATATAGGTATTTCGTGCTAAACCAGCACTCATCAGTTGGTCCAAATTACCATCTCCACACATTTATACAATCAGTACCCAGCTTTATCTTTTCAACATGTGTGTAATCAGGTGGGTAAGCAATATAAGATGGCACTGAGAGTTGCGGATCATGTGAAGTCTGAGTTCAAATCCCGCTTATATTACATATATAAACGCAGGTGTTAAGCCTATACAATGTATTAACATTTATCTTTGTAATTAAATCTCCATTTTTTATCATATATTAATAATTTTTATATAATTTTTTGTGAATATAAGCTTACATATGATCATTCTAAAAGCTAATAATTGAACTTTGTAAAATAGAAATATTAAGTACTTAAGTGGATATATAATGTTAACAATGGTTCTTTTCTTAAATTGTTCATAATATTGCTTATTCTTAAAAAAGTATTGAACAAAATATCTGAATCCATCATTAAGGATTAAAATATGTTATAAAAGTAAAATTCACTTTTTTTTATTAAAATTTAACAAAAAATTTCTTCAGTGGCACTTACGAAAGCAATTCTTGTGAGTAGTAAAAACAACTTCCATATTCATCGCAAATACATTTTACGATTTGTCTTTGCAAACATTTTCAAACAAAATCTAACTGTAAACAAGTATTTTTTGGTTTAAAATAGTATTTTACATAAATAAACTTAAATACGTAAATAAATTACTGAAAATTACAATTCTTCTGTTCAAAATACTAAAATGAAACACACATTTGAAATTGCCTTGAAGCCAAATAATATACCAATCATTGATGCTGTTGATTTCTTTATAGTATGATACAGACAATTAGACATTGTCAGCTTGCTTTCATATTTAAATTTACAATGTATTTATATAAAGTTTATATGATATTGTATCTTCAGATTTTTTTTAATGACTAATTTTGATTAATGATTTTCCTGGGCAAAAATAAAATGTATGTAGGCAGTCTGATGTTATAGGTAACAACAAAATAATAAAGAAAAGAAGAAGTGAAAGCAGCCCCAATACACTTCAAAATAAATGATTTTATAGAGCCACTAAGGAACGTGTTAAGGTTTAAAGATGCTTAATTGTTAGTGAAACAAATCATAATAATGCCAATCTTTATTCAGCTCCAAATCATACAAATATTTTTTTCCACCATGTTAATATTTTTTTAACTAATCACAATGATAATAACACATATTATCAATAAAGAGTACATAAATAATTTTACAGGATATCAGATATATAATACTAAGAATATAAACATATTCTTGGAACAAAGCAGGTTCACATCATAATCATCATTATGAACCATTATCAATCCACTACAGAAAGAAGGTCTTTCCAAGTTTAATCCATCTTGTCCAATCTCTAGCCTCTCTTCTTCCCATCATTCATCCATCTCACATGTGTTTTCTGTCTGGATCTTTTAGAATCTCTTGGAATCCAGTTTAAGATTTCAATTGTCCATCTATTATCATCTCTTCTCGCAATATGTCCAGCCCAACTCCACTTCAGTCTTAATTTTTTCAATGAGGTCAGTAGGTGTTTGTTCTCTTACCCATGTATTGCATTTTCAATCTCTTCTTGTTACTCCCAATATGCATCTCTCCATAGCTTCTTTGAGTGGTCTGAAGTCTCTGTATTGTTGTTTTATTAAGTGCAAGTCTCAGATCCATAAGTAAGAACTGATAAAATACATTTATTAAAAACCTTTCTTTTTAAATACATAGGCATATTTCCTTTTAGTATTAAATTATTTCTACCAAAAGCACTCCAGCCAAGTTTAATTCTATGATTAATTTCATCCATTATGTTTCCATCTGTATTAATAACCTGACCAAGGTATTTATAGTTATTAATTTCTTAATCAATCTTTATTATCATTTTTTGAGAAAATTCATTGAACATTATTTTAGTAAGTCCACAAATATTATTAAAATACTTTACAAGTTAAATTCTCAAAGAATGATTTAAATGAACTTTTAAATAATACTCATCTTTTATTGTATACCAATCTATTTTGACAAACAAAGGCAAAACTCTCCATACAGTAGTGCCACCCTGTGCCAAACAGAGTAATCAATGGATACCAGAAGGCTTGTGCATAAAATCCTTATCCAGTGCCTACTCATCCAATATTCCCAGACTAGTTTCTGGCTTGTGGCAATCATCAGTGAGGAGCCTTGGATCTGAGAGCACTGTACCTAGATCTTAGAATCTAATGCAACCCTCCAGCAGCCACCTTTTAACTCTACTTTACTACAAAACTATGAGAATGAAATTGAAAACATTGTTAATATCTTCAATCTAAGCTCAATAGCTTATATAGTCATATGGGTCGGAACTCAATTCAGCACCCTTACATTTTGGTGTCTTTGGTTCTTAAACAACCATAGCCACCACTATCCTATTAGGCAGGATTGGTGTTAAACCACTAAACATCACATGATCACCATTTCTATACTAGCACATACTTGTTGTAAACAAAGGCAAAACTCTCCATACAGTAGTGCCACCCTATGCCATATAGAGTAATCAATGGATGCCAGAAGGCTTGTGCATAAAATCCCTATCCAGTATCTACTCATCCAATATCACCAGACTAGTTTTTGGCTTGTGGCCTTCATCATTGAGGAGCCTTGGATCTGAGAGCACTGCACCTAGAAATTAGGATCTAATGCAACCCTCCAGCAGACACCTTTTAACTCTACTTTACTACAAAATTATGAGAATGAAATTGAAAGCATTGTTAATATCTTCAATCTAAGCTCAATAGCTTATATAGTCATATGGGTCTGAACTTAATTCAGAACCCATACATTTTGGTGTCTTTAACTCTTAAACAACCATCGCTACCACTATCCTATTAGGCAGGATTGGTGTTAAACCACTAAACATCACATGATCACCATTTCTATACTAGCACATAATTGTTGTAAACAAAGGCAAAACTCTCCATACAGTAGTGCCACCCTGTGCCAAATAGAGTAATCAATGGATGCCAGAAGGCTTGTGTCTAAAATCTCTATCCAGTGCCTACTCATCCAACATCCCCAGACTAGTTTCTGGCTTGTGGCCATCATCAGTGAGGAGCCTTGGATCTGAGAGCACTGCACCTAGATCTTAGGATCTAATGCAACCCTACAGCAGCCACCTTTTAACTCTACTACAAAACTATGAGAATGAAATTGAAAACATTGTTAATATCTTCAATCTAAGCTCAATAGCTTATATAGTCATATGGGTCTGAACTCAATTCAGCACCCATACATTTTGGTGTCTTTGGCTCTTAAACAACCATAGCCACCACTATCCTATTAGGCAGGATTGGGGTTAAACCATTAAACATCACATGATCACCATTTCTATACTAGCTGTTTGGCACAGGGTGGCACTACTGTATGGAGAGTTTTGCCTTTGTTTACAACAATTATGTTCTAGTATAGAAATGGTGATCATGTGATGTTTAGTGGTTTAACACCAATCCTGCCTAATAGGATAATGGCAGCTATGGTTGTTTAAGAGCCAAAGACACTAAAATGTATGGGTGCTGAATTGAGTTCAGACCCATATGACTATATAAGCTATTGAGCTTAGATTGAAGATATTAACAATGTTTTCAATTTCATTCTCATAGTTTTGTAGTAAAGTAGAGTTAAAAGGTGGCTGCTGGAGGGTTGCATTAGATCCTAAGATCTAGGTGCAGTGCTTTCAGATCCAAGGCTCCTCACTGATGATGCCCACAAGCCAGAAACTTGTCTGGGGATATTGGATGAGTAGGCACTGGATAGGGATTTTATGCACAAGCCTTCTGGCATCCATTGATTACTCTGTTTGGCACAGGGTAGCACTACTGTATGGAGAGTTTTGCCTTTGTTTACAACAATTATGTGCTAGTATAGAAATGGTGATCATGTGATGTTTAGCAATCTATTTTGCCAGATAAAATGATGATCACCTTTATCTGACTTTTGGCTTGTTATATAACAATAAAATAAGCATTTATATTTGAAAAGATTGAAATGTTCTATTAGCAATAGTTTTTGTTTTTATATTAATCTCTAGCTTACTGTTTCAGATATTAATTTAAATGAAATTCTAATGATTTTAATGAATACATAAATCATTCTAAGGCTATGAAATATGTAATGCTAGGAATTTAACAATCTGAAGGTCAGATAATAAGGCATCTTTTATTTGATAAAATAGATTGGTCATCCTATAAAATAAAAAAGAAACATTATTTACAATTTCATTAAAATATCCTTTGGGAATTTAACTTGTGAGTTATCTTGCAAGCTTAGTAAGATATTTAGTCTTATTTGTTCAATATACAAAGAATTTTCTGCTTTAGAGATGCCTACAATAAGAACAAATTACAAATAACTACAAAATGCAAATTGGCTCTGGATTTGTAAAAATGGCAGTGAATATTATTTGTATAAGCAAAATCTTAAAGTATTTCTGGTGAAATGAGCACTTCAAAATAATTATTATCAATACTTATGTAAAATTCCTGCTTGGAAGCTTGCCAGACAATTTATTTTAAATAACCCATTTTCAGGGGCTTCCAATATATGGTATAAACAATATTGCTGATTCTTTAAGTTATCATATTCAATATTTACTTCTTTTTTTTTATTAAAATGATAAAGAAACACAAATATCCAAATGGCCGTAATTATTTTTTTTTAAATGTAAATGTAGTAAAGTAAATAAAAATAAAATATGATTAAACAAACTATAACAAATGTCAGCAGACAGACATCACTTTTCAGGTGAGCACTATGCCTTAATTTTGAAAATATTCCACTGCATCTTGTTTTATTGATGGAAAATTCCAAACTTTAATCATATTTCCAAAAATGATGAAGCAAAAAATCAATATTAAAAAATAATAATAATTTTAGTGCATGAATGTTAAATAAATCATGATAATTTTAGCCATGTATTGACTGTTTGCCACGTGTTAAGCGTTCACCACATGTTAACGTTTGAACATTATGTTGTAAATGGAATTTATTAAAAAATGTATTCAAATTTTTTAAAATTAACATTCAATTTAAAATGAATTTATGAATATGTTTTAAAGGTAACAAGCTACACATGTTTGAGAAAATAATGTCGAGAAAAAAGAATGTAAACAAATACTTCAGCCCTGGAAATGGATTATTTAAAATAAAACACCTATGTATTTTAAATTGAATGTTAATTTTAAAAAATTTGAATTCATTTTTTAATAAATTTTATTCACTACATAATGCTCAAATGGTAACTTTTGGTAAACCCTTAACATGTAAATAGTTAATACAAGACTAAAATTATTGTGATTTTTATAACATTCATTAACTGAAATTATCATTATTATTTTAACATTCCTTTTTTGCTTCATCATTTTTGGAAAGATGATTAAAATTTGTGATCTTCCATTGACAGAACAAGTTGCAGTGGAATATTTTCAAAATTATAGGATAGTGCCCACCCTAAAAGTGATGTCTGTCTGCAACATGAATAATCTCATTTGTTATAGTTTGTTTAATCATGTTTTATATTATTTACTGCATTTACATTTTAAAAAAAAATAATTAAAACCCTTTGGATTTTTGTAATTTCTTTATTAAATACAAAAAAAGTAAATATTGAATATGATAACTTACACTCAACCATATTGTGTTTTCCTGAAGGTCTGTGATGATGGTGTTTTAGTTGTATTTTTATAATAGAATATTTCCATCATCTAATATATGTATTGAATGTCTTTAGAGAAATTTAACTTTATTTAAATATTCCAAATACATTCAACTGTCAATAATAGCATATCAAACAGGCTAGTATATGCACAATGTTTCGAGAGGTATTAGTCTCCCCTCTTCTTCAGGTGTTGCTGACTTGACCAGTGACAGTATCAGCATGGGATTCGAACCTGGGTCCTTAGATTCTTGATGTTTGAATTTTGAAGTAACACTCTAACCAACTGAGCCATCCTGCCATAGGTTCCTCCTGATTTCTCCATTTTTTCCAAAGTTGATTAGTGGTTTCCATATATTATGTATAGTCACATTGAGTTGGCTTATGGGATTTTTTGACATTGTCATGTGAGCAGCTTCTTTAAATTTTCTTCTTTATACCTTTTCTTCTCTATCTAATATTTGTTTATTTTCCCAATTGAACATATGTTCAGTGCCACATACATGTTCTGCTACCTTAACCACATGTTGGAAACCCTTGAAAATGGATTATTTAAAATAAAATGCCTGGCAAGATTCTAGAAGGCATTCTACATAAGTACCTTATTAATTATTTTCTATCCTCTATCATATCTTTCCAATAATAACAATCTGTATTGCTTTTTTAAAACTATCTTCAAGATAATCTTTAATAAATAATTCTATAAATTTATGTAATACATTATATCAGTGCATATTAAAATGTTTTAAAAAGTAATTTCCTTTATTGAAGGATGCTTAAGAAATATATTGAAATTATAAAGGTTGTTAAGTAATTACCAAGTGATAAGGAAATTATAATAACTAGTAAAAAATAAAATATTCCTACAATTTATTGTTTACCTTTGTGGTCATTTGCATACTGATTGGCATTTATATATTTTTATACAATATGCTTAGAAGTAATATTCAATAAGAAGTCTTATGGGGTAGATCATCTGATAATGTGCTATGAAATATAAATGACTTGTTTTCAGACTGAGTATGAGGATCATAAGTGTAAAACGATTGTGAACCACTGGTCTAAAATCTCCATATTGCTCTTTTGTTTAAGTGCCAAAGTCTCAGATTTGTAAGTAAATACTGATAAAATACATTAAAACCTTTCTATTTATACACATTGCCATATATACTTTTAATATCAAGTTATTCAAAAGTACTCCATTCAAGTTTGATTATATGATTTATTCCATTCATTATGCTTCCATATGCATTAATAATTTGGCCAAGATATTTGTAGTTGTTGATTTCTCCTAATTCATTATTATCAATCTTTATTTTATTTTTTTGAGATAATCCATTGAATATTAATTTAGGTTTTTATTAACATTTATCTTTAATTTTTTAATTTCATCTGACAATTGTTGCAGCATTTTCTCAAGCTCTTAAATATTATTTATGAAAAGAATACTGTATTATATGTGAAATCTAAATAAATAATATACAAATACTTTTTACTCTTTTAGCTTACCATCAAAGTACTTTTTATAAAACTAGTGTAAAAATTTTTGGACTGTGAAATTACTCAATCATTATACTCTTATCAATGTTAAATTTTCTTAATGTCTATACAATCTAATTACTGCTATTGCATTTTGATAAGTATTCCTCAGAATAATATGGTATCCTGATTTACATCTTAATAAATTGGTATATTCAATAATTTTTTTCAATACTTGGATGTGATCCACTATATTTAAAACCATTTTTTAAATCCAGATTATTCTTTAAATTGAGTTGAATTCAATGTTCAGTATAGATTAGTTATAATTACCTTGATAAAGATTTAGTATAGAACTTATAAAAAATATTTTTGTTACTTGTAATTATCTTCTTTAATTAAATATCAACAATACGATTGCTTGTGATAATATGTTGGATTATTTTCATCACTTATCATTAAATGTTGAATGTAGAGAAACATTTTAAACTTTATTTGCATTTGATGGATATAGTCCAACATATTATCCCATCTAATACAAACCTTCAGAAAAATATACTATTGTTTATTTCAAAACATATGATACATCATTATTATTTGGGCATTTGATATAAGAAAAGAGAAAAACCAGGAAAAGATAAAAAATTTACTGATATCTTAAAAGAGCTATTTTTTTATTATTTATCACCTAGCTCTTTTAAGATATCAGTAACATTTTCATCTTTTCCTGGAGTTTTTCTCTTTTCTTATGGATTTCACTTTAGATTTCACTTCTTCATTTAAAATACTGGACAATTGAAAGGTGGTTGTAATTTCAAGGTTTATTTCCTCACAATTCTTTACTAAAATGAATTATTTGGGTTTTTTGCATGTAATTATCATAAATAGTCTACTAATGTTTTGATTTAATCACATCTACCATCATACGAGTAAGAAATGTTGCTATATATACAAAATGAATAGAAGTTTCAACTGAGACCATATCATCACCAGTGAAAAGGATATTCCTCATCAGTTAAATGTGCCTCCAGTACAATATATATATATATATATATATATATATATATATATATATATATATATATTGTTTATACTAAACTTATTGTAATTATAAAGAACTGGAACTCAGACTTTCAAGCTACACAATTGACACACATGACCATGCACATGTGAAAAAGATAAATGATCTCAAATATATGTATTTTATGCTGATTTGGCATTCATCAGTTGGTTCAGATCACTATCTTCCACACATATATACAATCAGTGCTCAGTTTATATTAACATAGCAAATCTTCAAACTTTATTAGACAAACTTCAATCTTCTCAAGGATGGAATGCTCAAAGTCTTGGTTTATGCCAATATTATTGTCATACCCATGTTAACCCCAGGTCAATCTGATGATTTACATATTGGAGATTAATCTGATTACTTAATTATGCAGAGAAAGGATGGGCAAAATACAGGCTAAATATGTAATATTTAAATATATGTATATTGTCTATACTAAACTTAATGTAATTATAAAGGATTTGAAGTCAGTCTTTCAAGATCCCTACATCTATCAAATCCATCTTATACAACTGATACACATGACCATATACATGTGAAAAAGATAAATGATTTCCAATATGCATATTTCTTGCTGAACCAGCACTCATCAGTTGTTTCAAATCATCATCTTCCACACACATGATCAATCAGTGCTTAGTTTATATTAAGATAGTAAATCTTCAAACTTTAATGGACAAACTTAAATATTCCCCATTCTCCATCTCTTCCACTAACCATATCATTGAAAATCCAAAAATGAAATGCTCATATCCCTTATTGGTGCCAATATTATTATCATATCCATGTTGACCTTAAGTCAATCTGAATCCTCACACATAGGACCTTAATATGTCCATTTAATTATATATATTCATTGTTTATTTGTAATAACTTTGGATATATATATATATATATGCCTGATTCTTCATTCATCAGTTTTCTGATAGGCTTAGTGTACTTCTGATGCCAATCACCATAATTGTACCTCTATTATTTTATCTGTTAGCCACTTTTATAAATCCTTGTTAATATTCTTAACATTCAAATAGAATAATTTATATATTCTACCAATTTAATAATTGGATGTTATTAGTTGTTTTGATTATAACATTGTTATTTATGATAAACCAAATCTCAAGCTGGTGGAATATGTAAATTAGCCTATTTACGTATTAAAAATAATAACAAGGCACTATAAAAGCAGCTAACCGATGGAATAATACAGCTATAATTATCGTGTTCAATTGTAAAAGTGCTTTAAGCCAAACAGAAAACTGATGAAAGAAGAATAAATCCCCTTTGCCAGGCATATAAACATATAGAGAGAGAGATAGTAATTGACACATTACATGTAGCTAGTAGATGGTTGCAATTTGGTAGACTTTGAGATACAGGTGTGCTAATAAAAATAATAAAATTTTAATATATATATATAAACCTGATGAAATATAATTTAAACAAAGTATATATCATCTTTATTGAAATATAAAACAATGTTTAAAAACAGGAGAATTCTTTTAAAATTAAATCAAAATCTAACTGTTGTGCTATTTAACTTTCATCAGATAGGATTATTAAACTGTTTAGAGTATCTGGGATCGCCATGCATGGTCACCGTGCAGCAATATATATATATATATTGTACTGGTAAAATCGCCATGCTTAATCACGCACAGTAATCCGAATTCAAACCCAGTCCACGTCTAGGAATAAATTCCAAAATGCAAACCAAATTCAAACCCAAACCCCTGGCATGACCAACCGATGAACAACGCAACAACGGTATGTGGTTTTCCCTTTACTAGCTCGTCGGAAAACACAGACTAAATTACCCTACAATCAGTTATTCATATATATCTTATATTCGAGATATTGGTACGGTTAATAATTCAATATATATTTAAGTTGTCGATACAGACAGCAGGTGCTTAACTAGATTTCGAGAGTAATAAGGCAAGAGAGACAAAAATAGATTAGATAAATTTTTAATAATTGAAATCATTGAATACTATGTACAGATACGGTAAAATTTTCATGCGTATATTTCTAATAATTTGCTACTAGTCCTTAATAATCATTTTAGACTGATAGACAATACGCATGCCAATACTTATATGTTTTAAATGGTCGTACGAGTTGATATGAGAATCAGAGTAATTTGAGCATTTAAAATATTCAATTACTATTTTATATTAAGTTGTTTGATTTTAATAGATTCAAACCATTACGTATACGGATAATTGGAGGAGGTTTTATATAAAAATATAATATAATAATGATGTACTGATGGTTGCAGAGCTTAAGATATACTACAATAATAACTTGCGGTGCATTGACGGAAGACCGGGCGGCTTGTACTTTGACAAGTCTTAATGCCCCCAAGTAGATCCGGGACACTACAACCAGCCGGGATCATTTTCGAACCCCGGTGATCCAAGAGATTATCTGGAGAAGAATTTCTTTCTTTCCAATTGGTAGTAAAAACGAGACGCCAATTTAGGCGAAGGAAAAGGCACTGCCACAGTAACATCGAGGAAGAGTGATCGGAAGTGGACTTAAAGTGAAACTATATAAAACCTTGGTTATCTCTCCGTAATATTTTCTATGCAACAATCTGATATGACTATTCAAAATAAAACATAGCGAAATCAAAAGATCACAAAAGTAACAATTAATTAATTTCACTCTGAAACCCATAACTCCCCAGGTTGTTCGGAAGGTAATAATAGTAACAAAAATATTCACTTTATATTATTACTCCGTTCATATATAAAAAACAACATAATAAAAATTTAGACTTTATTTTATATTTGTTATTTGGAGCAAAGATTAAAATATCATTTTGACAAAATAAAAGGAACAATGCAGGTACTTGAATATTTCTCAACTCAACATAAACGAACCAAATTTTTTAGTTCGATAAAAGAAAATTACTTTTAAAATTAATATACTAATAATACTATGAAATAAACTTTAATGGCTTTAACTAGAGTTGAAAAATATTATTATTGGCATCGCTTTGTTTGTAAATGTAAGTAATAATAAAAATATAAGTATATTCACTAATGAATTACTATTAGGCACAAAATATTAGTAAATTATCATCTAAAGACTAGAGAACAGAAGTATTAGAGAAGAAATTTACTGACAGGCTTTAGTGTAACATTTTAACGAAGGAAAACAAGAAATTTACATGTAATTACCTAGATTAATTCATAACAGATTAAATAATACAATTATTAAGCTTAGAGGAAAGTTAAAAAGTTCATGTAACAAGAGTTACCATTCTTCTTCGTCCGGCTTTTCTCCTTGTGGTAATGTTTATGCAGAACGTTGGCGCGCATTTTGGATTCCTTAGAACGGCATGATTAATTTAAAGGTTGGAATTGAGAAAACTGGAAGCACAGGAAACATTATGGGTCAGCGGCTCGAAAGATTTAAATCGGCAGAACAGGGATCAGCTTCTTGGACTTAGCCCAACATTATTGCAATTTACTGGGCAACTTCTTAATCACAGTTGAGATAATTTCTCTGGCACAACTACTTTGCTGTAGCCCAAGATGGTCTACCCACAGCAAAGTCAAAAAGTAGAGTCCCTAGTATATTATAACATAAGATGGCTACGGTTGATCACTCTGCATAGTTTTTGTTCATGACTCCGCCTCCTTTGATTTTTTGGCCTTCAGCAATATCTAATTTTGGCTATACAATTGCATTCGCATTTCTTGATAAGAGTCCTACATTTCTCATTTCCATTGTTTGATTTACATTTATTTCTAAATTCAATACATGATTCTAAATTGACAAACTAAATAATTACATAGGAATTCGTGCATACAAAATTGAAATTCATTATCTTAACTTTCAAAGTACAAACTAATTACTCTGTACATTTTGTACACGTAAGATTTGACTAAAAATACCGATCAAAGGAATGTGACTTTTGATCAGCATTTTTAAATGACTTTGTATAATTTTGAAAGATTTAAAATTAAAAAAAAATATACACGCAATGAAACTTTTAAATTGAGCGAATATAAACCTACAAACCACACACATGAATATTATTTATCATGATTTGTAATATTTATACTTGTAATATTTACATTAAATTCTTTTAAACAAAGCATAAAATAACTAACTTAAATTTATGTGGCCTGGAATAGAAAAAGCCTCATTGCGGGTAAATAGTGATTTAGAATTACCGTACTTCAAAATGAAAACTATGAAACTAAGATCGATCCTTCGATCTATCTGTTTCAATATATATATATATGTCTTTCAGGAATAAAATCCTTTTTCAGTTGTTTGGAGTTTTTCCAAATAATCTATAAAAACATAACAACAGTTTATATAGCATCAAAAGTATACTCTCTTATTCTTCTTATTCACTTTCTTTGCATATCTTCATATAATCATATATATTACTTATAATACTTCATTCATATACACTTTAATGCAAGTAATTTTCTTAAACTTCTTTATTTTCTTACAGTTTTGACTGTCCAGTAAAGTAAAGTTAAAACTGTAAGGAAGATAGAGCTCTGACGAAGACTGCTGGACAGTCGAAACTGTAAGAAAATAAAAAAGTTTAAGAAAATTACTTGCATTAAAGTGTATATGAATGAAGTATTATAAGTAATATATATGATTATATAGCATCAATAAAAGATGCAATTGTAAACATGACTAGAGCAGACATCTCTTAGATTTATTTACTTATGTTTAAAGCATATTAATCGACTTATTACACACATACATATACGACACTAAAAAAAAATGTTAGACTAAGGATAACTTTTTTTTAAAAAAAACTAGTTATGTCAAATGACTTTATAAAGAAGTAGCAAACAAAAATTGACAGTAAAGATTAAAAAGAAGTTAACAATTGTAAATATACTGGTCATATTATTAATATAATGGATATATAATGGATGAAATTAATTACAGAACAACTAGAAGGAAGAGCTTTGGTAGAAATGATTTAATAATAAAAAGATTTGCCTTCGTGCTTGCAAAGGGAGATTTTTAATAAATATATGTTCCCAATAATTTCTTATTAATTTGAGACTTGAATCCTTAATTGAAAAACATACAGACTGCATACTATACAACAAATGTAAAGAGAAATGTGCTACAATTTTTAAGGAGGAATTGAAATCCATGACTAAGAACATGAGAGGAGTTGATATATATGAACGACAAAACAAACAGATATTACTGATATTTGAAGAATTAAGAGATCGAATTGAAGATGGAAAGGTCTATTACTACAAAAGATAACCATGAATGGACAAGTGAAGATTTAAAATTGATCTAAAGTGATTGAAAAAGACATAAAAAGAGATCACATATGAGATGAAGGGATAAGAAAATGTGCTATATAATGTGGAGAAGAACAGCTTTAGATTATAAAAACTAAACTGCAGCTCATAATAGATTGATAATAGTTAATCGTATCTATCAATCATTTAGTGGTTGACGAATAATTAAAATGTATATTTACTATTTTTTGCTCTATATAGAAAAAATAATAATTGCATTTTAAAATATCTGCAATTCTAAGCAATTATACCTACTAATTTTTATATTTTAAATGAGTTTTAATATTTGTAAAACAATTTCGCAGAATTTTTCAGTCCAATTATCCGCCACTCTATCTCAAGCAACCGATACACATGACCACACACATGCGAAAAAGATACATGATAGAGTGAAGAATGGAATGAAAACTCCTGAGTTCAAATCCCTCTATTTACATATATAAGAAACAGTCAGTATAAGAAAATTGCATACTGCCTTAGAATTATATATTTGTAAAATTGTATGTAAATAAAACCACACTGCAAAATGAGACATTGTCGAATTATAATAACATTATTAAAAAATATATCAAAACGATTTTAGGAGGAAAATGATTTTCATTTTTAAAAATTTTTTAAACTGCTACTAATATAAGGCGAATGTAGACGAATGATTACTGTTTTCGTAAAACTTTTATTTCATTTAATCTTGGGAGATTTGTGAAATTAAAAATCTAAAAACTATATATGTAAAAAAAGAAAAGGCTTCTGTTTGAAAAGAATTTAGTACAGAGAGATAGCCTAAGGTGTTAAACAGTTTCCATAGAAACCGACAAGAGTTTTTAGTTTGATTAAGTTAATTTGACAAAATAGAATAAACTGCTGATATTTTCAAATAATAAATTCTTGACAAAACATCATGAGTCATAACAATCCAGCTATTGTTCCCATCTTTATCCCTAAAATTTTAGTCTTTTTTAATTTTTTTATTTCAATTTTATCCCTCCTGGAAGCCGGTCTTTTTTTTTCCAGGCTAAAGTTTGCTACTTTTTATTGATAAAATTTCCCATGATGGAACTACAAAAAACATATATCAAATATTGTTTTAATAAAATTTGGACTGAAAATTTCTTTTATATGAAATCATTTATGAATACCTACAACAGCTCACCACAGGTCACGGCTTTTGCAGAGGACATATTTGACCTGGAGAAGTAAGGTCATTTGTTACCAGTAGGAAAATATTTTCTTTTATTAAATAAAACAAAAGGTTTATTACAGCATATATTTTAAAAAAAGCTCTTTGAGTGAATAAAATATTTTCTACGTGAATAGTTAAGCCTACCTTAGCTTGATTGATAAATGGTGGGGTGGGTCTATTTTCTTTTTAAAAACAAATTTTAAATATATACATACCCCGTTTGATTTTTAACAACTTCTACATTTATTTTTATTAATTCAATTCTTTAGATGGACTTAAAACTTCATTTCACCACACATTCTTAAAGTATACAAATAATGTTATCTGAAGATAAATAATTCCAGATTTCTTTTATTTATGTTTTAAGAATGTGTGGTGAATTTAGAAGTCTTAAGTAGATCTTAAAAGATAAGGCACTAAAACAGTAGCAAATTTCCCATACAATAATGTCAACCAGTGCAAACCATGGTAATCAATGGAAGCAAGAAGGTTTGTGTCAAAACCCCCTATTTAGTGCCTACTCTTCTAATATCCCCAGTCTAATTTCAGTAAGGAGGCTTGTACCTAAATTTTAGCATGTAATGCACCTTCGAGCAACCACCTTTTATGTTTTTAGTTAGCTATATATGAATCCAAAATGTAAACACAATAGCATTTTTTATTCAAGTTCAATCACTTGTGCAGTCATGCATATATGAATCCAGTTCAATATCTTCATATTTTAGTATCTCTGGTTCTTTAATAACCAGAGTCATCATCATCCTGTGGTCAGAATCATGTGATATTTAGTGTTTTACATTTGTGATTAATTTTGGTTTTTTATTCATAAATTTTTATCTTTAACTAGATTTAGAGTTTATAACTTAGCTAGAAATGATATGATAATTTCTAACCTAATAAATGATTTGTAATAATCATTAATGTGTTGATCTATATTGGGTGGATTTAAAGATAAGAGTACAGGAAGATTCACACTTTTAAGTCAAACTGTAATGAAAAAAATGTCAATCTAAAATAAGCAATAATGTAAGTGCTTAAATCATTCTCCATTCACATCCAAGTGTTGCTGATATCGTCAAAAGAGTGGAAAACATACAGTATGTTCTAGTGAAAAAATAACTGATTCTTCAAATTTCCTGCAGTGCAATCTCTTAATTATTCATGTATTATACAGTGACACAGTGACAGTTTAATTATTCACCACAAAAATTTTAAGGTTATAGTGTGTCTGGAATGTGTAGTGTGTCTGAAATATGACTTACAACATAAAATGTGACCGCTCTTTGTACTTTCCTCAATGATCTTCAATACTTTTCCTGCCACCATCAAATCTTGTGGTTCACTTAAAACTATTTTTGCTATTTATGGTTTTACTTTGTATACAGTTGGAATCATTTCAAAATGTTTCAGCAGCAGTTTTGCCTGATTATCATACTGACTTAATTTGTGTTCCACGCATTATTGACTTAAAATTTTAGTGGTTAATAACTAAACCAAGTCCCCACATAAAACATGCTTTGACTTAGAGATGATGTATCAGGTAGCTTGGAGAATTGATCATCTTTTCATGGTTATATACTGTGTACTTCATCGAAAATATGTGTTGATAATACTGAGTGTTCTGTCTCAATAACATGGTATCATGTGACATTTTGATTGCCCTTTAGTATTAATTTTGTCTTTTAAATATACCTATAAAAACATGTTCTTGGCAAAAAGTGGTGTTTGGTCTCAAATTACTTCTGGACTTCATTTAAACTTTCAAAACTTCAATACCACTTCATCAAACTCTCATTGTTCAACTGTAGTTGATACTTTCTATTATTAAGCTTTATTTGAACTTAATAAAAATGGAAGTTATTAAATGTGAACATGTGATATTAATTTAGACACTGTGCATGTACATATATACACATATGAATAATGTTTCCTTTTTGTATTTTGAGGCATGTTAGTCATAATTATCATATTTCACTATATAGTTTAGTGCAGTTGTATTCTGGAATGGATGGTCCTTAAATAGTGACTTCAGTGCTTTCATTTCTGTTGCTTGAACTTTTTATGAATTGAATTTTTTAATCACAGTAAACAATAAAAAAATTTTGAGCAATTTAAACAGTTTGTATAGCTAATTCTTAATTATTTATCACAATATTATTTATTAATATTAACTTCAGAAATAATTAAGTATTAGTGGATTTATGAAATAGGGGCAACAGTTTATTGGTTTTAATTTGCCATTAATGTTGATAACATTAAATTTTCAGTAACTTTTTTTATCATATATCTAACAGAGAACTTAATGCTCTTGGTAGTTGGCTCAGTAGCAGAGTGGCAACTCATTAACTAAACTCCTGAATCCTCAGTTATATAAACTAAAAAAAATTCAATTTTATCAATTACACTTGCTCAATTTTCTACTTGATTGTTCAAACAGCACAAGACATCAAGAAATTAACACTATGATTTTTCATGAGTTTAAATATCAGCAACAATATTATATGACTTTCCAAAACAGTATTTCACTCTACTGGAGAGTAGCTTACTGTGTATTTCAGTTATTAGTAGATAGCAGCTAATGTAGTATTATAATTTCCCTAATGCCCAGACCAAGATTTTACTTTTATTAGTAAACCAGGAGTTAAATCTAGCACTAGTCAAGCATTGGTGGACTTGTGGTTAGCATAGCTGTCTTCCAAGCAGCTGGCCTGAGCTCACTCCCTGGTCAATGCTTTGACTCATGAAAAAAAAATCTAGCACTAACACACACAAGTTGTTGTTTTTTTCAGTTTATAAGTATAAATAGAATGAAAAAGTAAAAAATTGCTGCTAGGTTAATGTATTTCTTCCGACTTTCAGTCTAAGTTATCATTGATAAAGACAAGTTCCAGAAGTTTTAAGATAAGAGTATTATAGTATCTGGTATCCATTGATTGTTAATTCTTACAGTAGATGGTGCTAGAGTAATGTGAATGAATTTTCTAGAGAAGCGAAGAACTTGAAGATTATTTGAAACTATTACTTTTTCCCCTCAATATTTTAAAGACTTTAAAAATGAGAGACTGTTATGAATGTTAACTTTTTACTTCATAGCTGCCATTTTGAATTTAAGAGATATTTTAGTATTATATCAATAATAACACAGAAGTACGTTTATGTATAAACGAATGTATTTGCAAGTTGTGAAATTGAATTTAAGAGATCTTTTAGAATTATATCAATAATAGCACAGAAGTACATTTATGTATAAACAAATGTATTTACGAGTTGTGAAGTCGTAAAATGTCATAGGCTAGAGTGTAAGATCCTTGGATTACTTCCAATGCTGACATTCCAAATGTTCAAACTTTTTACAAATTCTCAAATAATAAAACCATTCCATTATTATGACTTCTGTAGATAGAGGTGTGTGTCAATACATTTGAACCTAATATTCACTTATGTTTAGCATATCTGATTAGCTATTAATGTTTTAATAATTGCATTGTGTGATTCAATACTTTATTATTATTACTTTTAATTCATATCAATTAAACTTCTTTTCATGTTTATCCAATACATGAAATCTTCATTATGTAAAAGAGCATTGGTTTCAAACAAAAGAGTTCTTAATATCTCAATTATAATGTTTGAAATAATAATGATAGTGGTTATATGAATGTAATAATTTCATTCTTTGAATAATTTTAGTAAATATGTGTGTTGTTTATAATTCAATTGATTTAAATGATTTTTTTTTGTTTTATTATAAAATTATTAGACTGTATTGTCTATATACTTTATATTAGTGCTTACAGTGTTAATATTTTAAAACAGTAAAAAACTCTCCATACAGTAATGCCACCTAGTGCAAGCCATAATAATGAATGGATGCAAAAAGATTTGTGCATAAAATCCCTATCTAATGCTTTTTCATTGTACATCCCAGACTCGTTTCTAGCTTGTGACTTTCATCGGTGAGAAACCTGATCTTAGATTCTAATACAACCTTCCAGGGGTCACTTTTTAACTTTTTGTCCAAATATAAAACTATGAGTTCAAAATAAACACAATAATGTTTTCAATCGAAGCTTACTCACTTGAATAGTCACACAGATCTAAACTCAGTTCAGAATTTATATATTTTGGGATATTTGGTTCTTTAGTAAACCATAGTCAACATCATCACATAAGTAGGATTGGTATTAAATGAATAAACATCAAATGATTCACACCATTTTCTCTGCTTACACAAGCTATTAAAACAGTAAATTCTCCATAAACCAGTGCCATTCAGTGCAAGCCATAGCAATAATGGACACAAGATGTGGGCATAAAATCCCTATCTTGTGCTTACTCATTCAATATCCCCAGATGAGTTTCTAGCTTGATGTTTGCATTAGTGAGGACCCATGGATGTGAGTGTACTGCATTTAGATCTTTTGGAGGTTGCTTTATATCCTAAGATCTAGATAAACTGCACTCAGAGCCAAGGCTCCTCACTGATAAAAGCCACAGGCTAGAAACTAAGCTGGGAATATTGGATAAATAGGAACTAGATAGTGATTTTATGCACAAATCTTCTTGTATCTATTGATTACTATGGCTTGCACTGGATGGCACTACTGTATGGAGAGTTTCCTACTGATTTAACAAGTTATGGAAGCATAGGAAATAATAATCATGGGGTGTTTAGTGGTTTTAATATTTTACTGGACAAACTGGATGTGTTTCTAAAATGGAAAAGAATGAACCATTTAAAATGGGGTAGAGGCTGGTGTTCCATTCAGTTTAATCAAAGGGTGATGGTTATTATCATATGTAAACAGTTGAAGACATGATGACGAAATATGACTTTAAAAATCATAATATATAATGTGAGAAAAGCTCATACTGGATAAATATAAACTTTATGATTTAATCATGGTAATCTAGTTAGGAAAGTAATGCCGCCTTCTTTTTGCCTTTGTTTGATGGTTGGAATTTGGAATGTGACCTTTTCATTTTAGGTAAACCATCAAAACCACTATTTGGCAACAATTGCAGTTGTATCTCATCACATATATTTTATAAGACATATAAATAATACAACATGGTGATGATTCATTAATTATTAATGTAATCATTTGATCTGTAGTGTACATTTTGATTATCACGAATGAATGACTTTTCCATTATTATCTCAAGATCATCTTCATCACAAAAGAATTGAATTGATATTTCTTCATTATATATTTATTCTGTTACAATTACTTCAACAAAAATCCCTGATAAAAGAGCTGCTATAGGTTAATGAGTAAACTTATTTACCTCAGGGATTGTCAATTAGTAGTAATTGATAGTTTCTTGGCAATATCAAATGCTAAATGTTATTTCTGTTTACATGGATGTAATCGTATATCTATTCTTTATTATAATAACAATTTATGAAAATACTTAATTCAACATATATTTACTAATAATTTTTGCTAAGCATATAAATAATTTTATGGCTTATTAAATATGTAATACTAAGAATATAACTCTATTTTATGGAATAAAGAAGTCTGAATATGCTACCAAAACAATTTGCAAGCAAAATTCACAAGGAATCATTTAAATAAACCTGTATATAATGCCAACATATTTTATATCAATGTTCCATGAAATAGGTGTCACTTTTAATGTTACATATGTGCTTACTTAATATTATTAGTATTTCATCTGAATAAGTGTTTGACACTATAATAAGCTGGCTTGATTAATTTAAAAACAAAAATGGCAAGTAAAAGCTTTCAGTCTTTTTTGAAGTATCAATGCTTCATTTATTACTATATAAGAAACTAAAGGTCAGATAAAAATAATTATTGTTTACCTGAAAAAATAGATTGGCATTGGTATAGTAAAAAATGGCCATTTCTTACTGGTTTATTTAAATCTTTGGGAATATTTTTTGTAAATTGTTTGAGTAATGTAATTGGAATGATTTCTTCAGTGAAATAAATAAATAAATAAATATATTTCTAAAATTTATTATTTAAAACATTAAATAATCATAAATTTTGAGAGCATTTGTAATTTATTATTTGTTTGATATTTAAAAATTAAATGTTACTATAATATTTATATAATACAATAATTTGGTGCAGTCTGTATTAATGTCATATGTGTATAAAGTTAAATTACTCCATGTGTTTCTTTTTAACTCACAAATGTGTGCATAATGAGAGAAAGAGAGAGGGTGAATGATCTCAAATTTTATGTTGTTAGGCAGTGGTGAAGTACATATGAGATGAGAGTTGTGTCCAGATGTTGATCTAACTTTCTGTGCCTGTGGATGGATTACAATGTGGTATGGTTGAGATGAAGGATGTGCCAAATGAGAAATAGTGATCTAACTTTTTATGTTATTAGATGGTTGTAGTATGGTAAAGTTGGAATGAGGGATGTGACTAGTGGTCTCACATTTTATGTTGTTGAATGGTTGCAATATGATGGAGTTGAGAGATTGGCCAGTAAAAGAGGGAGTCTCACTTTTTATGCTGTTAAATTATTGTGATTTGGTAGAGTTGAG
The DNA here is from genome assembly GCA_028023455.1 of Epiperipatus broadwayi. Lineage (NCBI taxonomy): Eukaryota > Metazoa > Onychophora > Udeonychophora > Euonychophora > Peripatidae > Epiperipatus > Epiperipatus broadwayi. The sequence goes on along the minus strand of JAQFVV010000021.1, from coordinate 4,405,247 downwards.
GTATGACATTCTGTGTTGGTGTATGGCTGTGATAATATGGAGTTGAAATGAGTGGTATGCCCAATCAGAGAGGGTGATTTCATTTTCTATTCTGGTATGTGGCTGTAATATGGTGGAGTTGAGATGATGATTGGGTCCATTGAGAAAGAATAGTCTGGCATTCTGTGGTCATGGATGACTGTCGTAGGGTAGAGTTGAGATGAGGGAAAAGACCAATGAAAGAGAGAGGGTATAAATTTCTGTGCTGGTGGATGGCTATAATATGATGGAGTTGAGTAGAGGTATGTGTCCAATGAGAGGAAGCAATCTATGCTGTTGGATGGTTATGAAATGGCAGAAATGAGATGTAGGATGTGTCCAGAAAGAAGTGGTCTAACATTCTGTGCTAGTATAAGGTTATGATAAGGTAGAGTTAAGATAAGAGATGTGTTCAGTGAGGGAGGGTCATCTCACTTTTTATGTTGTTTTGAATGATTGTAATATGGAAGTGTTGGTGAAAACATGAATATATTTATAATTAGTGGTTGTGGAGTAGAACATATTTGCCCAATTCAACTTTTCAATTTTTAGCATTTATTTTACTTTGCACTCTGTTATATCACATCACAATTCACCTTTAATATGGCATAATATCTCTCTTCCCTAAAATTATATTCACTTCATAATATATCTATGGAACAACAAATACCTCATCTCAAAAGAGCTAATGATCAACCTTAGTACTTTTAAAGTATGTTCAACCAAGCGAAGTTTAAATCTTCAGTATACTCCTCATTAGATTCTCTCTTAGAAGGTTGAATTGATTTCTATCCCCCTTAAACACTTTGTAGAATATTGCACCATAAAACTCATCTGATAACTGAAGGGTGTTTGTAAAATATGCATGGTGTTTTAAGACTGATGGATCATTACAATGTAATGCAAATTAAGATGAATGGAATTCTTATAAATAAAATATGTTTAATACATTTTTCAACACAAAACCATTATTATTATTATATAATTATAGGGTATTTGACGACAGACTTTCAAGCTCCATTCAGTTATCCAATCTATATCATACAATCAATACACATGACCACAGACATGTGAAAAAGATAAATGATCCCAATATATGTACTTCATGCTGAAAGCAGCACTCATCAGCTGGTCCAGATCACCATTGTCCATGCATATATATAATCAGTATTCAGTTTATATTAAGATAGCAAATGTTCAAACTTTAATGACCAGACTTCAATCTACTCCACCTCCAACTTTTTAGCCACCCATCATCGTCATCATCATCATATTATTATTATTATTATTATTATTATTGTTATTATTATTTATATGGTAATTACCATTTTACTGTTTTCTTTATCACTGTAATTCTTATTATAACTTATGTTTTGTTCATCATTGTAATAATTAATATTTAGCATTGTATATATGCAAACATGATTTATAAACTATTATGTTTTTCAATAAAGTTCCTTTGAAAACTATTACTACTAATGATGATGATGATGATGATAATGATGTTCTGCAGTTAATCTTAGTTTTGCCATCATGTTCATTCCAAGAGCTCCTGTTTAAAATCCTAAAAATTTGCATATTAGTTTTTTATAAAATAAATTTCAAGTCATCACAAAAACTGAACGTGGCCTAATTAGATAACACTCTAGTTATAAAAAAAATTCACTGAGTGTAGTGGACAATTTGCAAAAAAAAAATATTTCATTAGTGGCAGTAAACCTTAGTATTGCTAGGCAACAATGAAAAATTTCCCAGTTTAAACCTCCAAAAGACTATTCAAAATCTGCAATATTTCAAGTAATTTTGACATATATTGAACCAATTATTAACAATTAACTATGCCATATATTGAACCAATTATTAACAATTAATTATGCCACACTTCTTTTCTAAGACAATTTTGAATTTACAAGAGTTCTTTCTTTAAAAAAATGGCATTTTTAAATTGTTAAAACCAATCAAAATGGCTTCCATACAACCACATAACTAAGTTGTTGGTGCCAACAACCTATTCTTATATTTCCAACTTTAACTCATGAAAAAAAATTTGTCAGCATCTTCAAGAATAATTTCCATGTCAGCAATAATAAAGTTATTTTAAGTCCATTAATGAATAAGCCAATTTGAAGTTTCAGGACAAACAAGGCAAACAATATTTAATTCTTACATTTAAAAAACAAGATTGTAGCCCTCCTTCATGGTGTGAATGTCTGACATGCTGACAATAATTTATCAAAATTTATTATTACCATACCTCAGGGAATATTCTGCAACATTTAAGAGATTTTTTCTTCAAGTTCATCATTATATCAGTCATAGATTCCAATTGTTCTCTATGTTACTTCCACCACACTCCCTGGATCTTCCACCAGCTAAAGTGCATTACCACATATGAACACATAGCACCAACATCACACCAAGGTGATTTTTGGAATAAATACTGCAACTTGTGAAATGAACTTTAAATGCCCAGCACATGAACAATAAGACTTAGCCTTGATGTCTATAGTGCTCACCCAACTAATAAGCACAATTTATGCACAGCCATATACCATTGGAACAATAACTCCACTCACCCTCTGTAAATGGATTAACAAATATCACCATGTGCTTTCATGTATTTATCTCATAATGCTTTTATAAAATTTATGTAAACCTAATTTGAAATGTGTATCTTGTTATACAACAATTATTATTTTTCCAACTACTGTAAATCACTTTTTTTATCATAAGCAAAATTGTAAACTCTCATTGCAGTTGTAACTTGTGTAATACATGAACAATAAGACAGCCATGAAAACTATAATTCTTCCCTATCAAATAGGTCCAATTTATATACAATCATATATTAATCTAACACCACTCCAATACCACACCCCATATATGTTTTTCCTCATACTATCATGTGCTTTCATGTATTTTTCTCAATATCCCATTTAAAAATTCTATATCTTGTTTTGTAATGATCATTCTTCTTTCAATTACTGTAAGTCATATTTTCCCCTATCACATGCAAGATTGTTAACTCTTACTGCATGTATAATATCACATATTAACTTGTATCTAAGATGTTATCTCTTCATATGTAACTCATGTAACCTATTTTGAGTCTTGATAAAGTTTACTTTTGAAACAGAATAATAATAATAACAACAATAACAATAATAATAGAATACAAGTATAATTTAATATATTTGGAAATTAGAGGTAATTGTAAAAGATTTGAACACCGTCTTCCAAGCACTTTTCAACCATCGACTCCATCTCATGAAATTGATACATATAACCACACACATGTGAAAAAGATAAATGATCTCCAATGTGTTTTCTGCTGAACTAGCACTCATAAGTTGGTACAGATCATCATCTCTCGTACATTTATATAATTAATCTTCAATTATATAGGTAGCAAATCTTCAAACTTTAATGAACAGCCTTCAATCTACTCCAATATCCAACTCATCAAACATCCATGCCATTGAAAATCTGATGATGGGACACTTAAATTCTTTTTAGATGCCAATATTATTGTGATGCCCATGTTGACCTTAAGTCACTCTGACCCTCATGTATGGGACTTATGTCAATTTAAATATACAAAGTCCTATACATGAGAGGTCAGAATGACTTGGGGGTCAACATGGGCATCACAATAATATTGGCATCAACAAATGATTTGGGCATTCCATTATCAGATTTTTAATGGTATGGATGGTTGAAGAGTTGGATGGTGGAACAGATTGAAGTCTGTTCTTTAACGTTTAAAGATTTGCTATCTTAATATAAATCGAGCATTGATTATATATATGTGGGAGATTATGATCTGGACCAACTGATAAATGCTGGTTTAACATGAAAAACGTATATTTGAGATTATTTATCTTTTTCATGTGTGTGCAGTATTGTGTGTCGATTGTATGACATGGAGGCGATAACTGAAGGGTGCTTGAAAGTCTGTATTCAAATCCTCTACAATTACGATAATAATAATAATAATAATATTTAGTTTTAATAAATTGCAAAGTATATTTGAATATTCTATTTTTTTATTTTTTTTATAACTATTAGTTAGTTCAGTATAAAAAATATTTTTTTAATCCTAAGAATATTAATTAATTTAAATCAATTAGATTAATAATAATAATGGTTAGATTTATTGAAACTTTCTAATTAGTAAAAATTAACTCCTTTCAACTAGAAATATAGTTTTTATTTTTTTTTATTTTAACTTTTTTTTTTTCCAATGTTTTAGCATCAGTATCTAAAAAGAAATTAAATTACTATTTTCTGATAAATTAATATCTTTGTTAATTTGATTAAATTTTATGATAATGATATTGACAATCTAAATTTAGACTATTTTTCAAACTTTTCTACACATTTCCATTAAAACAAAAAAAAAAAATTAATTATTAAAAGTAACTTTTCCCCCATTGAATTTCTATTTAAAAAAAAAAAAAAGATTAACTTACATATACACACTCCACATTAGTCATATTGGGATAACGCACTGTAAAAATATAAATTTTGAATTTCTAACCACATCAGCGTTTTTGCTATTGTACTATTTAACACAAAGATGACCATAGTCTAATATATATAATATATAGGGTATATGAGCACAGACTTTCACACAACCTACCACTATCCACTCTATTTCATAATACTGATACACTTGAACACATATATGTTGATCATCAGATTTTCAATTGGATGGACGGTTAAAGAGTTGGAGTGTGGAGTAGATTGAAGCCTGTCCATTAAAGTATAAAGATTGGCTATCGTAATATATATATATATATTTAAGCACTTATAGCATATATTTGTAGAGATGGTAATCTGGACCAACTGATGATTGCTGGTTTAGCATGAAATACGTATATTGGTGATTATTTATCTTTTCAACATATATGTGTTCAAGTGTATCAGTATTATGAGATAGAGTGGATAGTGGCGGGTTGTGTGAAAGTCTGTGCTCATATACCCTATATATTACATATATAGACACAGGTATATAATAATCCTGTGTTTCAGTTATTTGTATATATATATATATTACATTTTTCTGACTGTCAAAATAAAAATGCTTTGTCACCTTGATGGTCTTTTCCCACCTAAACCCTAGTATTCTCACCTAATCATAGAGTGCTCATTACTTTGTTAAATACCCAGGAACAATATTCGTTTAGTTTCAATTTGAAACAAAATAACAGCATGACTGTAGCATAAATTTAATCAGTACTAGACTGAAGTAATCTTCAAATCTTTTGTTCCATATATTATCTATGCACGCATGAGTAAGCAGTAAACAAAAAAAGCATACAAGCACTTTGTAGAACAATGGTACCAAATCTTCCAACTGTATTGAAATCTAGTTCAAATTCAGGTAAACTTGAATGGTTTACTTTAAGAGTTACAATTTTTTTAGAGAGCTAGACAACTCAGCTAATCATCCAACATTGGGCAATAAATGGGTATCGTATTTTTAGATAAAACTAAAACAGGGAATGAAAACTTCTTAAACCCTCTCCATATAAGATCCAGCAAGCATTAGTGAAATTTGCTTGGTTATTTATTGTTCCTTAATTTTAAAAAAAAAAAACTTTTTTATCTTACAGTAAATTGTTTTAACTACAAAGTAGTATTGGCAAATTGGAAATGTTCCAGCTTATTTTCTGCCAATTGACCTTTTATGGTAGATCGTTGTTTTGCATGTTGTCTAACTATCAATAACGTTTTACTTCTTCTTTGCTGTTCATTCTAACAACTTAAATTTTTAAATGTCCTATAGTATTGAACACAAGCATACTTTTTTAGCCAGATTAGTTTAACACTAGAGTAGCAATCACTTATTTTAATGACATCGTTTATGATTCAACTTCAGGCAAAAAGAAAATACTGCTTTAAGAATTGATTCAGAAACGTATTGTTTAAAATCTGATTAAGGCATCAAAAATATTTTATACAGATGTACCTTGACTTATAACAGGGTCCATTATCCTAGTCATAAATTCATTTGAAGCATAAATTTGACAGTTTATTGTATTTTGAATAGTATAAGTAAAAGAAAAGTCTTGTAGAACGAAAATAGCATTTAAGCTGGCATGCCTATGACTTGAGTTCAAATCCGGATTGATTAAACTTTAATATTTTCAACACACTTGAGACTTTTTCCAGCCATCATAACCATCACAGCAAATTGACCAATATTGCTATGCAAATATGTGTCTAACTATTCTTAATGTGAGAGCAAAGTAGAGATGAAAAATTACTCAGACTTTTGCCACCCAGCAACTTATAAACCTGTCTAATATTTTTTGCTCTTTTGCTGGTTTACTATAACAAAAAAAAATCAGGTAGATTATTGCTCAGGATTATATAAGAAGTTCAAGGACTGGTTCACAATGAATGAATATAAGCTCCAAAGCTGCCACAATGTTACTGAATAGAATTATACAAGTTACTGGGCCTCTACGATATAGTATTGAAGAAGCTTATGCTGTGCAATTGGCTTTTAAAAATCTATTTTACTAAATATTTACATATATAAAAAAAAAAAAAACCAAGTTGAGAAAATGGGAAAACAACATCAAAACATGAAACAGTTTTTAGTACTGTAATTAATAAGAAAAACTTTTATTAGAGCAATAATATAGAGTACTGTTAAATATTATTTGTTAGATATATCTAATTACATTACTAGCAGCACAAATATGTTAATTCCATGATTTGTTTTGTGACATTTACATGATACAGTTATATCTATCATCTCCTGTATTCCAATGAAGATTTATGAAAGCACGATGTAATGCCTGAGATAAATGAATTAGCATATATTCTACGTTTATAAGACAAGTTATATGTGCTTATTGTAACAGTCCATGCTAGCTGTATGCAAGCCTGACACACTTTAAATGCTAAATGTGATTATACAGAGGGGTACCTTGATAGAGAAAGAAATAAACAGGTAAAATTCTTGTGTAGTCAAAAGGGATATTGGAATTAAAATCTATAGGATGTGTGTGATTGATTTTTTCCAAGTCATTTAATAAGAAACTGTGCCAAAGTAATTAAATGGTATAGGCTAAATAAAGAATGATGACTTATAATCTTATTAACTATAAGTTCATATATCTAAATGTCAACTTATAAGTGAAGTTAACTATAATTTCATATACCTAAATGTCAACCTCTAATTATAGATCCTGAGAATGTTATTTTTATTATAACATCTCTCTACCAGTCATTCTTAGAGTATTGCAGTGATAATTGATTTCATTCACTAGACTACTGTCTATAACCATAATTATAAGATCATTATCACTACATAATCACTCTACTTATTTCAAACTCCTATTTATCATAATTCTAGGTTAATATAGTATAACTATTGATCATATGCTGACTTGAAACTCAAAACATAATATCTGGTTATCATATCATACATGTTGTACAATATTGACTATCTCAAATAGCATATGAAATTGAGTATAAAGAAATAAATAAGCTTTAAACATTCTTAAAATAATTTAATGAAGCAGGATTTTAAATATGGTTCAAAATAAGTATTTCGTAAAATCAAGGAATTAATAATCTTAATGTTTCTTCAAAATTTTAATAAACTTTTGTCGGAACAATGTAATTCATAATAAATATGTACAAAATGTATATAGAGAAAGGCTTTATTTAATTATAATAGCATAGTATGCTTAGCATGTTTTCAGCTACATGGTAGTCTTTGTCCAAAGAGCTTGGTCTTTGATAAATATCAAAGCTCCTAGGACAACTATAGTTATGACTATGACTTCCAGATGGGTGAAAGCATGTTATGCATACCATGATGTTAGGATTAAATAAAGCTTTTCTCTATATACATTTTTGTATATATTTATTTTGAATCTTAATGTTCATATCAATTTTAAAATCACAATTCATATTGATATTTATTATATCTTTTACTATGATAAATGCCTACCTAAAATATTTGTGAATTTCTTTTTTTCTTAAATATTGGAGTTGGGGTTGGACATAGATGGACAATTAAAATCTTAAATGGGATTCCAAGAGATTGTAAAAGACCCAGAAAGAGACCACATGTGAGATAGGTGGATGAAATAAGAAAGTGTACAGGATGCTGTGGAGAAGAGAAGCTAAAGATTGGAGAAGATGGAATGAACTTGGAGAGATCTTCATCCTGCAGTGGATTGATAATGGTTAATGATGATAAATTGTAAATTATGTATAAGTATTAACATATGTACAGTAGGATTTTTTTTATATACAGGATAAGATAGATGGCTTATAAAATATAATTATTTTGAATAATGTCTGAAGGCAGTTATAATGATTCAATTTTAAAGTATAATTTATATTATTTTTTATATTATTTTAAAATAATGAACGACTAAGAAAAATACTGTTTTGCCAAATTTTCTCATAGTATTTCTGGTTACATATTTTCGGGCATATAAATATGAATTATACCAGTGTTTTCCTGAAGATTTGCGATGATAGTATTTAGTTGTATGTATATATTACACTATTTCCATCATCTAATATAAGTATCGAATTTCTTTAGAAAAATTTAACTTTATTTAAATATTCCAAATACATTCAACTGTTAGTAATAGCACACAGATTGTGCATACACTAACCCGTGTGCTATTACTAATAGTTGAATAAATTTGGAATGTTTAAATGAAGTTACATTTTTCTAAAGACATTCAATACCTATATTAGATGATTGAAATAGTCCAATATATAAATACAATATATTATACTACTCTTTATTTTTTTAGAACATTATATATATATTCATGTGTCATAGCATCGACCAGGACATGAACCCGCTAACCCGGGACAACTGCTTGTAAAGCAGCCGTGCTGACCTCTCGACCACCAATGCTTGACATTATATTTTTTGTTATCGAAAATTATAGAACAGCAAGCAAGCCACACGGTTCTAATAGTGTGAATAATTACTATGGCATTATATGGATTAAAATTGTTAATATATTTCTGAAGCAGTTCTTTTAGATTAATTATTTGCTTGTGGAATACAAAGTGTCTTAAAGATGAGAAGTATGACCATGTTTCAAAAATATGTATCATATCTTCTGGATGACTATTACATATAATACATGTAGGATCCAGTTTTAATTTAAAATGAATTAATGAGTGAGGTTGTTATAGGAATTGTATTGAATAATAAGTTATGCAAAAATTGTATCCATCATTGAGAAACACACATATTTTGGAATCTGATTAATGTTTTGGCAATTAGGAGAGTTGACCATAGATGTCTGTCAGGATATATAATTTTTTCATATCTTTAAATGAAAAACCAATTAAAGATTTGATGTATTTATCCAACAGATCTGCTTGCCCAGTGGCATGATCAGTATAAAAAACCAATTACCTATGGAAGTTGAGCATGCAGTATTATAGGTGGAGGAGTGGCTTAGAGAATTGGACTAACTATGGTTGCAATATATGTCTTAGCTCTGATATAGGATTCAAACATAATTTTTTTTACAATAAATAGTTTGTATTGCATCATACTTTTAAACCTATATAAACAAATCATGAAGCAAATTCAGGATAGGCATAAATCAAATTTCCACCCCTCTTGAAAAGCAAATTCAGATTCCTAATCTGTTTAAATACAAGCACATATTACAAGAAGAAAATAATCATTTCAAACATTGGTACTGGTTAATTAGCCACTTACATCACTTGGTGGAGCTGTTTCTCTGTTTCCATGGCTGAATCTACAGCTAATACAACACTATGATTATAATAGCTGTTATGATCCATGTGATGACATTGTTCTTTATGCTTACACACAGAAGTAGAACAAGAAATAAAATGTTTCGAATACAATGTAGGTTAATAATAAGAAATTACAAATTGGATAACATGAATAAACATAAATATTTTCATCTAGGTAGATTTATAGAATTTGAATTCTAATAGAAATTGACAAATGTCATATGACTTTTTTAAATATTGTTGCCTAGTTTGAACTCCTGATGTCCACACCACAAACTGGTCAAATTATTTTCAGTAAGTATGTTTTCTGATGAACTGTTCTTACATTGAAAAATTTCTTCATTTTGTTGTTGCAATTTCATTAGATTTCACTATTACATGAAAAAATGAGATCTTTATACCCAGTCACAAATGTGATCATATATAGAGATTAGATTTTTATATTTAATTAGTCACATCATGAAAAAAGCAGGCAAGTTCAACAACTGGGGACAATATTTTAAAAGTTATAGGGGGCGACATCTAAATAGGATTGGATATAAGTGGTACTGTTAGGTAATTTTGTTGCTCATATTGGTAGCTACAGTAATGTAGAAAAGTTTCTCAATGCTTCCATGGTATAACACTTCTTCAACTTCTACACAAAACAATAGAATATTCTTACTTGACTACTTCTAGTTTTTAAATTTCTGCATAGAACTTTTCCTGCTGCTAAACTTATTTTTGAAAACAGACAGAAATAATTTAGTCTGAAACTAATATATTTTGTAATGTCAAATTCTGACCAGTATTTTGTAATTCTGGCTTAAATAGTTACAGAACTTATGACAAATAACTTTTTATTAAAACCATTATTTCATAATTCCACATTGCTTTTTGATTTACAAATCTTATCCAATTAAGCAAATGCATACATACTAAATGTTTATCTATTAATAATCAATAAAGCAAGTCATATATAGTGTGACATTCCTTTTATGAGCTTGTATTTATAAATATGTAATATAAGGAGTGTACCAATAGCTCAAATAAGCTCTTAATTGATAAGTGCTGTAAGACAAAATATTTAAAATCTCTATACAGAACATTCCTATCCCCAGACCAATTGTTTTTGAGCTTTTGGTTCACCTCAGTGAAAAACTAGAATATTCAGATACTAGATTAAAAATATAAAATCAAAACCCAGTACTTATTTAATATGTAATATTGAAGTAGAAACTCTGAAATTTTAGGATATGAAAATGTCTTTAACTCCAGCCATCTAACTTAAATAGCTATATGGGACTGAACCAAATTCAGATCTATTGTATATTAATAGCCTTAGCATTGTCAAAGCCTTAAAGATAAAATTATAATACTCAATAAAGCAAGTCATATATAATGTGGCATTGCTTTTAAAAACTTGTATTTACAAATATGTAATGTAGGGAGAGTACCAATAGCTCAAAAAATTTCAGACTTTCTACTTAAATATTACATATTAAATAAGTGCTGGGTTTTGAGTTGATATTTTATATCTAGTGTCTGAATAGTCTAGCTCCTCACTGAGGTGAGCCAAAATCTCAAAACAAATTAGTCTGTGGATAGGAATGTTCTGGATAGAGATTTTAAATATTTTCTCTTACCACACTTATCAATTAAGAGCTTGTTTGAATTATTGGTATGCTCCCTACATTATCTATTAATTTACAAAGTGCACAATTTTTTGTTTATTGTAAAACAAGTTTAATTGTCCATTTCACACTTCATCACATGATCACCACTTCATATGCTTACACAAGCTGCTAATTCAGTATCAAATTCTCCATACAATAATTCCACTGAGTACAAGCCATTGGGTTCTAGAAGGTTTGTGTGTAAAATCCCATCTAGTGCCTACTCATCCACTATCCCCAGAATAGTTTCTAGCATATGACTTTCATCAGTGAGGAGTGTTGGATATGACAGCACTACTTCTAAGTCCAAGGTTCCTTACTGATAAAAGCCACAAACTAGAAACCTTCTAGTATCCATTGGTTACTATGGCTTGCAATGGGTAGTACTATTCTATGAAATGTTTGCTACTGTACTATTTTACATTTTTAGCTAAGCTGTTAGTTGGATTAGATGTATTCCTAAACAATTTGTTCCAATTTTAATCCATTTAAAAATAATAATAATAATGTGTCTTTTTTTACATTGAATTCATTTGTTTCAAACATAAGATATTTTCTATTGTATGAATTATATTATATATCAAGATTGCTCCAAATCCAAAATTCAACCAGGCTAGCCAAGAAAAAAATAAAACACCACTAAAGGTTTCACTGCTACAAGTAGACTTCTCAAGTGTAAAGAACTACAAAAAACTACTACACACACACACACACACACACACATATATATATATATATATATATAATTAAATAATATCGTGGGTTAGAATATATATATATATCATCATCAACCATTATCAATCCACTGCAGGATGAAGGTCTCTCCAAGTTTAATCCATCTTCTCCGATCTTTAGCTTCTCTTTTCCACAACACCCCTGCACATTTTCTTATTTCATCTATCCATCTCACATGTGGTCTTTTTCTGGGTCTTTTACAATCTCTTGGAATCCAGTTTAAAATTTCAATTGGCCATTTATTATCATTTCTTCTAGCAATATGTCCAGCCCAACTCCATTTCAATCTTTTAATTTTTTCAATAAGGTCAGTAACACCTGTTTGTTGTCTTACCCATACATTGCATTTTCGATCTCTTCTTGTTACTCCCAACATACATCTCTCCATACTTCTTTGAGTGGTCTGAAGTCTCTGTATTGCTCTTCTATTAAGTGTCCAAGTCTCAGATCCATAAATAAGAACTGGCAAAACACATTTGTTAAAAACCATTCTTTTCAAACACATAGGCATATTTCCTTTTAGTATCAAGTTATTTCTACGAAAAGCACTCCAATCAAGTTTAATTCTATGGTTATGTTTCCATCTGTATTAATAATCTGACCTAGGTATTTGTAACTGTTAACTTCTTCTAATTCTTCATAATCAATCTTTATTTTCATATTTTGGGCAAATCGATTAAACATTACTTTAGTCTTTTTAACATTTATCTTTAGTCCATCTTTTCTACTTTCATCTGCTAACTCCTGCAACATTTCCTGCAGCTCTGAAGCATTACTTGCAAAAACAACTACATCATCTGCAAAATCTAAATGACTTAAATACTCTCCATTTACTTTCATTCCTTTAGTTTCCCATTTTAATCTACAAAATACTTCTTGCAGCACTGCTGTAAAAAGTTTTGGAGATATGGAGTCACCTTGCCTTACACCTTTCTCAATGTTGATTTTTCCAGTATCATTATGTAATCTAATTGTTGCTGTTGCATTTTTATAAATATTCTTTAAAATATGACAATATCCTGGATCTATACCTTGATGATCCAATGCTTTAATCACTGAAGAAATGTGTATAGAATCGAATGCCTTTTCATAATCTACAAATCCAAAACATAATGAGAACTCATATTCATTTGTCCTTTCTATGACTTCTCTCAATACCTGGATATGATCTATTGTACTAAAACCACTTTTAAATCCAGCTTGTTCTCTTGGTTGGTGGAAATCCAAAGTTCTTTGTAGACGAGTTGTAATTATCTTGGTAAAAATTTTATATAAAACTGATAAAAGGCTGATAGGTCTGAAATTTCTAATATCTTCTTTATCACCTTTTTTAAATATTAATATTATTACTGCATTCTTTCAATCTTCTGGTACATCTTTATCATTTAGACATTTGGTATATAACTTTGCTAAAATTGTTTCTATTTCTTCACATCCTTCTTTTAATATATCAATTATAATTCCATCATTTCCTGGAGCCTTTCCTTTCTTCATACATTTAATTGCATGTCTCACTTCTTCATTTAAAATTCTGGGCAATTCGGAAGATGTAATAGATATAGGAGGTACTTGTTCTTTATTACTATATAATTCTTGATAAAAATCTTCTACCAATTTCATGATGTCATCTCTCTTTTTAGTAATAATTCCATCTTTTTTTCTTATTGCAGATATAAATTTCCTACCAATACCAAAATGTTGTTTAACATTCTTGAGACTTTTATTTTCTTCTACAGCTTTCCTTGCTATTTCACAGTTATACTTTCTTATATCATTTTCAACTCTTTTCCGTACCATTTTACAAAATTCGAGATATTCAATTCTTTTTAATACATCATTTTTGTATATCTTCATATTCCTTCTTTTCTTCATAAATTCTCTAGTCTCAGTAGAAATTTTATTAGTCAATTGCTGCTTTTTTCTACCAGCTATCTTTGTAGCAGTTTTTAAAAGTGTATCAGTTATTTTCATATTAATTTCATTCAAATCTAAATCATGTTCAAAATCTCCCAACACTTGAAACTTATTTGTAAGTTCTAATTTAAATTCATTAGAATGTTTCTGAAGATTAGGAATATCAACTGTAAATATTGTTTTTCTCAATAATTTTTGTCTCTCTAGTTTTACATTAACATGTAACTTACACCTTACTAATCGATGATCACTTCCTGTGTTAAATTTATTAAGAACATTACAATCTTGAAATATGTATTTCCTGTTAGTCAAAATATAATCCAATTCTGCTGTACCTTCATTTGGATGCTTCCATGTCCATTTCCTTTTAACATTTTTCTCAAAAAATGAATTCATAATATAAAGTTTTTCTTTTTCCGCAAACTCCACAAGTCTATGTCCTCTCTGATTTCTATTACCATAACCAAAATTACCTACAGCACTTTCATCTTTCATTTGTCTACCAATTCTAGCATTAAAGTCTCCCATAACAATTTTAAAATGTTGTTTACTCTGATCAAAAGCCTTTTGTACATCCATATAAAAATCTTCTACTACTTCATCACTATGAGAACTTGTTGGGACATAAACCTGAATTATCTGCATTTGGTATCTGTTATTAAGTTGTATAACTAATCTTGCAACTCTGTCCGATACACCATCAATCTCCACAATATTGTTCTTCCACTTTTTATTTATAATGAATCCTACTCCACTTGTATTTCCAATATGTGTGCCTTTATAATAGAGTATATGTCCCCTTTTTAAATTAATTGTTTCTTCACCTTTTCTTCTAACTTCACAAAGTCCAATAATGTCCCATTTAATATAAGACAATTCTTCTTCTAATTCTTGCAATCTTCCTTCACTTGAAAATGATCTGCAGTTGTAAGTACCTAAATAAAAAGTCGTCATCAAATGGCAGCCTGGGTCCACAATCAGGGGATTCTTAGCACCCTCTGCCTTCGGCCACCAACTGCTGCCTTGGTTGGTGACTTTACAGCCTCCTGGGAATAAGGGCTATGCTTTATTTTTGTCTGTCATAATTGTATATGTGTATTGGAAAAATATTTATCATTTACACAAACATTCATTCTGCCTTATCAGGCACCGAGAAAAAAGACCATGGTGTTTCTTGATCTTAAACTCAGAGGTAAAAAGCCAATAAACTCACCACACTGGCTAATGTGTGTTGATGAGCAGCCCATCCATGTTTGTATACTATATGAATAATCACATAGTAATAACAGCTGCAATGACAAGAACATATGGAGTGGACATTAGGAATTTGCCCTGCTCGGTTCCTTTAAGGCCTTCAAGAGGAATCAAAGGGTCTCCTTTCAGTTAATAGCAAACTCCTTTCTGCAGCCTAAATAGCTCAGTTGGGAGAGCGTTAGACTGAAGTTATATATATATATATATATTGAAACAGACAGATCGAAGAACCGATCTTCGTTTCATGTGTTTAAGTACGGTAATTCGAAATACTATTCGCCCGCAATGGGATTTTTCCATTTCAAGTCATAAAAATTGAGCTATATATATTTTATGTTTTGTAAATAAATATGTAAAGATTCCGTGCATAAATGTCACAAATCATGAAATAATATTCGTGTGTGCGTGGTTTGTGAATTTATATCAGCTTAATTTAAAAGTTTCATTGCGGGTGTATTTGCTTAAATTTTAGCCTTTTAGAATTATACAAAGTCGTTTAAAAATACTGATCAAAAGTCACATTCCTTTGATCAGTGGTTTTAATTAAAATCTGTATTGTACAAATGTATAGAGTAATTGAGTTGTATTCGAAATTAGATAAGGAATTTATATTTGTAATTACTTTGTCAATTTAAAATTGCATATTAAAGTTAAAGATAGCTGAAAACAGAACAATGGAAATGGATAATTGATATTGTATGGTCAAGCTGGATTGCTGAAGGCTAGAGAAAAGTAGGTGGAGCCTAAAACAAAAACCGGACAAAAAGGTCAACCATGGCCATCGTAGAGAAAACTAACATTCTAACTTTTGACGTGGCTGAGAGTAGATCGTCTCAAAAACAGCAAAGCAGTTGCTAGAGAAATCTCTCCAACTTTTGTTAAGAAGTCCACCAGTAAACCGTAATGTCGATGGGCTAAGTGCCAGGAGCTGATCTCTGTCCCGCCAATTTGAATCTTTGTGCCGCTGACTGATCATGTTTTATGTGCTTCACAATTTCCAGCTTCCAATCTCCAAATTGACTATGCCTTCCCAGTAGATTTCAAATGCGTGCCTACGTTCGTCAGAAATACCATTGTGAGAAGCCAAGCCGGATGAAGAAGGAAGAGTAACTGTGTACATGAACTTTTAACTTTCTCCCAAGCTTAATGTTATAAGTTAACCTGTCAATCAAATGAATCACATGTAAGTTTTTTTTTCGTTTATAACGCTACTGTTTCAAACCTGTCAGTAAATTTTCTTTTCTCCTTTTCCTCTGCTCTAGTCTTTAGAAAATAGTTTGTAAATATTGTATCTACTAATAATAATTCAAATGAAGACATTTATATTTTTTTTTCCTATTTACTTATGCTATAAACAAACGATGCCAATAGAAATATTTTCCAACTCTGTTTAAAGCTAATTTATAATATTGATTATAGTTATTTTAAAAGGAAGTTCATTGTTAAAGTAAAGATTATTTCATATATTGAGTTGGCAGATATTAAATCACTTTATTATGTTTTTTTTTGTGTTGTCATACTATTGTAACCGATACTTCAATCTTAAAAATGTAAAGGGTTTTAAGTTTATTATCTTAGTTTCCTACATGAAATGAGAAATAGTTCTCAGAGTATAATTTGTTATCATCGCTACCGCCTGAACGACCTGGGGGAGTTAGGGGTTTCAGAGTAAACTTAATTAATTATTGCTTTCGCGGTCAGTTTGATTCCGCCATGTTTTATTGGAATAGTTATATCAGCCTGTTGCGCAGAAATAGACGAATTGGTTACCCAGGTTTGGTATAATTCCTTTTCAAACCCACTTCAAGCACTCGTCCTCGATGACTGTGGCAATGCCTTCCCTTCGCCGAAGTTAGCGTCTCGCCATACTACCATATGGGGAAGAAAGCAATTCTTTCCCAGGTTATCTCTTGGATCACCGGGTTTCGAAATGATCCCGGCTGGTTGTAGTGTCCCAGAGCTACTTGGGGGCATTAAGCCTTGTCAAAGTACAAGCCGTCCGGTATTCCATTAATGCACCGCAAGTGATTACTGTAGGGCTCTTCAATCTAGGCAACCGCTAGTACATCAATCTTAGATATCATAGTTATACGAAACCACCTTCCAACTATTCGAACCGTTGCGGGTACGAATCTATTCGAATAAAATAACTTAATAAAAATCGTAGAGAAATATTTTCAATGCTCAAATGCTCTGATTCCCTTAACCACCCGTCGATCAGTTCACTACACAAATATTGGTATGAGTTTGTTTACCAGGTAAAATGATTACTAAAGACTAGTAGCTAATTATAATAGAATATTTATGGAAATCTTACCGTACTTTTGAATACTATATTTTTATGCTCTCTATTTGTTATTAAACAATTTATTTACTCTAATTTTGTGTCTTCCACCTCATTACTCTCGAAGTCTATTTAGTCACCTACTGTCTGTATTGACAACTTAAATATATACATTACATTAATGACCGTACCGATACCCAGAGTCTAATAGATCTGTATATAAAACTGTAAGTAATTTAGTCTGTGTTCTGAGTTGAGCTAGTAAAGGGATACCCCGTGCTGTTATAAAGTCATCATCGGTTAGTCATGCCGGGGTTTGGGTTTGAATTTCGTTGGCGTTTTGGAATTTATTCTTAAACGTGGACTGGGTTTGAACTCGGGTACTGTGTATGAGTAAGCGTGGTGGATTTATACCGGTACAATATATATATATATATAATATTAGACATTACTCACAAATCCATTTACTTCTGAACCACCCTTAATATTAAAAGAGCTCTTAAATAAGTTAATTGCTTCAGAATAATAAAATTTCAATAAAAAAGATTCTTTAATTCTTTTTATTTCATATTTCATTTCTCTCAAAGAAGACAACCTTAGCTTCATCCAAATTAACAGTGTGGCCTGTATCCTTTTTATGGATATACAAAGCAGAACTAAGATATTTATTTCTAACCCTACTTTCATATATCTTTATTCTTTCATTTAAGCTCAAACTGCTCTGGCCTATATAAACCTTCTTACAAAAACTAGGGATAATATACACTACACGAGGAATAGTGTAATGTTTATATATATATATCATTATAAGTTTAAATGATATCATTTAGGATCATGAAAAATAAGATTTTACTATCCATTGAAGCATATTCTATATTTCTAAACATTTTAATTTTCATTCCACATTCATAATTTATTGGTTAATGAATAAGTGAATGTTAAACATTTAATGACTAAAGACATTTGAGCTTTGAATATGAAAGAAATTATTTAAAGCTAAGTACTTTTGATACCATATAGTATCATAATCATGTCATAATAAAAAGTGAGGGTGTTTTCATTTATAAATAATGTAAGTTTAGATACTCAATTGGATCCAAATGAACATTTAAATATGAATTTGCATGCTAATGAGAAGTGATAGGTTAATAAATGCTGTTTTTTAGAGAGATGAGTCCTGGAGTTTTTTTTATTAATGGCATGGACATATTTGGCAGAACATTGGACAGTATTTTTTATTACACATAATTTCAATTTTTTAATTTTCATATCACATATTTGAGATCCAAAACAACTGCATATGTGTGAATATGTGTTCATTGTCCAGATTTCTTTTCCCCTAAGTAAAATGCATCTTCTTAAGCGATCCACATTTAATATTTTTACTTAACTACATATTTCAGATTTTATTAACCTTCATATATGTACTTTGGTAGATTTCATAACAAAGAAATGCTCATTTATTTATAACAACTTAAATTTAAACAATTAACTAAAGCCATATGTGATAAACATTCTCTAAACCATCACAATGTCTACATATACACATATATATTAGTTATTCAATTTATTCTTACAGAGATTATGCTGAATGTCCTATTTCTATTTTGGTTTTAAACTTTTCCAACTTGTTGCAATTATTAAGCACAATTTAATACCTTTTGTTTTTACTCTCTATCTCTTTCAATTGCTATAGAATTTACCCATGAATCACTTGCCTTAGTTTGTATCAATCTGTATTAATATTTCTTTGTCTTCAACTTTGTGTGTTCGTGCGTCTAAGCATTGGTGGCCGAGTGGTCCTGGGGTTCGCTTCCTGGCCAACACTTTGAT
Source organism: Epiperipatus broadwayi (assembly GCA_028023455.1). Classification (NCBI taxonomy): domain Eukaryota; kingdom Metazoa; phylum Onychophora; class Udeonychophora; order Euonychophora; family Peripatidae; genus Epiperipatus; species Epiperipatus broadwayi. The sequence continues at coordinate 4,385,783 of JAQFVV010000021.1, read as the reverse complement.
ACATTAAAAAAAAGAAGTTAAGTGACCATTTATAAGTGCGTTTTGATCACAAATAGCTGTTAAAAATAAATTTTATTCCAATCTTTTTTTTTTCATGTGTCAAAGCATCTGCCGGAAAGCGAACTCGCGAACCCAGGACAACTGCTTGTAATGCAACTGTATGGATTTTTACAGTAAATACAATATGATAAATTACAGGTGCTAATTGCATGTATATATTTCTTGTTGGTGGAATCACCATACCTATTTTACAATGGATAATAAGGTGCTAATAAATAAGTATCATAATTTTTGTAATGGAAATAATATATTTTTGAAAAATAAACAGAAACAACATAAAAATAATATATTTTTGTAAAACCTAAAAATAATATAATTTAATCAGAAAAGAAACATTTAAATTTTGGTAATACCAATAAAAGTGTTTTGTCAAAAAAATAAAGTAGCAACAATAAAAAACAACAAGCATAACATTTCAAAAAGTAAACTATGTAATCCATAAGAAAATAAATGACAAATGCAAATCCATGTTGTCAATCATATTATATTACTTTTACATATTTTTCCTCCCTTCACAAATATTGTTTTTAATATGTAAAAGAAGAAACTTATCGATTAGCATCTTCTTGTTTGCTTTGATATGTTGAAAGGGATATTGCTAATGGGTAATTAAATACAACTATGATACCAAATTATATTTCCACACAAATAATTATGGATTACTTTTTTTTTTCATTGTTCCGCAATTTTTTTTCTTTAAAAAGTAAATATATACATTATTTAATATCTTACGGATTAACTTCTTTATTGATTTGACATAAATTTTATCTGATAATAGATTAAGAAATGGAAGATCGATCACGTATTATAACATCACATATTATAACAATATTGAATCTTTTTATTCATCAGATTTTCAATGGTATGGATGACTGAAAAGTTGGAATAGATTGAAGCCTGTCCATTAAAGTATGAAGATTGGCTATCTTAATATAAAACTGAGCACTGATAATGTGTGTGTGGGAGATGATTATCTGGAACAACTGATGAGGGCTGGTTCAGCACAAAATATGGTAGTGGTGATTATTTGCCTTTTCTAAATGTGTGTGGTCATGTGTATCAATGATATGAGATGGTGTGGATAGGTAATGGGTGCTTGAAAGTCTGTGTTCAAATTTCCTATATATATATATATATATATATAGGAATCTGACATCTTTTCTACCAAAAGTAATAATGCTCTACTATTCTATAATTCATAATTATAGCATCATACTTTTTTTTCTTTACTACAACTATGCCCATTTACTGTAATCTTTAATAACTAACAGATGCTGGATGATATTAAAACAAAAATAATATGCTGCTCAAACAGCAATGTGTAAGCTGAAATCACATGATAAAGTTATGTGATATTTTATTGGTTCATTATTATAATTATAGCTTTTATTTTTACAGTCATTACATACTGTTGAACACATATGAAATTGGCATGTTTATTCTCATCATCATTCTAAACAACATAAATCTGGTAACTTTACCTAGTACTGCTGTAGTACCTGTAAGACAAAACTTGCCAGGTGTTTTTGTTTTAATTGTCCATGTTCAGGGGCCTCAATAAAATCTTGCAAACAATATGGCTGACTACAAGCTATGTATTTAATATTTCCTTTTAGTTTATTTTTGTAATATGCTTATAAAAACAAAAGAAATTACACAAAACTACAAATGATTGTAATTAAATAAAATTTAATGAATGTGTAAAATGAAAAATTTAACCTTATTATTTGTTCAACCCAGATTAATCTAGAATCTTTAGTCAGTTAAATCTGGGAACTTTACACACTAGGGATACTTATTTATTCAACCAAGGTGAATTTGAATTTTTTTTTATTTTCTTATTACTACAGATTGGCCATAATATGTCAATCTGAAAATTTTTTTATGGTTGTCTATCATCTAAAAAATATTCTAGAATATATTCATCCTAGGCATAATAGGGTGATGAACTTACTAACGATATTGTTTTGTTTTTACTTATATATAATATATGACTATCCGCACTATCTCATATCACTGATACACATGACCACACACATGTAGAAAAGATAAATAATCACCAATATACATATTTCATGCTGAACCAGCACTCATCAGTTGATCCAGATTATCATCTCCCATACATACATATATAATCAGTGCTCAGTTTATATTAAGATAGCAAATCTTCATACTTTAATGGACAGGCTTCATCTACTTCAACCTTCAATTCTTCTGCCATCCATATCCCCTATATTTACAATTAGGATCCAGGTATATGAAGAGTGCCTGTATTTCAAATATTATGTGTAATATATTATGAATAGGAGTGCGAAAACAGCAACGTTAATAATAGCAGTTTATATTTGATTCACAACCTTACTTATTTGCTTTCTATTGTGTTTGTTTTTTTATTCGTTTGTTTTACTTTTTGAGTTACAAGATTTATATCAGAATATAAAATTGTACAAATAATTTATCATGTTTTAGAAGCCTTTTTTTTTATAATAAAAGATTTGTAAAAAAAATTCCTTCTTATCACTGGCAGAAATCTTGATTATGTCTGACAGGTGTGTGGACGCTTGTCTGCTTCTCAAGTATTGCCTTTTATTCCAGCAACGCATTAACATTCATCTCACGAGTATATTCCGCAGTAGTCTTTTTTTAAAGTGAAAGCTTCGGACACTTGTGTTATCTAAGACATTGTTCAATCAAAATGTAGATAATATAATTGAACCGCAGCAAGATAAGAAAACAGTTAAACATAAAACAAAAAAGATTATCAAATTGAATTATAAAGATATTTATCTATGAAACTTCATACAACATCTTTTGTGATATTAGTTTTAAATATTTCAAATATTAATCCTGGATTATAAAATTAGCTTTTCATTTAGTAAACTAATAGCTAAAACAACAACAAAAGGCACATATATTTAACAAAAATTTAAAAACCAAATAAATAAACAATGATTTTTGATTAGAAAATATAGGGGATTTGAACTTAGACTTTCAAGTAGCCGTCAACTATCCTCACTATCTCATACCACTGATACACATGATCACACACATGTATAAAAGATAAATAATCACCAATATAAGTATTTCATGCTGAACCAGCACTCACCAGTTGGTCCAGATTATCATCTCCCACACGTATATATAATCAGTGTTCAGTATATATATTAAGATAGCAAATCTTCATACTTTAATGGACAGGCTTCAATCCACTCCAACTCTTTAGCCATTCATACCACTGAAAATCTGATGATGAAAAGCCCAAATCCCATGCTGATTTTGATTAGACAGCTATTTTTCTTAAAACTTATTTTAATTTACGTTTTATAAAAGGACTGTCTATATTTACAGATGCATGCTCTCACAGCTTATTGTTTAGACTTGTTATATCTACTGTTTTTTTTCTTCTAATGTTTGTAATACTCAGTTAGAAATTTATCAGTGTGAATTTGCTATAATTTATATACAGTATATATATATGAAAATATCCCAGTGCATATTGCTGGCTGAAAATTCATATATAAATATATTGAAATGGCCTGCCAATGTGATATGATGTTATGCACTATGGCTTCTCCTTTGTTGGAGTCAAAATCTCTCAGCTACTATCTTTAGAGAAACCTGTTAGCCACCTTTCCTTCCCTTTCCATTCCCCACTCTCAGTTTTTTTTAATATTCTTCTCTATCTTTCTCCATTCCATTTTCACAAAATTATTTTTGTCCACTCCATATCCTTTATATCTAAATCCCCCTTATCTTTTTCCAAATCAAACATAAAAATCAAGAACCCACTCTTTGTATAATCACTTTGTTTATATTTATTCTCCCACAACTTCATTATTTGAACCCTTTTTGTTTGTAAGTATTTGCATTCAATTAAGAGATGCCTAATATTTTCTATGCCTTCCTTATATAACTTGCAGACTAAATCACCACATTTCTCCATTTATGTGTATATTCCCTCATTGCTAACGATCCTATTTGAGCCTTAACTCACATCCAATATTTTGTTTACTTCTATATATATTTAAACTCTTTTTGCTCTCCATACTAATTCTCCATATCTACCCATTTTTTATTGATGCATCTATTCTTTTATCCTATTCCTTGCCACTATAACACTCAACAATTCTTCTAACATAATCATCCTACCTTTTGTATAACTATACTGACATAAAACCTTTATCCAAATCGTTTGCATACCACACTACCTTTCTTATTCACCTTGTTTGCCTGTCCTTGACTTATATTCCAATTAAATACAATTTTGATTTTTCTCTTATTATCCATAAATTGCAATCTATCACAAAACAGTATGTTTTCAGCAACATCTTCTGAGAATAATTATAATTTCAAACATCACCAGTATATTTTTGAAACACATAAATAAAGACTATAAAAATCAAATGATCATCAATATGCATTTCATATTAAACCAGCACTCATTAGTAGGCCTAAATCACTATTTTATTACAAATATTTTTATCATGTGTTTAGTACTTGTCAATAATAAATTTTGATTACGATTATCAAACTCATTCCATCCACAACTTTGACACAATTCATTCTACATAAATGCAGTAAGGATTATCAATAATCATTTATTAAACTAAAGAATATCTCTAGTACGGATACATACATGATAATTCAACTTTACTTCTCTTTTTTCATGGGTGTAATACCCTCAACATCAACACACATTCTTAAACATATGAAGAAATAGACATTATAAAAGACAAATCATCCCTAAGATGCAACCAGCACTCACCAATTGGTTCAGATTACCTTGTCTCACATAGATCATTAACACTTGTAAATCAAAATATAATCTTATGATATTATATAAGTTTAAAAGAGTTTTTTTAAAACAATACTGAGAGTTACTGTACAGAGGCCATATGCCTAAAAATTGTTAGACAATTATAAAAATATATTGTTTCCCAATTTTTTTTTTTTTGCTATTGAGAAAAATTTTGTATCTATTTAACTTTGTGTGCAGAATCCAGATGTGTATTTAGTTTTTCTTTGTCAGTGACTGAAATTATATAATTTTATAATTTTTTTTAGAATCCAGTCTTCATTATGCAACATATACATGCAATCCTATAGAACATATGATTCATGCAATGGACCCATAGTGCAGCATTTAATTAAATTAAGAGGTTCTGTTCTATTAGATTGTGTCAGCCACTTGATGGTGCTATTTATATGCAAAAGCACATAAATATGCTATTTACACAGCCACTGCTGTCTAGGCCTATATATCTATGCAAAAGCACAGAAAAATGCCATTTATTTGGTGGCTGGCTGCCTAGCCACTTTGTGTTATGCATTTTAGCCTAATGCTTACAGTTCAAAGTTTGCTACAGTATCATGTGAATGTGTCTGGACTTCAGCCTGCCACAACTCTTCAAATATGCATGACAAAGGAATTAACTTACAAGTTATCTGATCTACTATTACCAACCCATCACCACATTTCCCTACTCAATGTGGAATCTTCAGCAAATTTGGAAAGGGTATGTCCAAGCAAGATTTTGGTCAGCTCATGTAAAAAGTCATGTTTGCATGAGAACACATCCATGACAAATAAAGTGGCTGACTTAAAAACAGGCCAACTGTCATCCACAGAAGCCAGCATACATACTCTAATAGAATCTTTGCAATAAGGTATGTCAACTGATAAAGTTTTAATTCTTGTGGATGTGAAAATGCATACCATCTGCCTTACATTGCAGGACTAAGATGAAATTTGTAGTTTTTTTAATTTTTTGTATCGTAAAATTGTTCTCAACTAAATTACAGAAATTGATTAAGGAAATCAATGAATTACATTGAGCATTTGAATAAAATGTATGACTGTAAAATTTCTCATAGTGTTATCCAGAGACCAAAAGAAATTGTCAAAAGAATACATATGTTAATCTTTAAAAAGAAACCAATCGAGTTGGAAATTATTAATCATTCTTAATAGCTGTGCCATTAATATCCATACACATATTCTTTCAATGATAGCTATTGTAATAAATAAATAAATACTTTTCCTTTTCAGAAATGACCCAAAAAAGTAAAAGACAATTCAGTCATTAAAGTATTATTAGCATTTTCCCCACGTGATATAATTAGTTATCTCTCAAGCAATGCTAGCAGACTTTGTAAAATTTGCAGGGAGGTGGGGGAGAATGGTCTTACTAGCAAGCACTGGCATACATGGGGAATTCTACTATAATAGAATATTTGCAGTAATGTATGTTTATGTAAAATTGTTCCAGTAAATTTATTAAGGAAATAAATGAATTACATTAAACCCGTATGATTATTATTCTTTCACAAATAATAGGGTGGGCCCAGTAACATTATATTTATCTATTTTTCCATTGCAACAATGCTGTCAAGTGACTGACATGATTTAATAGAACAGTACTAGATTTAGATTTAAACAGTGACAGCCAAACTACACAGCGAACATATTTTCTAAAGTTTACTTATCATTTTAATTAATCTAGTTCAAATTGTTGACTTGTCTTTTCAAATCCCTCCAATCTATAGATAACACTATAATTGTCTTACCAAACATCAGATAATTAGCTTTATATAATAATTGAGATGTTACATTTTTTGTCTCAGTTATATACACTTTAATTAAATTTAAATCCCTGCAAAGTTTAATGCAGAGGTAAAATGGCAGATTCTGAATGTCAAGATACATGAAGCAGAACCATCTTTGTGACTTTTAATGCTGGAATGTCTTATGAATTCCAATCAATTAAACTATTCATTTATTATATTCAAAAATGAAAGATATATAATTTTATAAAGTACAGTATTATATTAGAATAAACTAAGCTTAACATAGTCAAAATAAGAGTCATAGATCACATGACCTTATTCTCTTAAGCTTTTAAGTTATAAACAATGAGGATTGCCAATTCCTCAACAGCATTGTGTTAAATGCTTAGCCAGAGAAAGCATTTAACACAAAGCTTGTTGCATTTAAAATATCTCTATCAAGAACCCCTCCCCAAAACCCTGTGGTTTTGTGCTTTGGCACTCCTCAGAGAGGTGTCAGGATAGGTTCAGACACTAGATCTAGTGTCTAAACCTACCCTGACACCTCTCTGAGGAGTGTCAAAGCACGAAACCATGGTGAGGGTTTTGGAGAGGGGTTCTTGATAGAGATATTTTAACTGCTTTCTCTGGCTAAGCATTTAACACAAAGCTTGTTGAGGAATTGGCAATCCTTATTGTTTATAAGCTTAACATACTTTCATATAAACAAATGTACTTTAAATGAATAACTTTAAATACTTAATGTGACTAAGTTGAATATTTTGTTCATACGATTGACTTTCATTTCAAATAAAGTTTGTAGAAAAATAAAATTACATCATTAAATATAAGTAAGTAGGGATTTAAACATAGAATTTTTTAGTCTATATTTATCCTCCACTCCATTTCAAACATCTGATACACATTACAAGATCCATGCAAAAAGATAGATGATCTCCAATATAAGTATTATATACAAAACAAGCATTTATCAGTTGGGTCAGATAATAATCTTCCACACATATATTCAGTCAGTGCTCAGTTTATATTAGATAGAAATTCCTTAAACTTTACTAACAGGCTTTAATTTTCTCATTCTTTCAAGTATTCAATGATCAATTTCATTGAAAAACTGATGATGTAGTGCTCAAAGCTCTTATTAGGTTTACATGGGTGTGACCACAATATCAAATCTAATAAGGACTTTGAGCATTCCATCATCAGCTTTTTAACAAAATGGATGATTAAATAATTGGAAGGGTGAGAATATTGAAGCCTGTCCAGTAAAGTTTAAGAAATTGCTATCTTAATATAAACCGAGCACCGACTGCATAAATGTGTGGAAGATTAAGATCTGCCTCAACTGATGAGTGCTGTTTCTTCATGAAATAGATATATTAGGGTTTATCTATCTTTTTTGTATGTATGTGGTCATGTGTGTTATCAGTTGCTTGAGATGAAGTGGGAAAAGAATATAGATTGAAAAATTCTAAGTTCAAATTGCTCTACTTACATATGTAAGAAAAATTCAGTATAACCAAATTACATATTATCATGTAAGAAAATCATTAGACATATCTAAAATATACTATCTACTGAAATAATTGTAAAATGTTTTTTAAAACAAAATGTATCTTTATATTTTAACCTCCCACATATAATTTTTTTCCTGCCAATACCTAGAGAGATTTATAATGTTTAAAACTTTTTTTATGTTATGAATCAATAAATTAGGCTTAATTTATTATAAATTTAAGTTTACAAATGAAAACAACTTTATAAATATAAAAAAATATAATATAGGGAATATGAGCACAGACTTTCACACCACTCACCTCTCTCCACTCTATCTAATAACACTGATACACCTAAACACATATATGCTGAAAAGATAAATAATCACCAATATACGTATTTCATGCTAAACCAGCAATCATCAGTTGGTCCAGACTATCATCTTTACACACATATATAGTATAAGTGCTCAGATATATATTAAGATAGACTATCCTCATAGTTTAATGGACAGGCTTCAATCCACTCCACACTCCAACTCTTCAACCATCCATCCAATTGAAAATATGTCCATTAAACTATGAGAATAGTCTATCTTAATATATATCTGAGCACTTATATTATATATGTGTGTAAAGATGATAGTCTGGACCAACTGATGATTTCTGGTTTAGCATGAAATACGTATATTGGTGATTATTTATCTTTTCAGCATATATGTCTTTAGGTGTATCAGTGTTATTAGATAGAGTGGAGAGAGGTGGGTGGTGTGAAAGTCTGTGCTCATATTCCCTATATTACATATATATAGCTACAGGTATATAACAAGCCTGTGTTTCAGTTAAAAAAAATATATAAAAATGTGAAATATATAGTGGGATCAATGATTTACTTTTACTGGTTATTTGTCATAATTCTGTTGTAAAAAGAAAATTAATGAAATATTTGTTGAATCAATTTCAATATAAAGTCACAATAAATCTATAAAATACATGTCTGAAATTAAAATTGCATTTACATTTATTAAATTATTACAAAAACTTCAGAGTCAGAGCTGTTTGGCAGAATTTCACTCTAGTAATGATAGCTGCTTCCAATATAATGTTACTTCAGTTTCTTAACTTATATTTTTAAAAGTGAAATATAATTCAAAAAAATTTAAGCTGAAATATAAATATATTTTATTTTTAATAATTGTAATGAAAACATTTTGTAAAAATAATTACAAATAACTATATAAACTATGAAATGATTCATTTTTTCTTAACATTTCAAAGCATAGAATGGGAGGTTTTTAATATTAATATTCAAATAATCAACCAATCAGCAATCACTAATTTTGTCAGGTTCTTTTCATCTTATATTTGGTAGATCGCTGTTATTAATTTGTTAGTTTCAAAAAAATCTGAAGATATCAGTAGTTTATAAAGCAATTTAATTCATGTTTTTAGTACAAAATGATCATAAATGATGATAATACAGGTGGAGGAAAAAGTAATTTAAAGCTATAACACAGCAGTACCATTATAATACTTTTCAAGAAACTGTAATATAAATATAAGTTAATAAAGTAATGTAAGCATTTTATCAAGATTGATTCTCAAACCATTTGTTTATTAAGTAAATGAAATACTCTCAACCCAACAATTTTTTTGTGCTTCGGGTTGAAAATATTTCATTTATTCAATAAACCAGGAGTTTGAGTATTAATCTTAACATATTACACAGTATTAATCACTGATGGTGTTTTATATTGTAAATAACTCTCATTGTAAGCATATAGAAAATTGTTTCCTCAACAAATACTAATGTTATGATGAAATCTATTGGATGTTAGAGCATACATTGCGAAAGTTACTTCAAATCACTTTTACTTTTTCATTGACATCTTTCTAATGTTTTGTAAGAAATTTGGTAACAGTTTAATTCTTTTAATTATGTATTTGTATTTTTTATAGTCAAAGTGTTATACTTTTTTTTAGAAAAAATATTTTTCATATATACTGCGTAATAATTTGGTCATAGCCAAACAAAAAATTAAATCAGAAAACTAAGATGAATATTCATATATATTAGAAAGCAGTAAACACTTAGATAATCCTAATAATCAACAATCTCAAACTGTCATCAAGGCATTCTCCTTTTAACAATCAAAGAAGGTTGCCTTGACACCAGATTGAGATTGTTGATTATTATCTATTTATATTGGAATTGTCTAATCACTGACTGGTTTTTAATGTTTACTTATAAACCCATTTAGCCTTGAACATTATATATATATATATACATATATTTATATATATAAATATATATGTTTGGTACTAGTTGATTAGATGTATTGTGACCACTAGGTGATGCTGCAGTACCATCAAGAATCCCCTAGAAGCCTGCAAGTGTTAAATTTCTGTCCAAAAATCGCTGAAATCAAAAAATAAAAATGTCTAAGGCAAAATAAATTGAACAAATCCTTCTAAAATATAAATAAAAAAATCAAAGAGAATGCTATAAAATTTGAATTACAAAAAAAAGAAATCAGTGAAAATATGTCAAACACAATGCCCCGCCCCCCTCAAATGAAGAATTCTATCGAAGATAAGTATATAATTCAAATTACAAAAACAGAAATTGGTGAAAATATATCAAATACATCACACATATCCTCTAGCATGAAGAAAAATTCAAATTACAAAAACAGAAAAACTATAATACTAAATCTCAAAAAAGTTCATTAAGCTTCATTAATGGCAGATGGTGGGAATGCACTACATTTAAAAAAAATTTCTCTGACTTTCAACACTATTACATGGGATGTAATAATTCACAAACCTTAATAACAAATTAATACTTATTAAGTAATTAAATATAGATAACAAGCTCATATGTATTTAAAAAATAAAAGTAGCTATAAATTACAAAAACACAGAATTTGATATAATATATATAACACACACACACCCTGCATGATCAAAAATAAGTACTTTTCAAAAATATACTAAATTTCATGAATATTTAAAAAATAAAAGACTTTCAACATTTGCAAATATGCCTGTGTGATCAGATTTCAAAGCAGTGATTTATATAAGCTAAAAAGCAATAAGAACATTACACCAGGGAGCTTCTAATTATCTTTTCCAAAAATTTATCAAATTAATTATTTTTTTGCTTTGAAATTATGGCATATATCATTTAAATATTATAAGTTTTAAAGTAGATTTATAGAGATCTGCATTAAAAAAATATTACCAGTTTTCTTCCAGAATGAGTTGCCCTGCATTTGTATTAAGCACTTGATGTTTGCAGCATAAAAATCCATTAAAACGAATGTTTTTGAGGCTTATAGGAGCACAATTATTTAGAGAACAGATTGCAGCACACTTAACTAATAACAGCAAATTAAAGAAGGTAGTTCAACAGTGGTTATTTAGTGGTTTAAAAAATACAACAACAATGGCAGAATTTGACAGCAGGCTTTAGCAAATAATTATTTAAAGGAGGTAATTCCACAAAATATAACATCCAAATGCAATTTAAGAGGGCAGAACACTTTTACTTTGGAAAAACACAACTGCCTCATGTTATGTCTTTGGGAGATCCCAAATTTTCATTATTTTGAGTAAGAAAAGATGGTAAGACACTATATCTACTTAAATTTCAGTGCAGGTTTTTGAAATGTTGCCTGAAAGTTTGTGCATGCATGTTTAATATTGTATTCATCTGTGTAAAAACAATTAATATTAACACCGTCAAAAAATAAATACAAACAACTTATATTTTTAGCACTCAGAAATAATTAATATATCACAATAAAACTAAGCAGGCATTTCAAAAGTCTAGTTCAGTTACATTTTGATTAAATTTGTTGGCCCAAACAATTATATTTTTTATGTAAAAGGGCTATTACACAGGCAATTGTGAGGGGTCGTTTATGTCATATTTCATTTTGCAAGTATATATCTTTTTAAATCTTTAATTTCTGTGTATCAATTTAATTCATTATTTTCCTAAGAAAGTTAGAAACTTATAAATAGTTGCAATATTTCATTATATATGTTATATAAGATTCTTAGAGAAATAATGAATTAAATTGATATACAGAAATTAAAGATTTAAAAACATATATATATATATAATCGCACTGTAACATATTACACATCACAGTTTGTACTTGCAAAATAAAATGCGATGTAATAGTTGAAATGGTGTGTGTTTTATTTTTATAATAGTCATATAAAAAACAAGTTTTAAAAAAAAGTTTGGTGTATTCACTTATATATATGGAAAATTGTGAACTATTTTTAAAAAGAAAAACTATGTAGATGATATTTTAAATTCATTGATAAAGAATCTGTTAAGAAATAAATGAGAGAAGACCTTGTAGAAAGACCTGATAGTGGGCAAAAAATTGCATTAAACTAGAATTTTTGGGTGAAGATAATCTTCGCTGTTTTTCCCAAGCTTTATAAGACAGAGCTCTGAATTTAAATTCATTGGTATTATTATTATTATGATAATGCAAAACTGATTGTCTCAGAATTCAAAGTAAAAACCAAAACAGACTTTAAATAAACTACTATGGATCAAAAGTCTCTGTAACAGATTTCTGCAGCAGTGAAAGGAATATATTACTCACTAAACTCAGAGATTAGCTTATACTGAGAGTACGAGCATACTTTTATGTTTATTACTCTCCAAAAAAAAAAAAAAACTAGATATAGATATCTATTTACACTCATAATTAGATAGTTAAATAGATTGACTAAATATTAGCTTTCTGAAAAGTAAAACCTAAGTCTTAATACGATTTGGAAAAAGTTTTAACTTTTATGTGGCTATGATTTAAACCCAGGAGTGAGTGTTTCAGATAATGTACTACCGCTATCTCTTGAGATTCTTCCTCAGAAATGCATAATTTGATAAATATCTTACTTACTAAATAATAAAGCTGAAAAATTTGCTACATTTTTTTATAGCTTGAATGTAAAGTAGATTCATAATATATGATTTAAAAATCACAAAAATTAAAACCATGTTTAATAAGATAAATTGAAGAAATACGCTTATGTAAAAAAAAATACACCTATTTATAAATAGATAAATTAATCTGTGACTGAGGTTTAAAGTTAATGTTGGATTAGGGATGATATTATAATCTCTAAATTAATGAATGATTCGTAATAATCATTATTGTATTTACCTGAAATCAATGGCGTCCGAATTATGAGTGCAAAAAGATTGACACCTGTAACTCAAACTGTAATTATTAAATAAATTGATTTTTTTTCCCCAAGTCGTTTTAAAAAAATTGGAAATCAGACGTCTTTTTTCTTATTATAATCTTCACATATAAAAAAATTATTAAAATTTATGTTGCATCTCTTAAATATTGAGATGTTAAATTAATTAAAAATGCATCAAGCTATCAATCACCTTGATGATGATCAAATGCTATTTTTTTTTAAATGTCATAGCATCGGCCGGGACGCGAACTCGCAACCCGGGAAACTGCCTGCAAGTGCAAGGCAGTCGCGCTGACCTCTCAACCACCAATGCAAGACTTCTTGGTTGTAAAACTCAGTTTATCAAATTATTTTCATTTGCCTTTAAGCAGAAACTTAACATATGTTTGCTTTAAATTAAGATGGTTGTCAAAATTAAAAATCTTAACTTTTCTTTTCCTTGCGAAATGTTTGTTTAATATTTTCTACGAGTCTAATTGTTATTTTTTTTATTTCTTCTCTTTTAAATGTAAAAACATTTATTTGTGATACATTTTTCTGTGTATTAATTAAAAATTTAAAAAAGAATGTGTCAATTTTAAACATTATTTAAAACAAGTAATCCATATTTTTAATCAATTTTTTTACACTATAGTGGAAAATTTAATGATTGAAAGATTTTCTTTTTTAAAAAAATAAAAATTGATTATAGCCTTTAGAAATAAAAAAAAGATGCTTTGAATTTTTTTTTTTTTTTAAATTTAGTGTTAAGAATCAATCAACAATTTTATAAATATGCTTCAGTAATAATCGTAAAAAAAAAGAGTGAAAGAGGAAATTTTGAATGCATAATCATTTATTATATATATATAAGAAAACTATTGAGAAGGACAAAGTGAAATAACATCACCTAAAGGTGATATAACTAATTTATGCTTTATTGAAGTTTTGAAATTGACCTCAAATTCACGAATAAAAATATTAAATATTTATAACAAAAATGGAAATAGTTTGTTTTTTTTAAAAAAAAATAATAATAAAGTATTAAATCTTTATAAATTAATAACAAAGAAGATATACATTAGTGTAAAATATGACATGGCTTTATACGTATTTAAATATTCATTGAATTGCTTTATTTGCAAATACATGCATGTAAATCACACGAAAGCAGTCATGCTTATCAATATTTAGGATATTCAATATGCTGTCAATGCAATCTTCTATTTATAATAAAAAAAATGGTCCTACCTTTCGCTTTGGCCTAAAATGTTAATATAGATACTAAATATTGACATTCCTATTGTAACAGATTGAGTTTTTAATTCATAGAAATTTAAATATCATATTTAAGAGATTCATTATTAATTAACCATCTACTGTACAACAGTTGGTTTAAATTAGGTATAAGTTGCAAACCTTTTTTATACAGCTCAAAATAACATAAAACTAAAGATTTTTTTTTAGTTGTAGACTATAGTTATTTCAGCTAAACATTCAGTTAAATGTTGATAAGTGGATTTTAGCTATTCTTAATTAGAAAATAAAGCAAGAAAAACGATTCCTTATCAACTAGCTATAATCTGGTCTAGTAAGTAAAGTACCAACATTCACAGCTAGTTTGTGATAAGACATTGGAGATTTCTTTCTCTTTAATTGACTATTTAAGACCATGTTATATTTCATCTGTATTTTTAATTTATTGAAAATATCATTTTATAAATTTAAGGCTAACAAATGACATCAATTTTAGCATTTTTTTTTAATGCTACCTGTATCTAATATTAGCGATGATGAACTTTTGTTCCATACACAAAATAGCATGTTCATCAAATTACTGATGAAAGATATTAAAATGATATTAATAGTATTTAATTGTTTTTATAAAATTAAAAACTACTAACTTTTGTATATTAATAGTATTACATTTATGCTTTGACAACAGTTTGAATTTGCTGTTTATTATTGATATTGGGATTGTCTAAGTGTTGATTGACTTTTAATTATATATATATATGTGTGTGTGTGTGTGTGTGTGTGTGTAATGGCAACTAACTATTATATGCAGTGTTTCAATTTGCAGTACTTTTGGTTAATTCCTTAACCTTCATCAACTTCCGTTAAATTCAAAAAACATAAGCGAAGCAAACATTATTAACTCAAATCCCATGCATCCTGAATTTTAACCTTAGCAGCTTATCTTTTAATTATATTCATTTGATTTCTCTTTAATAAAATTGCCTCCTTAATTTTTCTTTAGTATGATTTATCTCTTCATGAAGTATCTTAACACTTTCAAAGTCAAACTTAAATTTATATTTGCATGAAAGGACATGTAAATATAAATTTAAGTTTGATCTTAAAAGGTTAAGATTTTTCATGAAGAGAGAAATCATAATAAAAGAAAAATTAAGGAGGTAATTTTAATAAATAGAAATCAAATGAATATAATTAAAAAAACAACTGCTAACATTAAAATTCAGGATTCATGGGATTTGAATTAATGACTTTGCTTCCATTACGTTTTTTTGAATTTAATGGTAGTTGATGAAGGTTAAGGAATTAACCAAAAGTATTTCTGCAGATTGAAAGAATGTATATAATAGTTAATTACCATTATATTTATTATTTTTATTGTTAGTACTATAGTTTATAATTAATGGTCATTTTATTTGTACTATAAATATATTAATATTTTACTGCACTGAACATAGATGTATTTAAAAATATAAAATATGGATTTATTACCCCCCCCCCAAAAAAAAAAAAAAACATCAATATTATAAATTATAAATTTAAAAAATACAAAATTAACATTTATTTTTCCTCTGCAAGTTTGTCCTAGGAATAAGAAAGACAAACATCTTATTTTATTTTTTAATGATTTTATTGTAATAATTTTATTTACAAATTTAGAAGCTTGCTGCTGCTGATGTTTATTTCTCCTCCTTCTCCATTTCTTTTTAGTCTTCTTATTTTTTTATTCTTATTTATTATTATTACTATTCTTCTTTTTATTCTTCTTATTCTTAGTCTCTTTATTTTTCACCTTCTTTTCTTCTTGTTATTATTCTTTTTATTCTTCTACTTCTATTTTTATTATTATTATTTATTTATTTTACTATTTTCTTCTCCTTTTCTTTCTCATTTTCTCCTTCATATTCTTATTATTCTTTTTCTTCTTTTCCTTTTTATTTTTTCCTTCTCTCCCTCCTCTTTTTCTTATTGTTTTTACTCATATTATTATTCTTTTTATTTTTATTTTTTATTCTTTTTTCTTCTTCCTCCTCCTCTTCTTCATTTTTATCTTCTTTTTTCTTCTATTTCTTCTTTATTATCTTCTTTTTTGCTTGTTCTTCCTTTTCTTCCTCATCCTTTTTCTTCTTCTTTTTTCTTCCTCCTTTTTCATCATCTTTTTGTTTTTTATCTTTTTCTTCATCCTCCTTATTCTTCTTCATCATCTTTTTTCATCTTCCTTCTATACTTCCATATTATTATTATTATTTATGATTGTTATTTTGTTTTGATGCTTTTGATATTCAGTTATCACATTTGACAGAATGTTTAAAATTCTTTTACTCTTCTGGTTTTTGGTTGCTTTTATATCAATTCTAGCTTACTTATTTTATCATTCTTTATCCAGCTGATATATTTCCTGACCATTTAAAAGTTGATGTTATTACAACCATTTTAAAAAGATGATCCATTTGTTATTAGTAATTATAGATTCATTTCAATCATCTCTGTTAAATTTCTAAGTTATTAGAAATGATAATCAACAATAAAATATCATTCTTCAATAGTCATAATTTCTATACACTAATTTGGTATTGTTGTCACTGTGAATAATTTGGATGCTATTTATAATCATGTGCATAATTTAGCACATTCATTGAATAACATCATAAGACTCTGACTATGAATTGGAATTTATCTAAAGCATTTGCTCATGTTCATTATAATACAATTCTTCTACACAGATTATATTCATATAGTTTTTGAAGTCATTTGTCATATGATTAAAATGTTATCTAAGACACAAAAAACAGGGAACTAAAGTTTATGGTATTGGTCCCAATTTTAAAT
The DNA here is from genome assembly GCA_028023455.1 of Epiperipatus broadwayi. Classification (NCBI taxonomy): domain Eukaryota; kingdom Metazoa; phylum Onychophora; class Udeonychophora; order Euonychophora; family Peripatidae; genus Epiperipatus; species Epiperipatus broadwayi. The sequence goes on along the minus strand of JAQFVV010000021.1, from coordinate 4,368,360 downwards.
TGGTTAATCAAGTAATTCTGCAAGGTATGTGCTTGTCCCTATATTATTTTTAGTTTATATATATATATTTTTTTTTGCTGCTTTTGGATTCAGCAGTTTATGTTTACACTGATGGTAGCTCTGTATTGTGAAGCTATTTTATATAATATGATGCTGGTCTATATGATCTTCATGAAGTGAGTAACTAATTTGTATTAAAATGTTTAAAAGTCTATCATAATAAGATGAAAAGTATTCTCTTTCCAATAAACATTTTTTATATTCATTTAATATCTACATTTGTAATAAATGTGGTAATATTGCATTTGTTGATAAGGATGATTATTTGGGAATTTTATTAATTCTAAGTTATCTGTCAAATTATATTGTTCTTGGTTATAGCAGTTTATTTTATTAATGAAATTCTTGTGCCTAGATTGGTTTTATTGATTATCTATATTGCTTGTTATTAGAATGTATTGTTTTATAATATCTCTATTTGGGATGCTTGAATTATTTATACTCAATTTTTATTATGTCTTTTGCAAAACTACATCTTGTGCACTATTTTTGGTAGTTTCAGGTTGACTTCGGTGCATGAAATTTTGTAATAATTTTTGGATATTGTCCAAGCTTTATGAATATGGAAATTATATCATTGTCATTTTTATATCATACATTGCTTATTATTAATATTCGTTTAGCCCAAAATTTTCAGTTTGCCTATTGAAAAAGTAATAATAGACAATTCAGTTAGTTACAGTGGTGTCAAATTATTTAATTCTGTTGTAGCTATTTATTCAGTAGATCATCCTCATATTTCATTTTCTGTATTTAAAAAATGTTGAAACTTTGTTTACTATATTGCATGTAACTATTTTTATTTATTATTGTATTAACATGTGTATGTATTGCATATGATTAATATATATATATATTCCTCTTTGTTTTTTTTCTCCTGTGTAATTAATTTTGATAGTTATTTTTTATATATTTATAATTTATTTATTTTTATTTTTTGTATTAACTTTTATTTTGCAAATGATTAACGTATATATATATATATATATATTCTTATCCTATTTTTCTGTAATTATTTTGGGATTTGATGATTCTTATAGATAACTCCTTATATAAATCTTTTGTTGTTTACAGTTATTTTTTCTTTAATATATATATATATACTAAACTTAATGTAATTATAAGGGACTTGAACTCAGACTTTTAAACACCCCACAGCTATCCAGTTCATCTTATAACAACAAAATACCTATGAAAAATATCAATGATCTCCATATATATATATATATATTGTGCTAAACCAGCACTCATCAGTCGGTCCAGATCACCATCTCCCACACATATATACAATTACTGATCAGTTTATATTAAGATATCAAATCTTCAAACTTTAATGGACAAGCTACAATCGTCTTCACTCTCTAACTCTTCAGCCATCCATTTCATTGTCACATTTTCAATGATATGGATGGCAGAAGATTTGAATAGTGGAGAAGATTAGTGTCTGAACATTTGCTATCTTAATATAAACTCAGCACTGATTGTACATATATGTGAGATATGGAGATCTGGACAAACAGATGAGTGCTGGTTCAGCATGAAATATGTATATTGGATATCATTTTTTTTTACATGTATGTAGTCATGTGTATTGGTTTTTATAAGATGGATTAAATAGATGTAGAGAGCATGAAAGCCTGAGTTCAAGTCCTTCAGACTTTCAAGCTCACTACAGCTATCCAATCCATCTTATACAATTGATACATATTGAAAATCAACAAAGAATTTGAGCATTTCATTCTCGTATTTTCAATGATATGGATGGGAGAGGAAAGCTTTTCCATTAAAGTTTGAACATTTGATATCTTAATATAAACTGAGCACTGATTGTATATACATGTGGGAGATGGTAATCTGGACCAGATGATATGTGCTGGTTTAGCATGAAATATGTATATTGGAGATCATTTATCTTTTTCACATGTATGTAGTCATGTGAATTGGTCATACAAGATGAATTGGACAGCTTGAAAGTCTGAGTTCCAGTCCCTTATAGTTGCATGAGGTTGTATAGATAATATACATGTATTTAATTATTATATATCAGACTAACCTTGAATATGATGTGAGAGCATTGAAAGTTTACTTGGTACAATAAATCTTACTAAATTGTATATTTAAACTCTGTTTTAGTGTTTTTTCACATTAATATATATTTAAACAAGACATTTATTTTATATAGTGCGATGTTTTATAAACTGTAATACCAATAAGCCAATAAGCTAATGCACATGCACTTTTTAGATGTCACTATATAAATGAATACTCCCACTTTTTCAAACACAAGATAAAGTCTTTGGGAAAAGATAGAATGAATCCATCTATCTTTTCAACCCAAACATATATGTATGGGCAAATCTTAAGTATTTGAAAATGAGAGCGTGAAATTGTTAATTGATCTCTTATTGTTTAATAACAGAAATGAACAAATAAATAAACAAAATTATTATTATTACTACTATTGTATACTGACAGCCAAGCAAAATTTTACAATCTTTCTAATATAATTAGAAAAGACAGGATATTTTTTTATTATCTTCAACTTATGGATAAATTTTAAAAATTTATTTTCGAATATATGCATTCTCAAACATCAAAAGTATGTCAAGCATTGATGACCTAGCAGTTAGCATAGCTGCTTTCCAAGCAGTTGGCCAGCAGCTGGCCTGGGTTCATTTCCCAGTCAGTGCTTTGACATATGAAAAAAAAGATTATAAATATGTATTATTTGGGTATACTTCCTTCACATTTTTTTATTTCAGGCTCTGTATTTCTAATTGTAGCATTTTCTTTCAAGTTTTTTACAATAAGACTCAACTATGGCCTCAGTACTGCTAACAATGTCTATATTTCTATATGCTTTCAATAAATTTTAATTTTATATTTAGTTGGTAAACAGAGAAATTTCTTTTAAGTTTAGAATGTATCGATATCATGTATCAATACTTAATATTTTACTGAAAATAACCAGTGCACTTTTAAATCACTCACTCATTGCCCTAAACTTGATCATCTATGCAGTTTTGTGTAGTGGTACAATGGCAAAGTCTGGAGTGTAAGATCCTTGGTTCAATCCCAGTTCTGGAACTTTCAGCCCAGCACTTGAACTTCTGAGTAATAAGGTTATTTGATTATTTATTTTTCTTATTATGATTGGTTTTATTTTCTGAGTTTTAGGCTGTGAATCTAATGTTTATGACATAAAGAATCTTTTGACAAATTATCCTAAATAATGATCTCCATAGCTTCATTTTTTTACAGAACTTTTCAAATCAATGGTGCTGATTTTAGTTATCATCTCCAGTACCATCATCTCCAGTACCAATCTGAATGTATTTTTTTTACTTAATTTTGAAAAATATTTATTATGGTGTTTAAATTTTTGTTCTACATTTACTTCACTGGTAAAGTCTCATGACTAAGAATGTATATTTGGTTTTATTTTTTCTGTTCCCATATATAAATTTTCCTGGAATATTATTTTTAACTTCCAGAATTATCATCATTTTATTTATTTCTTTCAATGTGTAAGCTTGTGGTTAAAACCTGTAGAGGTTCCTACCTTCACACTTTTAACTACACAAGCTTTATGTTTATTGCCTTAGTAAACATTTTATTTATTACATATCTTATTTAATTTTTGTATGTAATGTGATGTCTGTTTTTTTAATGTTCATTATTCTTCTACTAGTGTAATTCTATTTGTACTCTGTAGAATCAAGAGCAAAAAATATCTGAATCAATTTGCAGCTATATAAAGATATTAAAACAATCACTAAAGATAGTTGTTAAAAAATATATAACAAAAACATGAAGAGAATGGTTAAAAAAAGATATATAAAAATAAAAAACTGAGAGAATGATTAAAAAATACAGAAAAACTATTAAATTAAAACATTGTACAGGTTTGCACTAACATTTATATATGTAATATATGCAGGATTTGAACTCAGACTTTCACATGACCTACAACTCTCAGTGCCATCTTATATTGCTCACCCACCTGATCACACACATGTTGAAAAGATAAATAATCACCAATATACATATTTTGTGTGAAACCAGCACTCATCACTTGGTCCAGATTACCATCTCTACACATATATACAATCAGTACTCAGCTTTATAATAAGATAGCCAATCTTCATACTTTAATGGACAGGCTTCAAACTACTTCAACCCACAACTCTTCAGCCTTCCATTTCATTGAAAATCTGATGATGGAATGTTCAAAGCCCACGTTAGTGCCAAGATTGTCATCCTACTCATGTTGATGTTTAGTCATTCTGAAACTATTAAAAGAAAATAATGAAAATATGGAGGGAATGATAAAAGAAATTGCAGAGAAAATAATAAGAGAATAAAGAAATAAATATAAACTGCCGTGTACTGCTGTGTTTAATATGCTGTTTATTGGCTTTCCTGTCACATAATTCATATTCATGCAGTATATATATATATATGTGTGTATAGACACAATAGAAATATGTAAATTAATAATATATATCTATATCGTTAAAAACCACTAAACACTTAGACAATTACAATATCAATAACAATCAACAATTTCAAACTGTTGTCAAGGCAACCTCCTTTTAACAATAAAGGAAATATAAAGCAAAAAACAATTACTTAACTGTTTTCCTGAAGGTTTGTGTAATGGCATTTTAGTTGTATTTATTGTTTGAACTATTTCCATCATCTAGTATGAGTATTGAATGTCTAGAAAAAAATAACTTTATTTAAATATTCCAAATAACAGTTGAATATATTTGGAATATTTAAATAAAATTAATTTTTTTTAGACATTCAATACTCATATTATATGATGGAAATAGTCCAAACAATAAATACAATTACTTAACTGCACAACTTTTTATAATATTTTGAGTAAATGACTGATTTTCATCAGAAAATACAGTCAAAGATTTCCTTCAAAAATTAAAGATTTTTGAAAGAAGCCATTGTCTGTATTTTCTAATAAAATTTATTTCTGTGCTTGAAAACTTAAAAATAGTTGTGTAACAAACTAATTCTGGTTTATTATATATATATACACACAAAAAAAATGAATAAAATGCAAACCAAATTACTTGATTGTGACTTGTAATTTTTGAATACTGCTATTTTACAGTATTTCTTTCTGATGAAAATCAGTCCTCTGGTTGAAATATAAAAGATAGCAGTTTTACATACAAGTAATTTTATGTGTATTTCATTATTTTTTGTATGTATTTTTTTAGTTAGTCTTCATATATTTTTTCAATATATATATATATACAAAGTCATTAAAGCAAAAAAATGAGAAAAATGGAAGAGATAGAAAGAAAATGATAAAAAAATATTAAACTTATGTGAAAAAATAAACTAGCTCAAGATCATTATTACAAAATTATATTAGTAACTATCAGTATAAATAGACTTTGTGGCAAACTAATGCTATTTTTTAGTCTAATTAAAATTAAAATTAATTCTAGACATAACTAAAATAATAAAAATGTACTCAAAGCAATAAATTTATTTAAAGAAATAGTATACTATTCTATATTAGCTAGAATTTGTTTACCAAAATATATAGGTGTAAATTCTACCAAAATATGCTAAAACTATAAAAATAATGCATATATTTATATTTATTTATAAAAATGTTTTTTTTTTTTAAAAAATAACAAAAACAACTTTGAAAACAATTATCTTTACAAATAGCCTTTTTGTTTTATAAATACAATATGAAAAAATGCCATCATTTTGTGCACTTTGAATTCTGCAAATTGATTTTTACACTATGAAACTTTCTTTTCTATTGATACATCTGATATGCAGATAAACTAAAATCTAAAATATAGATTCTTTAGGATTTTTTTTAGAATCATTCAATGTAAAATTACATTTCAATCATGAATACACAGACTGTTTAAAGATGATTATCAATAACTTTATGATTGATAAATATGACAGGAAACACCATTTGAAGAAACTACAGAATTTAGCAAGAAAAAATTAAACAATGTAGGTTATATATATAGAAAGTTTTTCCATGGTAACAGTTAAGTACTACAAATTAATCATTGCTTATGTTTATATTATGCCTTAACATTTAATATGGAAAAATGATTAAAATTGTTATAAAAGATTCATTATTACTCTCTCCAATAACAAAACAAAATATCCTTTAATTGCAAATAATTAAAAAAGTATGTGTGATTTCAAATAGTTTCACTTGATTTCAACTTTTGCTAATCATTACAGGATAACTTTAAAATAATTATATAAAGCTAAAGTAATGTTATATTTATTCTTACTTCCTTGGGAATTATTTTTAAAAATGAACATAATTGATAGAATGTTTAGCTTTATTCAACTAAATATTAGTTTTTATGATGTCAAAAATTTTGGAAAGATAAATTAGTGTGAGGGTTCATATGCTGAATCAAGAGATGGGTTTCATGGAAATAAAAATACCTATGCTCTCTGAATCTCAAATGAAAATATAAAGAAATGCAAGAGAATGAATGGTAAAAGTAATAACATAGTTATGCTCTCAATTTTGTGTGATAAAAAGTGTAATGTTGACCTTTGTCATAGACATGATTTGTTTTGTAATATAATTGTTAATATTATAGAAGAATATTTGAGGGGAAGATGAGATTGTAATATTAGTTGTGAGGTAGATTATGGTCATTGATGCTAAAAGTATACAGCATAGTAAGATAAGTTATAATTCCAGAATAGGATGGAATATCTTCTTGAAGAACTGATTACAATATTATAATGAGATTGATCTATGTGACATCCATATATCTTCTTGAAGAACTGATTACAATATTATAATGAGATTGATCTATGTGACATCCATATATGTACTTTAGCATGAGGAGATGTGAGGAATTTCCACAAGACATGGAGGTCATGTTCCAAAGGAGCTTAATAGATAAGCATGGATGTTGGGGTAGAATCATTAATATGAAAACAACTACTTGCCAAAATATAGCATTCCATTAAGAAGGGAGACCTCATTCCTATATTTAGAGAGAATAATTTATTAAAAATCATTTTTCTTATCTATAAAGTTTTTGGATATGGTAAAGAAAGGTATATAATGGGCATTGTTTGTAAACTAGTTATTCTTTAGAAGTATTATAGTTTTCTTCCCAGGTAGTAGAAGATTGGTTTTTAAAAGAGCAATGATAAATGCAAAACAAATATTTCAGTAATTAAGTAAATTCTGACTGATTTAATGCTAAAAGATAAAATATGAGATCAAAAATAAGAATGAAAAAGTGAATGAAAAGAAGTAAAGAGTAAACAGGATGAATGCCCATTTAATAGTAAGGAATCTTGATTCAGTTAATTATTTCAATATCATATCAATATTATATTGAAAATTATACAGTCGAATCTTGCGTTATGATTTGTAGAGGTCTCTCTTGCTACAATTAAGCACTCAAGGTGCATTTACTAAGGTTTTAGCCTTATATAAGTATTGAAAATTATAATAACATAAACCAAAATTTTATATGTAAAATTTTATGAATATAGTTTATGCAGATTTACATTCTGAAAATTAATAAAGTATTATATCTTTATGTGAATATTGCAAAAGTGAGTGTATTATATCATTAGATGAAAAAGAATTAAAAAGTTAAACCCATAAGAAGAACTCATGGATGCAAAAATAAAGTGTCAACATAAAAGAAAGTATATATGTTTGGTAATAGTGAATTTGACATTTGAGGAACAGAATAATTATCCAATATAAATGCTAAATTGAAAAGAAGTATGTTTATTAGTTTATTTATTTTCAATGTAAATAATTGTACATGCATTTTAATTATTTTATATGTATTTTAGAGTTTAACTATGTTATTTAATATATGATAAGTTATTATCTATTGTTACTATTGTTAAAATAAATAGTTATTTTAATATAAATGTTAGACTGGTGGTTTTATTTCTACTCAGAATTATTTTTATCATAAAGTCATATCAAAACATAAAAATCATACATAAAATGATTACAATCAAAAATATAATTATTGGATAATTTATGCATAAGATGTTGTATAAAAGAATTTGATAAATTAATGATTCATTATTTGAAAATATAATTATTTAAGAATGGAGCATTTATTGAAAGTCATAATGTTTTTAAAAGTCACATGATTATTAATATTATTATTATTTAAAATAAGTAAAATTTATCGTTAGATTAAATTTTAAAATACTATATTATATTAAAAAAAGGTTGTTCTTGAGAGAATATATTACATGGCCTATATTTTTAAAAGATGTAATTAAAAAGAATAAAATTGCTAATCAAATTAAAATAGTGAAATGAATGAAAGGGAGAGGGAGAATGTTATAGTTGTACTGCAAAGCTTTTGATTATAGTAAAATTATTTTGTTTTAGAATATTTGATGGATAATGAAAATATTAGATATCTAAGTACAATTAAATTATTTAATTGGAAGTAAGGTAGAAAATAGTAAGTGTTAATTTTATTGTATTAGGATTATTAGAGTTATGTTAATTTTTAAGAAGAGAATTTAATTTACGTTTATAATGTTAGGTGTGTTTATTATTGAGATGATTGTATCTTAATAAAATTCCTCCTATTATCCCATCATCTTACTGTTAGTAATTGTTATTATATTATAAGAGAATAATTATTATCCTTGAGATACCCATAAGATAGCAGTAAATATTATTAAGTATTTTAGCTTGTATTTAATTTTACTATTTTTTAATTATATAGTTTATTAAAGAATAGAATAATCATTATTTTTAATGAAAGATTACATTAGTCATTGTCTGTTATGAAGATTTTTGTAATGATTATACTATGATAGTAGTTGGAAAATTTCTATAATAGCAATGCCATTGGGAGCATATTCTCTGTATGCCTTTCAATGTTAAAAACAACATATTGTAAACGTCTGTTAAGTCTACCTTATGTTTGATGTATTATACATTTGTAGTTAATTATTGAGTCTCATAAAGTGACATTTCTATATGTTATATACTTTAATGTTTGAGCATAAGGAAAGAATTAAAATGGAAGGAAGAGAAAGTTATAATATAGATATATTAGGAAAATTATAAAAGACAAAAAAAAATAATTTATTTTTATTTTTAATCAATATTAGTATTTTCAGTTAATACCAAGCTAATATGAAGGGTAAGTTGTTCTACTGTGAATGGATAAGTACATTAATTAAAGAGAATATTTAGTATAATATTTAATATTGATTTTTCCTTTCATTTGTATTTGTAATTCAAATTTGCATAATGAAGTAGTTTCTTTCTTCTTTATAACCTAATGCTAAGGGCATTTTCAGTGAAGTTCATCATAAGCATTAGGTTACGAAGATGAAAGAAACCACTTCATTATGCAAATAAACAAATGTATGCAAAATTGAAATATAATGTTAAAATATAGAAAAACTTAATTTTATTTTTTAACTTTACCAAAACCCCAATCAGAAATTTCTTTAAAATAATTTTCTAAATTTATATATTTACACATATACTTGCATGTACGTATCCATCTTTTCTTATTAAAAAAAATATAGTTTTAATTTAAAACATATTCTTTGAGCCCTGGCTGTATTTAATTTTGTAGACAATACAGAGGGCATTGTAAAAATTCTTGTGGATGTTAAAAACATTTCTTTTACATGCAGTCAGATACTTCATGAGTAAGATAACCTTTTATTATTTTTTCACAAATTTAATTTTTTGGAACATGCTATTACCAGTTTGTAAGCCTTTAGGAATTTTAAAAATATGTCTAATATCCAATTAAATCAGAGACATTGGGGGTGTTATATGTTTCTTAGAATTTTTTTTAATATTTAATCATCTGAAAAATATTTTGGATGTCATATAAACTTTAATAGAGTTGAACAAGGAATGATTTTTCTATATTCATTCCATTATACATCATACTCTTTTTCCACTTCACCTTCTCTGATTTGTGGATACTTTTTTCTTCCTTTTGAATTTCTCTGTAATCTCTATATTACTTTCTAATTGTTTTCACTTTTTAATTAACTTTATCTTTGTTTACTGCTGCTGTACCTGTTTTGGACTTTTTCATCAATTCTATATTTATCTTATATTCAACATTGTATTCCACATAAATTTTCTTTTTTATAGATAATTGATACAACCAGTGACAAAATATCTTGGAAATCCTTAGAAAATGCACTTTAGAAATTATCTAGAATATTACTTGCTTCAGCTAAACTGAATTTATTATTTATGTTGAAAGATTCAATACTAACTCAATATTAGATTCTTTCAATTACTTTATTTATTAGTGACTTTTCCACAATGATAAATGCCTTATAGATAAATAAACTTGGTTATTTTTCTATAATTTGAATAGACTTTTACCTCTTCCATTATGTCCACTTTAATCTCTTTTACTAAAATCAAGTGTTTCCGGATTTCATTCACTACATCATTATACTCAGGTTGTGTCAATGAAACTATGCTTGCAATTTTCAAAGTGTTTAGTATTTATTATAGTCTCTTTATTCTTTTCAGGTTCTTCCATTTTTTCATCACTTTAGAATTTTCTACATTATCTATATCTTCCAAAAAAATTTCTTCTTATTCTCATAGTTTTTATGAGTTTACCTTTTCACAAATTCCTCTTCTGTTTTATCCAAATTTTTCTGAAATAACTATAACACTTGAATCAATCATTTTAAAATTATTCAGATTCTTCCTATATTTTTTATTCCTTGCTTTGATTGTTATTATACCATTCTTTCTCTCTTATCTTATTTTTCTTTCATTCTTTTGTATATTATCTCTTATTTTCATCCTTTATTTCTCCATACGTTTTAATGTTTTTGTTATTTTCTAGATTCATATCTTTCTTTTTTAGTGTGTGTTACCCATTTTTTTGCTGCCTTGTCTTTTTTGCCATTTTCCTATTCTTTAGCATATCTCTTATATTCTGTCACATATTGTTTTTTACTCTTTGTTTACTTTTTTTAATATTCTATCTATTTCTTATATTCTTTGTATGTCTATTCCACTGATTTTTTTTATTCGTATTTTCTATAAACAAAGTAAATTATTTGACCTAGCACCTAGTGAATTGTTCTTTATAAAGTGTTTCTGTCTCTTGTGAATCCCTTTTGTATGATATCCAATCTTTGGTTCTTTTTATAGATCCTTTTTGGCCTATGATTTTTCTTTTTTTCTAACTCATTGTATTACAATACTACATGAGTTTAAATATATTTTTGCAAATTTAAAAATATTTGCTAATATTTCTTTTGGTTCCTAATTCTGTTGTCGACTATGTAACATTTTATATATGAGAAGTACCAGTAATAGTTCTAAGTATATAAAGTTGTTATACATCACTTTATATTTTAGATATATAAAGTTATTAGATCTATATTGGTTTTGTAATCATATGAAAATATATATACCTACCCCCCCCCCGATATAGAGCTATATTTATGCCCTAAGATGGGAAGCTATTTATATACTCTAGAATATTATATGTGAAGTTAATCTACATAAAAACTACATGTTAAAATGTAATTTATATGTATTGAAATGTTAGGGAAATGAGATTTGATGACCTAACATATAAACATATGATTTGCAGTTAAAAGTAGTGGTATTAATGGTAAAGGTGATGGATTATTTAAAATACAGATAATACTATTAATTTAAATAATCAAAATGGAAGCAATAAGGATAAATTAGCTATATAATTAAGCCCTCATGCATAAATGGCAAATGTTATACACAATATGATCATGCTTTGCATAAAATACCTATAAAATTATCAATCAGACAATACTTTAAACTAAGCACCAGTCATTAATTGAGTTCTCAGAAAAATATTTTTTTTATTTAATTAATCCAAGATACTATCTCTACATCAGTCACTTATTACTTTTTGCATATATGTCAGAGCTAATTTGAGTACAGCATAGGGCTCAGATAAAATTATGTAGTGATTAAAAAATCAACAATTAACAAAATAACATAGAAATAATTAATAAACACACAGTAATAAAGAGATTAATGATAATTCACAAAATGTAATTATTTAATGTTATTTGTCAGCAGCGACAAAATCACTTTCCTTGGGCATAATATAGGTACTGTGACTGTTATAACTTTCCTTCATTATTTTGAGCCTATCTATAATATTAGATTATTATGCATACTTTTATTGAACCACGGAAATCATTTTAAAATTATTAGTTAAAAAAAATCTGAAGATGGCAGCACATGGATTTTTAAGAAATTAGAAAATCAAATTTGCATAACAAAGAAGTAAGACCTTCCCTCTTTTTAACTCAAGAGAAATGATAATTTCTGATGGATTTGTTTTATCAATGGCAAACTTTTTAATTTTTCATCTTTGAAAAAAAATTGTAATTTTCACTAATTTGGTTATATATTAAAGATTCTTTATGTGATAATTTTATAAAATACCTATATTAAACCAAAAACTTATATCAATACAATTACATTTTATTTGAAAACAAATATTTTTTAAGAAGACACCTCTTAAAAAGTTTGCTACATCAAACCAGAAACAGGTTTTACTGGGATAAATGCAATATCCAATTGCAAAATTTGTAGCAAAAATATTTTAAACATTTTATTAACAATAAATGTCATGTTAACTTTTAACATATATTTTCTTTCTTTAATGATAACTAACCGTAAATTTCTTTTAGATTTAAAAAATGGAATTCAAAAATCAAATATTTCATCCTAAATAAATTACATCTAATAAATCCAAGCTCCACTGTTATAGTTACAAATTCAACTTAGTATTTCATTTTCCTGTTTTACAAAGTTCAAATATTATCTTTTAGAATGCCTTTCATTTGAAAGCTTACATTTGCAATTAACAATGTAATGATTATCAATATTTCATTTAAAAACAAGATATAATTGTAAAAATAAAATGTTCAAATATGAAGAAAAAATTTGCTAGGACTATATCAGATAAGAGGAATGAAATTGGATCCTGAAAGAGTTAAATAAATATATAAGCAATGAATTATAGTTTAAATTGAATCAATAACTCTGACAATGTTTAAGCAAGATCATATTTACATGGAATTCTTTGGTTTATAATATTTTTCCACTTCTGTCTTTATTTCTTATTTAAGTAATTGAAAGCAAAATAATTGTTTTAAAAATGTTTTTGTTTAAATACATATGTGGATTTTTTTCATTTACATATATAATTAGAGGGGATTTGAACCCAGATTTTCAAACTCCTTTTAGCCATTCACTCCATCTTCACATATACACTGGAATAAAACTTTAAAAAATCTTAAAGAAATTGTCAGTAAAATAACTTTTTAAAAAACTCATTTTCTTTATATTTGTATCTGTGTATATGTTAATTTCATGAATATACTCAACTCATATAGATTTCTCACAAAACATTAACATTTTAATATAATTATCAGAAGATTCTAAAAAAATCTTAAAGAAATTGTCAGTAAAATAACTTTTTAAAAAACTCATTTTCTTTATATTTGTATCTGTGTATATGTTAATTTCATGAATATACTCAACTCATATAGATTTCTCACAAAACATTAACATTTTAATATAATTATCAGAAGATTCTATTATTTAAATAATGTGATGATATTAAATTAAACCTATGCTACAGCTATAATTATTATGATATCACATTCATTTGATTAGATTGAATAATGACTTTTTATAAAATCCATGCAAATATTTACTTGTATTCAAAACTTAAGATTTTTTTTTTTTGGTATTCAATTTTCATTTGATTCGGTTATTTTCTGATATAAATTCAATATCTTTCTAGCAGAAATATTTGATAGTTTTTGGTTTGATTTACAAAATCAAGTGCATTTTTTCCAATGCAAACATGTTTTTCTGAAGTAAAAATAGAGTGAGATTCTTTCAGGCAAAGGAAGATATCCACATTTTTTTCTCTCAAAATTTTCAGGCATTTGGTTTAATAACATATTCAGAGATATAATAACTGAATGTAGATGTTTTCATAATTTAATTTCTTTTTTCTTTTGGAACTTATCTAGACAAGCATATATTAATCAGCCAAACAAAAGGTTTTTTTTTCAAATATTTTTTACATAATCATTTTGTTTTTCAAATTCACTAATTAGTTTATCTGATAATCTGACTTATCTGCATTAGAAATTTGTTTATATATATATTCCTTCATTAAGTTATAATTATATAAGTGTATTACTTAAAATTTCTAATTCAAAGTTACAAAGAAATCAAGTCATATGTCACATGAACTAATATTAACAAGCTTGTATTACAAATTTTCCAGCTCTATATTGTAACGGGTGTACTCGTTTACCGTATACTTATTAGTTCTTATCATAAAAAAAAAAATATCTATATTTCCCTTTTTTCTTTCTAAGCAAAAAATAGTGATAAGAAAATTTCGTATTTCTCTCACAGCATATTTATGGACGTCAATCATTGACTCCAAGCGCCAAACTTACTTTTTACATAAGTATTATGCTGGAAGAGAAAAATACGATAGTAATAGGACCTCTCTACTAGCTCAGTACTCAGGGCGGGTGGCCAATAAACCGTAGGAAAATGTACGGGGGAACTCTATGCAACCAACAGCGAAACTCGGATCAATTGTTAAATTCATAAACTATATTCTATGAGACAAATAATAAAACATACACATGTAATATAAGCCTTAAAATAACACATTTTTTTATTATAATATTTTTTTTTTCTACTTTTAAGAAAATATATTTCCCATACCCTTTTAACGTTTACATAACCCAATAAAACCTACATATGTATTTGCGTGGATTTACAACAGAACAAGAAAACGAACGTATACACAGATAAAAAAAATCTAATCAGCTGTATTTGAAGGGCCTTATCATAAAAAAAATATATAAGTTTCTTGCCTTCGTTCGCTATCCTTGAGGGTTTCAGAAAAACGTGGTAATTTTTGGGAAATAAAATATCTTAAGTTCATATTACCTGCAATTTTTGTCCGATGTGATCCCCGGGGATATCAAAATAAGAAGAAAAACACATGAAATCTGAAGCAAAACGTACGAGACAGTTCATCACACTTCAGTTCATTCCGAGTCGGATCGATTCCCTTGCGAAAAGTTGATATATCTCCGGTAGATGTTCTCCGGTCACTGCCGCATGGATTCTTTGGGGTGAGGTCCAGAAAACCCAGTACGCTTAAGCTTTTACCCCACCGTACTCATGTTCGGCCGTAGCCTTAGTTACTCTTCTTAAGAATATATATAAAAAAAATTGAATATATTTTTATTTTTTTCTTTCCTCTTTGAAAACCAAAATAAAAGTGACACTAGTTTAAAAAAAAACTACCTCTCCACTCTCCCTGTCACTTTTTTGTTTTCTTTTGTTTTCGCAAACATAGTCCGTCCCCTTTCTTCCTCACCACGTGGTATAGATGGCCAGTTAAGCTAATAAGCAAAAAGAACTTTTCGCACCTTCAGACATTTTTTTGGCAATTAACATTCCGGAAAACTTTTTCTCGAACCTTCTTTTTTTTTTTCTCTTCATTCAAATTCCCCAGATAAGACCTTCAATGTTTAATATATCTCTTTTTTTTTTTTTACAATAATCTCTTATCTTGGATCCAAAAATGTATTCATACGTTCGTTTCTAAAATTGTCTATCCACACCGCAAACACATACATATACCACTTTTACAAAAATAAAACGCAAATTCCCCCCCCACTCCCTCTTTTCTTACTTTAATAAAATTTTAAACATTTTCTCCCACTACAAAATATAAATACTAAAACGAAATAAAATCAAATTATATGAAACTAATTTTGAACTATATAACATATGTGTGCGCCTTTCTACATTGTAACTAGGGTTTAAACCCGACTGTTTACAATATATAATACTAATTCAAAGTTTAAATATAAGCAAATAAAAAGTTATTCTTTGATTTTTCCAAATTCAATCAGAATTTTTTTTAAAAAAAATTACTATTTTATTTTTATTTGTAAATCTATATAGCTACACACATGACCTTCTATATATATATATATTTAGGGATCTTATAATATTAGTAAATACAGTAATCAAAAATTTTGAAAAGTACAAAAAATATAATCGTCACCTAGGAGCCCTTTCGACTATCCTCATAGTCTTTGTCAACTAATACTTTGAAAGTTAACCTTCACATAATTCCATGATCTTAGCATTTGCTTCCTGCCTATTGATTAAGTCCTTCTTGTATTTATATATTAGCATAGTTTCCTTTTATTGTTATCTTTTTCAATTTGCAATATTATTTACATAAAGGAAGCAATGTAAAAATATTGCAAATTGAAAGAGAAAAACAGAAAATAAAGGAAGCTATGCTAATATATAAATACAAGCAGGACTTAATCAATAGACAGGCAGCAAATTTTAAGATCATGGAATTATGGGAAGGTTAACCTTTCAAAGTATTAGTTGACAAAGACTATGAGGATGGTCAAAAATGCTCTTAAGTAATGATTATATTTTTTGTACTTTTCAAAATTTTTGATTACTGTATTTACTAATATTTAATTATAAGATTCTGTATATTGCTTTGAAAAAATACAGACATTGATTTATAATATTACTACATATATATATATATATATATATAAATATTCTTATTAAAGTGTGTTTTCTCTAACTTTGAGTAGACTTGCACTCTGACATTGCTTAAAATTTTATTCATACTAATGATCTTTTTTTGTATTTTATTTTTTATTCTTTGCTTAAATTGCCATTATTTTAAGATATTTTATCACCTTGTATACCTTACATGATTTATATTTAGCATGATGTTTATCTATATCTTTATTTTAAATTCAAACTATTGTTTGTCATCCTTTCTGAATGACATTTTTATTTCATTTACTTTGTTTTATGTTATTATTTTTACATGTTTTGAATTGACTTTTTGATTTTTTGCCATTTACCTTTTATGAATCAGTTTCAATGTTTTTTGCATGATCCAATCATTTTTCCTCTGATATAACTTTGATAATATCCAAACCTTTGTTAAGGTTTTCAATTCTTTAATTTAGATGTAAAATGATGATTATTAATAATGTTCATCATCATCATCATTGTCAACCATTATCATTCCACTGCAGGTTGATGGTCACTCCAAATTTAATTCATCTTTTTCAATCTCTAGCCTCTCTTTTCCACATCACCCCTGCACCCTTTCTTATTTCATCCACCCACCTCACATATGGTCTCTTCCTGGGTCGTTTACAATCTCTTGGTATCCAGTTTAAGATTTCAATTATCCATTTATAATATTAATAATGCTATATATATATAAGAAATGTTTGATAAAATAATTAACAGAAAACATTATGCTAATTATTAAATATTTACATATTAATGTGTAAAATTGAGCTAAATATACTTTTATATAATAATGATTACTATTTAAAAAAATTAATGATTTCAAGAAATAATCTTAGAACATAATTTCATTATCTTTTAATGTTATAAATTAATAACATTATAAATCATAAAAGCCTTATAATTTAAAATTGAATATTAAGTTGAATATGTTTATAAAAGTTTAATATTTTCTATTTAAATTAATACTTGTATGAATTTGCTGATGTACACTTATGAATATTGAAAGTAATGTTAGTTAATTAATTAATCAATGTTGTAGATATCAGCACTATGAATATATTATTATTATTATTATTATTATTATTATTATTATTATTATTATTATTATTATTATTATTATTATTATTATTATTATTATTATTATTATTATTATTATTATTATTATTATTATTATTATTATTATTATTATTATTATTATTATTATTATTATTATTATTAAACAAGGCAAAACTCTCTCCATACAGTAGTGCCACCCTGTGCCATCCAGAGTAGTCAATGGATGCCAGAAGATTTGTGCATAAAATCCCTATCTAGTGCCTACTCATCCAATATCCCTGAGTAGGCACTAGATGTGGATTTTATGCACAAGCCTTCTAGCATCCATTGATTACTCGGGTTGGCACAGGGTGGCACTACTGTATGGAGAGAGTTTTGCCTTGGTTAATAACAATTATGTGCTAGTATAAGAGATAATGATCATATGATGGTTAGTGGTTTAACATCCTTTATAGTATTTTCTAAAGTTCTAAACATTGGCTATTGAAAAAAAAATTAACCAATCTCTACATGAAATGAATTATGAGCTCTGCTGTCACCGGTCCTTAAAGTTAATTGACAATGCCACAATGTAGACATATTATTTTTTTTAAAGACCACTATAATGTTCATATTGATTTTATTTGTTTATTTAGTGCATGGATTTCTTTTTAGACAACTAAATTATTGATAAAATATCAAAGAAGTTTATATAGAATTTAACTGTTAGATTATCTAGTTGCTTTATTAGATCCTTCTTATTTCCCTCTCTATTCAGAGATTAGTTAGTAATTAATTATGTAAATTGCAATTTGGATTTAACCATGTGGAATTCAAATTCCATTTATAACAACAAATGAGTGCCACAATTATGGTTTGTTCTGAGACACCAATATCACTTAAGGAAAAACAAATCCAATTAGTTGACTATAGTTCTTCAATTTTTGAAAAGATTCTTGGTTGAACATTCAGAAAGCAATGCTGATTTCAGATAAGTCTTAGAGGATAAATGTATGTCTTGAGTTATTGGCAAGCCTCATCTATTCAACCACTACTTATAACATCTGTGAGACAACTTTCCTTTTGATATCCATTGGAGAAATATGTGAAGGAACAGGAAGTCACTGCAGAAAAGTAGATTTGTGTGTATGGTAATAATTAAGTATCTAATTTAATATTGGTATTAAGTATTCACTAGTGGAATATGTTAGTGCTGTAAAAACCGCCCAAAAATTTGGCAGGTAGAATATCGACATTGTTTTAAGAAGCTTAAAAGTTATACAGGCCATTAAATGTCGAAACTGTTTTACCAACCAAATATGATAATATAGTCCATATTAGCAATCCTTTGAAATGATGTCATTTAAAAGTTAAAAATTTAAAGTATCAAAATATCTGTTTTTAGTTATCTTTAAAATATTTACAAAATATTCTAATATTATTATATACTATTCTGCTATATATTTTTATTATAAAAGATTATATTAAAATGCATTAAAAACCAACATTGTCTTGGGAGCATATGAGGCTCAGAAACAACAGTCTATCCACTACCACTATATTATATATTTATCTTCATATTCATTTTGTTCTTATTCCAAACAATATCTGCACATGTTTTTTTTTTATCAAGTCATAAATAATAGTCATGTTCTAATGAACCAGTAATATCCACAGTGCATTAATTAATATGACAATCTTAAAAATCGAAATTAATATTTTAAACATCTGCTAAAATAATGTCTGCTTCTAAAGAATGACTTTTAAAACTTGAATTTTAGTTTTCATTAAAATTTAATTGATCAGCTTGTTTATCAATTAATTTTATATGTATTTTTATATTTATAATTTTCCATTTTATGTTTCATGTTTAAATGATTTGGTTTTGGATGGTAACTTTGATCAAATTAAATTCACACTAAATAGCAAGCTTTTTAGAATGCAATGATACCCTAAGAAGTCTATAATTTCATTTGTTGATTCCATTAGTGATCAAAATAAACCAGTTATTGTATAAGAACACCTTAAATCGGTTATATAGAGGCTACAGCTAACTTTAACTTTTCACTATTCTGCCTAAAGGTTGTATTAATGATTGTTGACAAAAATTCACATAAGTATAATGAAATAGAACATAGAATAATAACTTAATATACATATATATATATATAGAATAATAACTTTAAATTTAAAAATTATATAATATATATATATATATATATATATATATATATATATATAGAATAATAACTTTAAATTTAAAAATTATATAAAAGAGTTGAAGGAATTTCGCCATAAGGACAGTATCATCTCGTCCAGATTTTTATTTGACAACACATGGAGCCTGATTAAGTTAGATTAAACAACACAGTAGCTCATCAGACCATCTGGTTGCCCGAGCAACATGGACTTCTTTTATTTTATTTACAATTGTATCATTCTTACATGATTACTTACAAAGTTAAAAAATGTGAACTAAATTTTGTCTAATTAATATTAATAATTATAACTAAAATTAAGCTAATTAGGTACATTTTTAAATGACATAATATCATTAAATGATTGTCAACTAATGTAATTTTTATGATGTGATGCCATCTATATTGAACTTAATCAAAACATTTTGCTCACATTGTTGTTAAATTGTAAAACAAAAAAATGGAACCACTTTCACCTATGGCCTGAGTTTATTTATCATACATGCAAATATAAACCATGACATTCAAGGTTCAACAACAATTTAAAAGAGATGTTTGGGTAGCCTGATTAAATTTGACCTTCAGTAATACTCACACTGTATTCATTTCAATACTTCCTAAATTTCCAATTCAACATAAATATGTAATAAAGTAATGAAATTGCAACAATTGATATGCAATTTTTAAGATGCAATGAAATCTCCAAGCATAACTATAGTTAATTAAACATCTCACTCAGGTCATCTTTCAATTGCAATGCAGACCCAAATGGAATTAATTTTATTTTCAATATTTATTGGGTACTGCATTAAACCACTACAACATTACATGATCAACATTTGCCATGTTTATACAAACTAGTAAAACAGTACTGCCACCCAATGCAAGCCTTAGTAATCAATGGTTTCAAGAAGGTTTGCATAAAATTCCTACCTAGTTCCTATTCATCCAATATCCCCAGACTAATATTTAGCTTGTGGATTTCATCAGTGAGCCTTGGATCTGAAGGATATCATTAGATCTTAAGAGCTAGGTGCAGTGCTATCAGATCCAAGGCTTCTCACTGATGAAAGCCACATGCTAGAAACTGGTCTGGGAATATTAAATGAATAGGCAATAGATAAGGATTTATGCGTAAATCTTCTTGCATCCATTAATTATGAAGGCTTGCACTGTGTAGCACTGTTGTATGGAGAGTTTCTATTGTATATGACATGACTGTTTTATCAAATTAGAACACATTTATTTAAATTCAAAAATTTTCTCTTAGTCTTATATAGCTGCGTATAAATATGTCTAATAAAAACCAAATTAATTTTTGTTTAATGCAATGAATCTCTCAATATTGACAATATACCTGTCAACGGTGAAACTTTTCAATCTGTTTCAAGTCTGTGAAGAGGTCCTACTGTCACATCTAGGTGCATAGTCTTAAGGTTATAGCCTGAATATATATTACTTACATAATGAGTATGTGCTTAACAAATTATTAATTACAACTTTAAATTGTCTTAAAAGATTTTTAATTATGAGAGCTTCACACTGACTCGCTGTAAATTGAAAGAAATTTGTGTATGTTAGCTTGTATAGAAATTGTGGACTTAATCAGTGAAGTAGTTAAT
This sequence comes from Epiperipatus broadwayi, assembly GCA_028023455.1. Classification (NCBI taxonomy): domain Eukaryota; kingdom Metazoa; phylum Onychophora; class Udeonychophora; order Euonychophora; family Peripatidae; genus Epiperipatus; species Epiperipatus broadwayi. The sequence continues at coordinate 4,346,770 of JAQFVV010000021.1, read as the reverse complement.
AGCTTCACACTCTCAAATCAAAATGCTATAGATTCACCCATATAATTAAAAAGTAGGTCGAAGATAAGAGTGGTGGCTCTTGTTTTTTAAAGTCGTTAATCTTGTGTTTAGATTTGTAATGGTTTCTACTGTCGCATCTAGGAGCATGGTCTTAAGGGTATAGCATTAATATATATTATTTTCATGAATAAGATTGTATATGTATAAAATAAATATTTCATCATCTGATTTATATAAAAAAAATTTGCATCAACCATAACAAATAATAGCATTCTTAAAAAATGTTTCTAATTGGTTAAAGCCTTAAATTGCCTAGTAAATATGTCTAAGGAGAAGGTTATCAAACCTCCTCACACATGCCATGTTGTGATATTCAATTTTAGCAATGTAGAATATGAATAAACTATTGTTTCAAGTCACAAGATAAAAACTTTGAAAAGATAAGAATGGATGTCTTATCTTTGTACCTAAATGCAAATATATAGGCTAATTTTAAGCATTTTGGAATGTGAGCTTAAATTATTCACTTTACTTATATTTTTCAATATCCTATTAACACTTGCACAATATTGAAATTTACTACATATCAAAGTATTTCACTTATATTTTGGAACAAGAGTTTACTCATTTAAAATTGCTAATATCAAATATTATAGTATGGCACAAGTATGAAGTTTTGATTGCCTTCTTCTTAAAATTACAGGTTGAACTGCACTAATAAAAACTTCTTGATTATTTACATTAGTAAATACTTTTGATAAACTTTGGTAAATCATTTGTCCTTTAAAATGTCTTTATCCATGTACTTCAAGAATACGAGGTGGAATGAAGATTGTTAAATACATCTATAAAAGATATACATTGAAAAAGAGAAATAAAGTTGAATTACTTTATGTGTGTGTGTATTTAATTTAAAAACATATTAATCTTCTATTGAGGTTTAAAGTTTGCATCTTATCTAAGGATAATATCTAGTTTAATGAATGATTATTAATTATCATTAACGTATTTATGAAAGAGACCACATGTGAGATGTGAGATGGATGGATGAAATAAGAAAGTGTGTAGGGCAATGTGGAGAAGAGAAGCTAAAGATCAGAGAAGATGGATTGAACTTGGAGAGACCTTTATTCTGCAGAGGATTGATAATGGTTGATGATGATGATGATGATGATTTATTTAGAGAAAATTTGATTCTAGTAAGTCAAAATGTAACTTTGTTTAACTTAATGTTTTTTTAGTCTGTCTGAATAGATAAAACCTTAACTTAATTTTCACTCACTTTTGAATTTCTATTCTTGTTGAAACTTTGCATCCATATGTATCCCCAATGACATTATATTTTTGTAGAGTGTGCAAAATAATTTTAGTGAAAATTTTTAATATATAATTTATATTGGATGTGATACAATGCACTATGGCTTCTCTTTTCCCTGAGTCAGGAATCTCTCAGCCATTATGCCTGGAGAAACCAAATAGCCATCTTTTCTTCCCTTTCCATTCCCCACCCTAAGTTTTCCCCTATTCTTCTCTATCCTGCTCCACCCCATTTCCACAACGTTATCTATCCACTCTATGGCCTTTATATTTAAATCCCCCTTATCTTTTTTCGAAATCCAGCACAAAAACCCACTTTCAGTATAATCACTTTATATTGATTCTCCCACAACTTCATTCTTTATACCCTTTCTACTTGTAAGCATTTACATTCAACAGATGCCTAATATTTTCTATGCCTTCCTTACATAACTTTCAGATTAAATCATCCACATTTTTATGAGTATACTCCCTTGTTGCTAACGATTCTGTTCAAGCCTTAAAGAGTAAACTACATTTCTTGCTATGATCATAAATTAAATCATATCCAATATTCTGTTTACTTCTATATATATTTAAACTATTTTTACTCTTCATACTAATTTTCCAACTCCCTATATTTTATTAATGCTTCTATTATTCTATCCCATTTCTTGCCACTATAATACTCAACAATCCTCTTAACACAATCTCATCCCACCTTTTGTTTAAGTATACTGACATAAAAATCTTTCACCAAATTTTCTGCATACCATATTACCTTTTCCATCATCTTGTTGCCTGTCCTTTAGTCAATTAAATACTATTTTGGCTAATCTCTTATTATCCATAATCTATTGACCATTTTCATTTTGTTTGTTGCATCTCTTATATAAAAACTTGACCATCCCATTTCTTCTTCAACTGCCTCCTTTGCTCTCCATACTAATTCATTGTTACCATAAGTTAACCCTGCTACTGCCACTCCCTTCCATAAATTTCTAGCTACATCATATTTATTATACAAAAACACTCTTAATTCCTTTATCTGTCCCTTTCTTTTCTTTGCTTCATTTATCAATTTTTTCTCCCATTTATCCAAGCAATTTTTCTGATTACTTAAGACAATTTCCAAATAGTTATACCTATTCATCACATTTAACTCTATATCCTCCAATCAAAATCCTTTCTCTTTCCTCAGCATTTATCATCATTACTTTTGATTTTGCTTCACTAAATTTAGTCTCCATCTCATTACACATCCTTGAGCACATCTTCAGCATAACTTTCATATTTTCCCTACTTTCTGTGCACAAGAACATATCATCAGAAAATAAAAGGCCTGATAATATATACACTCCCTAGATATCTATCAATGGTATCTCTATCCTTCCTCCTAGTCTTTCTATTGCTCTTTCCATTTCTCTCAAATATAACAAAAATAAAATAGGTGACTTAGGGAATGTTGCCTTTGTTCCATCCTAACTGATCCTATATTTCCTAATTGATACATATAGTAATTATTTTTATACAATCTCTTAATAATATCGACTAAAGCTCCATTCATTCACAAATTTACTAAATTTACCTATAATCTATTTATATTTACTCTATCATATGCCTTCTCTATATCTATCTATAAAGATGATATATAACTGTCTATCTGTATTCCTACTCATATCTATAAATTGTGTGATTACTAATAAACTATCTCCTATATGCCTATCCAATCGAAAACCTCTTTGCATTTCTCTCACTATATTATTTTCTTCCAGCCACTATATATGCAAAAACATTATATAACACTGGCATTATCACTATTGGTCTATAATTATTTAACTTTCTATGATCCTTAATCTTTTCTTTAAACAGTATTCTTACTCTTATATTTTTCCAGTTATCTAAAAATGTTCTCTTCTGTGCATTTTATTAAAACATGATAATAGTTTTAATTTTGTCCTATTTTGTAAATTCATCATCATCTCTGCTGTCCATCCATCTAAACCTCTTGTCTTTACACTTTTCAATTTCTTCTCTGTCTCTTGCAATTCCTTTTTTGTAAACCTATTATTTTCATTACTATATGCTTTTATGTTTGTTATCACTCTGTCCTTCACATTTAACATCTTTTCTATATCCATTACATATTTATTTAAGATTGTCTCTAATTCTTCCCTAGAGCTACACACTTTTGCCTCAGCATTTAGTAATACTATTTCTCCCCCCTCCCTACATTCCTTCTTTTAATATATTTCCAAAATTTTTTACGTCCACCTCTTGCACTTTTATTAATATCCTTCAATAATTTACTATTTAATTTTATTCTCTAATTATCTATTTTACCCAACTTCTTTTTTTAAAAAAATATTTTTCTCATTTAATATTATCATCTTTTTTACCTTCCTTTACTTTTAATAGCACATTTATAATCTCTGCATGTTTTTTTCCCCTTTCTTTTACACTTTTACTAATTCTCACTTTTCTATTACTTTTATTTTTCTGAATATTCTCTCCTAAAATCCTATTTGCCACTTTTTATTGTGATTTGGACCACACTAATGAGTGCTGACTCAGCATTAAATGTGCATTTTAGGGATTAGACATCTTTTTTATATTTCTTTTATTATATGTTTATGATTACACACCTTCACAAGGTGTTAAAAGCAGATAAAAATCAGTTCCTATCTTGAGAAAGATTGGTGTAGTGAAAATTATCTTATTAAAACAGGCAAAACTCTCCAGTGCCAGTCAGTGCTAGATGCAGCACTCTCAGTTCCAAAGCTTTTCACTGACGAAGGCCACAAGCCAGAAACTAGTCTGGGGATATTGATGAGTAGGCACTAGATGGGGATTTTATGCACAAGCCTTCTGGCATCCATTGATTACTCTAGCTTGCACTGAGTGGCTATGAAGAGTTTTGCCTGTTTTAATAACAGTTATGAGCAAGCATAAGAAACAGTGATCATGTGATGTTTTGAAAATTATCTTATAGAAATATTATTGATTATAGATGTATGTTTAGAAATAATCTTAGTTATACTGTATATTTCTAAACATAAGAACTCCCACTTTTATATTTGTTCACACAATACCAAAAATACTAGGAAACTGATGAAAATTTATTCTTTACGTTTTTTACCGTGTTTATGTGTCTTTAAATTTTTATTCATATTTTTTATTAAAGATAAAAATAATACCTATGATAAAAGTAGAAAGTTTGATTGCATATAGAAAATCTAAATGGATGATGGATTGATAAAACCATTCTCACTATTGGAAAAGGATTCAGTAATTAAAGAAAATGCATAAAATTCTATAATTAAAGCACTCCTTTTTTTTTCAAAAACTTTATTTGATGTATATATATATATCCACTTGTTCCAACGTTTCGATTATTTTTACTCTATAGTCATTTTCAAGGATTTAGAAAAAACACATTACATTATAACAAACTTCACATAATAAAACCAAAAAGACCAAAAAAATCAAAACAATATAAAAAACACACACACAAAATATATAAACCCCATAAAAAATTAAAAATAAATAAAATACATTAAAATCAATTAAATTAAAACACAAAATATACACCACACTTACTTGACTCCCTTCTCAAAAAACTTTCCCTTTTTACATTTTCTTTTATCCAAAAAACCAATTGTTACAATAAAAGACTTATTTCCTTTTTCTTTCTTATATACTTCAAAAATGAATTTATTTCCAAAAATAATTCTTTATCCATTACTTATCCATAAACTTAAAAATTTCTATTTAGTGAATTTATTTTCTCTTTGGTGCGACTAAGACAAAATTGTATAAGGTGATTAATTAAAGATATTAAAATAATTATTTAAGCAGAAAAATGAATTTATGATTCAAATAATATCCCAATAATAGATCACCATTTTAATAAATTTGAATATCATCTCTGGATCCATTACCATACTTTATTTATTCCAAACAAGTTTACTTAATCTTACTGAAATTTGCATATAAAGTTACATATAATTGCAATTTCTTTGGCCATGAATTCACAATCCTATTTAACAATAGATGATTTCCATTCTAAATTTAAATATTCCCAATCTGCTTATTCTGATTTAAGCAAGATAAATCTATATTCAACTTCTCAATTCCTAATGTAAATGCATATTCATTCACTAATAACCTCTCATCATCATCATCATCAACCATTATCAATTCACTGTAGGATGAAGGTCTCTCCAAGTTCAATCCATCTTCTTCGATCTTTAGGTTCTCTTCTCCACATCACTCCTGTACACCTTCTTATTTCATCCATCCATCTCACATGTGGCCTCTTTTGGGGTCTTTTGCAATCTCTTGGAATACAGTTTTAAGATTTTAATTGTCCATCTATTATCATCTCTTCTATCAATATTTCCAGCCCAAATCCACTTCCGTCTTTTAATTTTTTCAATGAGGTCAGTTTGTTCTCTTACCCATATATTGCATTTTCAATCTCTTCTTGTTATTCCCAACATGCATTTCTCCATAATATCCATCATTAATGAATAATATTTTATTTGTTCTGAAATGTTTATTATTTCAGCCATCAGTTCTTATTGTTCTTTTTTCAGACCATAACACAGTATCAAATCCAGAAAAGAATATATTTTGTTCATTTAAATGATCACTCTATGATACAAAAATTCCTATATTATAACTATTTATAGATGATATATCCAGAAGGTTGACTCTACGTACACTAATGAGATTGTTCAATGAAATTCATCTTATTTGATCATACTTTAATGCTGCATAGATTAATTAATATTACATTCATCAGGTCCTTTAAACAAATCTTGATTTCTATTATTAGCATTTCCCTTACTATTAAGAAATTTAATAAGCATTATCAATTAGCCACTACTAATTCATCAGTTTCACAATAGATGGGATAAAAGAATAGATTTATTAATAAAGAATAGGGAGTTAGAGAGATGGAGAAATAGTATGGAGTGTAAAAAGAGTTTAAATATATATAGAAATAAACAGAATATTAGGTGTGAGTTAATATATGATAATAGTAAGGAAAGTAGTTTATTATTTAAGGCTCGAATGGGATCTTTAGCTACAAGAGAATATACGTGTAAATGGAAAAAAATGGGTGATTTATTTTGTAAATTATGTAAAGAAGGAATAAAAAATATTAGGCATTTGTTAATTGAATGTAAATGCTTGATAACAGAAAGGATACATATAATGAAGTTATGGTAGAATAAATATGAAAAAAAGAGATTATACAGAAAGTGAATTATTGGTTTTTATGCTGGGTTTGGGAAAAGATAAAGAGGATTTAGATATAAAGGTTATAGAGTTGACAAAGATTATTTATGTAAATGGGATGGAGCAGAATATGGGAAAATTTAGAGTGGGGAATGGAAAATAAAGTGGCTAACAGGTTTATCTATGCATAATTGCTGAGATATTCTTGACTTCGTTTAAGGAGAAGCCACAATACATCACATCACATAGGAAAACTTAGACTGGGGAATGGAAGATAAAGTGGCTAACAGGTTTCTCTGGGCATAATTGTTGAAAGATTCTTGACTCCGTTTAAGGAGAAGCTACAGTACATCACATCACATCATCACATTTGCTTCTAAAAGAATAGTGTAAACTAGAATCATGATATATATTTATATATTTGTTTTAATCAAATTTATTCTGGAATTTCAAATACTTCTTATCATGATTACAGATTTTTCCCTATATTTTTAATATAGGTCGTGATTAAACAGCCAATCATTATTGCTATAAAACAAAGTAGATCATGAAATAAAACTAATCTTAATACTGCTTTATATTATCAATTTAATAAATGTTGCAAATAAATGTTAAATACTTTATTTAGTCTATTATTTATGAAATCCAAGATACTCATTGCTAAAGAAGATTGCTGCTTTACGATAAGTTTTTTTTTTTCAAAAAAAAAAAAAAAAAACCTACTTCCAATGTTACTAAAATATCCATTGATAACAGTAAATCATTTTATGATTGGATGGGAATTTATTTGCATTATTATATAGTAATCGCTGATTATAGAGCATATTATAGGTGGCAATAGGGAAGATTGGAAGGACTTTATATGCATTATTATATAATAATTGCTGATTATAGAGCATATTGTAAATAGTGATAGATTGGACAGCTGCTCTTGTTCACCTCATATTGTGTAAGTAAATAAATCAACTGACATTATGCTGGTATATTCATTCTTTATTAAAGGGGAAAAACTGCCTACATTTAAAAATTAAATGGCATTGTTACAACATTTAGCTACTGATCTAAGATCAGGTATATATAACTATATAAGTGTTTGATAGTCTTGGTCATTTAAAATTTCATAGTTCTGACAAGGAGTCAAAGCTTATAGCCAGAAACATAATTGCATTGGTTCAGTTTAGAATCTTATACTCTCATCATTACAAGTAAAGCCATAAACAACATATGAATGTGAATCTAAATGTGCCATTGTTGGTAATAATTATGCATAGATGGCTTGGAACTAAAAACTGTTCTAGTGTATACTGTATATAAATTAAAGTTATTATGGAGTGGATTTGTGGTATTGTATTTTTTATAGTTACTTACAAATCTGAAGTATAAGTAGAACAATTACTTCAAAGATAAGTAAGAATAATCACTCATAGAAAAGTGATATTTCTGCCTCGTTGATAAAGATCATATCATAGTACAATCATGTTTTTTTGTGTGTGTTTGTTTTTTACAGACAATGTACTTACACTCACGCACTCATCGGATAAATTTAGAACTTTTGATTTCTCATTAATAATTGCAAGATACCCATTTACTGATCATTATTGGATGGATAGCTAGATTGATAAGGAGCTGGTTTGAAGGTTATTTTGTGACTTGAAACAGGTTCAACTCAGAATCGAATTTCATATTGTGAGCATGACAGAGGGATGTGGGCTATCATGATGACAAGAAGCCCATTAACGTAATGATTGTTCATTTATTCTTTCACTTTTCTAGAAACAAAAGAAAAGAAAAAATAAATTCATCTATTATTTTAATTTTTTGGAATAAATGTTTTATTATTTTTTTGGTGTAATAATAAATGCCGGCAGTATCGAATGTAGTAATAAAATTATTACTACTTTAATATTACATTTTTTCTATCTTTACCTTTTTATTACTATCACAACGTGTGAACTTTTTTTGTTCATTTCAAATTTTAGAAGAATTTGTTACCTATACTTATGCACGCACAAACTCAAGCACGCGCACACACACACAAAGTCAAGCAAACGAACAAAATAGCATCTGAAATAATTATTTTTTAAAACAATACAAAAAGTTTGATGATTATAATAAGAAGAGAGACAACAAAAAATAAAACTTAAATAAGCAGAGAGAAGAAATATTTTTGAAATGATATGAGGATAAAGAAAAGACGGGAAATAATAGTAGGAAGCCAATTTCTGGATAAATATCTATATAAAAATAATAAACAAAATAATGCGTAGAAATTTGTAATCTAAATTTAGTTTATATAATGCATAAATAAAAATGTATAAAAAATTTAAATTCTGTATATATTTATTATTATTAAAAACACAATAATACTAATAAAATAATGGTACGTATACTTTTTCAATATTAATTTTAAAATTATAAAATATTTATCCGGCAGGTAGCACCACTATCTAATACTGAATGGACAATGAATCATCTTTGAAAGGAGATTTGATTCATTCTCGTTTTGAATGATGGGTAAAAGAATGAGTTATGTGTATTTTGAGATATGCTCTATATAGAACTGTCAATTGGATTGTTGATTTCATAATTATTATTTCTTTTCCTTTTTTTTTACCTTTTATTTTTGACTTTAAAAAAAAGGGGGGGGGGTGAAAATTATAAAATATACTTTTTTATTTTATTTCGAAACTTAATAAGATATAATCACATGCGTAAATATATTAATTCAAAATTACATTATTGTGTAATAAATTAAACATTTTATATTTATTTAATTAACTTAGTCAATACACATTTTAAATAATAACAATCACAAACTAGGGGTAATTTTCGCCTGCAGGAACACCAATGCATTAGTTCCAATCCATTAAAATTGATTTTTTTGACAATTTATTATTTATTTAAAAGTAACGAATAATATAAATAATCTCTATAAATATAACATATGGTATATATTACTCATTAATATATATACAGTATATTAAAAATTATATATCCAGGACAATAATAATAATAAAAAGATTTAAAATGTATATGTATCTATTAAATTGACTAATTTTCTTGATAAACTCTTGCAACCAACCAAATCCTTCAGATCTCACTACACTTTTCTCCAAAGTGAGTCACATATCTTGAACTATCACGTAGTATTAAATTTTCTAGACCAGATACTCTCTAACTATATATTTCAACCAGAAATCCTGGTTTATTACGTAAGCTAGAGATATGAAACTGCTAAACATTCACACATAAAAATGATATTCTTACCTTTATACGTCTTAATTACAATCAATTTTATTTTCAGCTTGATTGTTTTAGAAATTGTTTGTATACATATATGGCATCTCAGAAGCTTCAATCATTTCCCCATAATAAACTAGCTAAGATAAAGAACCAAGACAAAGCATTTCTTCTGGCTATCTTTTCAGCTATCTGAAGTTTAATCAAGCTACCATCACCAGGGCTATTGTTAGAGCTTAAAAAACTTCTTTATACTATTTAATAGTTCATGTAAAATGTTCTTTTTGTAAACTCATATTCAACACTTAAGTCAAGTAATTTGGGTTCCAGACTCCATCTTTCACACTTTAAAAGATGGAGTCTGGAACCCAAATTCCTTGACTTCATCATTAAAATAAATCTTAATGCGCTTCCCACGAATTGGTTCCTTTATCACCGAAGAGGTTTTACCAGCATTGACCCTATATGTGGTCTGTGTGCTTGTGAAGATGAAACCATAGACCATATTATACACCGGTGCCCAAGACTTAAAACACTGAAAGATATAATTATAATCAATTCCAACATAAGACCTGATATGATTTTCTCACTTGAAAATGCCATTCATAATGGGTTTTTTTCAATAATAAGGCTTTCTACCTTTGTCCTTTATTCCATATGGATAGTGAGATGCAAAACTCTCATGAAATTACTCCCGCCACAAATCATACCATTGTTTTATCAAACACTCAAAAAAATCAAGAAACGTGACCAGCTCCTGGCCTCCAGTAAAGTCTTTGATGATACCTGGTCTTTAACTGCTCTTTCCTTTTTCTGATTATCAACTCCCACCTACCCAGCATTATAGAATAGGAAATTCTAAAAGAAAATATTCATGTTTATATAAAAAATGCTTATTCCATTAATCAAGTTCTTAGAATCTCATCACTATACCTAACCACATAAGAGTATAACAATTGTACTCTCATAACAAAATCTAGCCAGATAACAAATAGAACATTATACAATCATATTATTGTACAATTTATTCATTTATCTATCCTTTATTAGTATGTAATCACTATTTATTGTTAATAAAATTTTTGTTGAAATGAACACTTTGGTTGGATATTATACTTGTTAAATCTTCTCCTTAGGACATGAAAACACAATGTAATGCCTGATCTCTGCATAGTGCATTTAAGTATGTATTGTAATATAATAAAACCTTTTATTTGCAATAAAGTATGCTTTAAAATTGCATATATGGCATTTACTTTATTAATACTTTGATATTCATATATCATAATTGGGTGGAAATAATTATCATTCACATTATAACAATCAATGGAGCAGAAATATGATGCTGTAAAAGAATATGTTAAAACAAAAATATGATACTGTAAACAGTGGTAAATTTAGCCTTTAAATGATCTAAGGGGTATATATTTTGGAGGCTCCCATTTAATGAAATCAGTTATGCGCAATAAATACACAAAAAGACGCATACCTTATGTATATATCAGTAAAAGTTAGTCAACATGTAGACAATCCCAATATCAATAACAGTCAACAATTTCAAGCTGTTGTCAAGGCAACCTTTTAACAATGAAGGTGTTATTAGTCACTAATAATTTAATTATTTCTTTCACCCATACAGTAATAATTTTGAATACAGAAGTCACTAATAATAGTTTTCAATGGGTGATTTATATATTATCATAAGATACTGATTTTCAATTTTAAAACAACTTGTCTAATATAGAGATAACAGTACTTGTTTGTGGATATTAAAATATGACCTGTCTTGAATTGTGGTGTGGTGTTATATTCAATTGTCTGGGTATATGGAGTTTAAACATAAAACAGTAATTCTTAGTAATATGCGAGAGTAGTTCTAAAAAAATAAAGCAACAAGGCCTTTTTTCAAAATAATAAAATAATAAATAATAGCCACTTTATTTAGAAATTACTTAAATTAAAAACTGTATATTGAACATCAGATTTGTTGGTTGATGATCATAAAATATTGTCAGAATACCTTATGTAAGGGGCATTAAATTTGGTCATCATCATCAATGTCCATCCTAATTTAATTTAATTAACCAATTTTAAATTTTGTTAAGCTGGTAATTTGCATATGAATAAAATAATTTGTTTATATGTCAGGAGTGTTTCTCTGCATGTTAATGTATACGCATAAATGAGTTATTGTTAAAGGCACAAACATTATTGAATTAAATTTTTGGTACAATAGTAATAAATTTTATTGTTTATCATAGGCTTTTATTTATAAATTCATGTTTTTTTCTGTTGATTTATTTTTATATATTTAACCATAGCTTAGATAATGATTTTTCAACACCACAAATTATCTAATCATATTTTTATATTCTGTTGTTATTTGGGGACATAGTATCTTATGAAAGTCTGAGGTAAGTGCCTCATATGTCTAATGACGAATCCACTACCGATTGTAAGAAATATATATGTCAGAACAGAAATGTAATAAAGTAAGAAATATATCAGAATAGAAATATGATATTGTAAAGAATATATTAGAACCAATATAATACTGTAAGATATATATATATGAAAAACAAAAAAACACAAGTTAAAAGTTGCTAACGCTTGTATTTATGACAATAGATGGCTCAGAGTTTGTGTTTAGATCTATTTTCTTATTCCTGTCCTTCACTGACGATAGCAAATAGCTTGAAATCATGATCTGAAGGTGGAAATTAAAGTTAGAGATAGGGAATGCTTGCTCTGATGTTTATGTAATCAAAAAACTACGCTTGACGGTGTTTTTGGTAGAACGCCATCTATTGTCATATATATATATTGTAACCATATATTTACACCTGCAGCTTAGACATATTTTGTAATGTTTTAAAAAAAAAATTTTTAAAGATAATAAACAAATTTCCTTAGTAGTATTATTATAATAAAATCTTATGGATTAAAATAATGTAGTTAGCCTATTTAGCTCTTAGTTATTTAAAAATACTTATATTATTTAATATTTGCTTTAAAGACTAAAACTAATAGTTTCAATCTAAAGAAAAGTTAATTTAAAACTTGCTATGTTTCAGATAAATAAAATGAATAAAGTCAATTTATGCTGTATACACATGGTTATTTAACTCTGATAAGATCTTTGTTTGGTAGTTTATGTAAGAGTGTTTGAAATCAGAATTTAGACATATTAAGTATAGCTAACTAGGATAAGTGTCGATTTAAATCAGTTTTAAATGTTAATCATTAATTTATTTTCATTGTCTCAAAATAATGATTATATTTAGTGTACTTGTGAATGTATGGATATATGTGCATACCTATGAATGAATGCAGCATTTAAAAGATTACTAAAAGTAATAATATTTTTAAAAAGGGTACATTAAATCAATCACAATATTAAAAACTCTTAATTAGGATAAAGAAAACGAGTTTAAATAGAATGAAAGTAATGTATTTGAATAAAGGGAATGTTTAAAAAATATAAGTAAATAATTTTATCAGCGTCAAATAGTTTATTTAATAATTTTTATTAGAGATAATAAAATTAATTATGTGGTAATTATCAGTTCTAAACATCATTTGCTTGAATTGCCTAGATTGATAAAGGTTTTTTTTTCATATGTCACAGCATCATCTGGGAGGCGAAACCACAACCATCTGCAAACAAATACTCTTGCTTGCAAGGTGGCTGCAGTGATTTCTCGGAAAGTTAGAAATATTCTAATAATTTATATATTATGACAAAATACTGCAATTAAATTTGTTTACCTATATCACTTTACAGGAATTGCAATGGAAAATCTTGATGTATGTGTGTCTATAAAAGAAACACATAATTATAAAAATAATCTGATCTTATTCTTTAGCTACTTCATTTCACTTTAGTTTTGAGTTAAACTACTATTTTTTAAGTCAGTTAAAAAATTTCAAGTTGATTCTTTATCATTTCCATAGCTGAATAGAAGTTAAAAAGTTATCCATTGCAATATTATTCCTAGAGTATATGTTCAGATAGCTTGTCAAACAATAAATTTTATAAAGATGTTAAAAATCCTAGTAATTTTCAAACGAAATCAACAGAAGACAGAAAACAGAACACACATGAGGAAAGCATGTTATCTTATATTTATATTAAATATTAGTCTTAAATATGAATGTTTTCTGTAATAATTATCATCAACAATTTAATTACTTTTTAATTAGTTATTAATATTAATTTTAATTGCTATGTCCCAACTCCTCATTGAAGAGACCATAGGTCGAAACCGGTCTGGGGATGGTGACAATCTAAGATAAAGATGATTTGAATGCCTTCTCTTGTAGTAGCATTTATCATAATAAAAAATAAAAAAAAGCTTGTTTAGAGCGTTGGTATATGCAAGCTATATATGTCATGTGACACCTGACTTTTTATTATTACTAAGGAAGTTATTATATTTATGCCAAATTAAAATATGAAAATGATGAACTATTGTCAAAGTATTGAGTTCATTAAAAAGAGTGACAATTATTTAGACTTGCATTATAAAATTATAATAATAAAGTCATAAAAATTAATCTTTTAAATATATTGAAGAAAAGATTTTATTCAGATGTTTTCATGCTAAGATGAATAAGCTAACATCAGATTAACATAATTATCCATTCCAAATTTATCTATCTATTCATTACAATAGTTTTTAAAATTCCTTATTTGCTTTAAATATATTGCTTCACATTTTTTAAAAAAGGGAGAAGGGATTTAAGATTATGCTATTATATTTAGACTTACTAAAATATCAACTTATAATATGAAACTTTATAAAGAACAGTTGCTAATTAATATTCCATTTTTTCTCATTTCTCCTCCAATTCGTATTCCAATTAGAAATGTGTATATTATTTTGAATATTCACTATCAACTTTTGTCATCTTCAAATTTGCTAAATTTAATTGTGACCATTTTCTCAAAGCATTTCTGCTATAGATCTTTGTATATGTGCTTTCTCTGCATTAATAAAAGATTATAGATTCTTGTATCATTTTAAGAAGATAACAAAAGGACTTGAATGAAAAGAGATAATTTTCTTTATAAAAGAAAATGAACATTTAATATCTAATCTGAAGAAAGATATAATATTTATGGTATATATTTTTGATATATTTAAAATTATTTGTAGCTATAATTTATGTATTATATCATTATAATAATTATTTATCATGTTATAAATATTTTTATAATGGTGGTGTCCAAAAAACAGAATTGGGTGAGATATACAGTAAAAGGTTTGTTTATTCTATGGGTTAATTTTACTATTATTCTGGAGTTCTCTGAATTATTATTTAATCTTCAATAAGTGATTGTACCCAAGATATACCAGCCTTTTTATATATTTGATATAAGTATTTATAAATGAAAGTATTATGAATGTCAGTGTGTGTGCATATGTGAGAATTTTAGATTGCACATAAATTGAATGTTGTCATCACTACATAATTTTAGTTTTGTCAGAGTACACATAGTATTATACTGAATGGATGTATTCTATGCCACCTTTTTGTACATGCAAGAGATATATTTATTTATCTATTATTATTGTCAACTCCATGCCTTATACTATTAATGGCATTCTTTTAGACAATTTTAGGTGGATATTATATTGCTATTTATATGCATTTAGCCCCTCAATGAGTAAAAGTGCAGCTTGTTTATTTATTGGCACTGTCTGCAATAGTTACTGGGTACCCATTTGTATTTTCATTATCCACTTTGTTATAGAATTTCAATGTAAAAGTATATTTTAGTACATTGCAAATATCTAAAAGCATGTTTATCTTATAACTTTCAGTCAATCTACACACCCCAAAAACACATGAAAACCATCTATAAATTGATGAATGGGTTACATCCCACGATAATGCTTTTAAATAAAAAAACTACATATGGATCTGGAACCAGGGTGTACAACCTGCAAGGACAGCGAAAAAACATTTGCACACCTGGTTGAAGAATGTAGAGCATTTAAACAAATATGGATAAAAGTATTCAAACCCCCAATCATTAATCTAAAAGATATGATTAACAAACACATCAAGAGATTTGATCTACACAATGCTATGGTACTTATTCACACAATTAGAACAATATGGGGAATAAGATGTTCATTAATATTCAATAATAAAAAATATAATTGGATTAAAAAACTTGATAAAGGATGGGAAAAATACTTTGAGCAATGCTTAAAATACTTACCAAGAAAACAAATAATTAAAATCTGGGGAGGAGCAGCTCCTACAGCATGTGAAATATGGCAGTAAATAAGTTATGAAAAGAAGATATACAATGGACAAAGGCATAATAGCAACCAGCCAAAGATAAAATTAAGACAGACTAATAAGCAACAAAGTGTAACACCCAATTACATACATCCACTTATTAAGCTTAATATAAGGACATATAATTTATTAAAGTAATATATAAAAAAAATTGTAAGTAACCAAAAACAAAAAAAGATTGGAAAACAACAAAACCTTGTAAATATGTATATATAATGTCTTTTAATAAAGGTAAATACTTAAAATTAAAAAAAATAATGCATTATTAGCTCCGCTACAATTTTAAACTTAAAATATACTATAAGTGTTGAGTGTATTTGGTTCCTCACCCCAACATAGGTATTATTAGTATTATATAAGTTTATTATTTAGCTTGCATAATATTTGTCGCTATCTTTTTAAAACTTATAAATGATCTCCATACTGAATTTTCAATCCTGTTTTGGTCATGAAAATTATATAACATCTTACTAATGACCTGAATATAGGCATATAGATGTATTGTTGTTACTCTATGGGTATAATGTTTGAAATAAAGACTGTATTAGATAGATGGGAGAACTTTTGGGTGATAATAATTACTTACGTTATAAAATTTTAGGAATGTTTTATGAAAGATACATTCATGCATAAAATTTATTAATATTTTTGAGTATAATATATTATTAAAAATATAATGCCTATTGTAAATAAATAGTCTACTGTATAGAAATTATTATATGTTGTAAATAAATATTTTTTGCTTTTAATTAAATATGTTTTTGTTTCGTTGCTATTATGACATTATTGCATTTTCTCATTTATTACAGAGGAAATCTACTTTAATAAAGTTTTCATTATTAATTATTTTAAATATAGGGGAATTGAAGTCGGACTTTCAAGCCACTTCAACCATCCACACTATCTCATACTACTGATACACATGACCACACACATGCAGAAAAGATAAATAATCACCAATAAACGTATTTTGTGCTGAACCAGCATTCATCAGTTGGTTCAGCACGAAATACGTATATTGGTGATTATTTATCTTTTCTACATGTGTGGTCATGTGTATCAGTAGTATGAAATAGTGTGGATGGTTGAAGTGGCTTGAAAGTCTGACTTCAAATCCCCTATATTTACAATTCGGCTCCATGTATAAGAGCGCCTGGTATTTCAAATCTTATTAATTATTTTATAAGAGTACACTTCAATGGCCACATAAAATTTATTTATCTGCTTTACTTATCGCTCATTTTTACCTGCATATTAGAATTTATTTATTTTCAAATTTATTCATTCATTTTGCTTATTAGTCAGTGTATCTGTGTTATTAGAAGATAAATACTATGTTATTTATTTTATTTCAAATGCATTTGTTATATAATTGACAGCATACAAAATACTGCCTTTTACATTATTTCAAGTTAATTCCTTATTAAAAGTTGCATCAAAAGGTGGGAAACTTATATGTTTTATAGTTAATAGAAATGAAATAGTTATACTTGAATAACTTTGAAGTATTGATATGTTCCAATTTACTAGTCATATATTAATTAAGTATTTGAATACTCTATTATTGCTTGGTTTCACTTCTGCTCTCTTAAAATACTAATGTTAAAAGGTAAAATTAAGATAAAAATATAAAAGGTTTAATGTATAGCTTAAATAATAGTTATCACGTTTTAAAAATATTAAAATACATTAACATTTTGCATTTTTTGTTCCAAGTGGATTTTGAATTTGAACCCGGAGATAAAGATATTTCAGAATCTAAGATGAGATTTTAAAATTGTAAAAGACCTATATTTTAAGCAAAGTAAAAAAAATAAAATAAAAACCTGAATTAAGATTTAACGTAATATAAGAACCTTGTATTTTAGTAATTAGAATTGTTTAATTATTAAATCGTCTATATTAGGACTCATGGTATTTCAAAAATCCATAGCTATTATGGTGTCTGTTTGTGCAAACTTTGATTCCAGAATTTATGCCAGGGTAGCACTCTAGTTCATGTGGGTTACATGGTCGATTTTTGTTTGCCTTATGTGTTGGCTATCAATCGGTTATAAGGTAACAAATGATAGTATGGTTACTATATATATGTTAAAACGAGTTAAATATATAAAATACATATTTTGCGGATTCATCCGTGTTAAAAACTTTTAATATTAATATACTGACGTTTCAACTTGGTCACACAAGCCATCCACAGAGTTATAAAAGGTAGAAAAACATTCCTAAATTTAACATTTTTTTGCTATTGGTGGAATTTTAACATTTTATTCAAATCAGTGATTGTAGCGCCCCTACAACCGTCTTTCTACCTTTTATAACTCTGTGGATGGCTTGTGTGACCAAGTCGAAACGTCAGTATATTAATATTAAAAGTTTTTAACACGAATGAACCCACAAAATATGTATTTTATATATATTATAACAGAAATATGATATTGTAAGGAATAACTGTAAGGAATATATTAGAACAAAATATAACGCAATAAGGAATCTATTACTACAAAAAATCTGGTACTCTAAAAAACTTATATAATAAAATTGACTGAAATGTCTGATAAATGCTTGTAGCCAATCAAAGCACTCAGATCCATGGTATTTCTCCAATGTCTGTTATATATCTTGAACTATTGCTTAGTGTAAAATTTCGGAGACCAATCTTTTTCATTACATATATGTTTATATGTAGCATTTAAATTCTTTTCCAACAGCAGATAGAGTAACTACACAATAAAGTCTCATAACCAATCTCTAATACTTGATCATTATCCATTATAATTTGCTTTGACTTGACATTCTCTTTACACATTTTATTGCAAAATCACAATTTTCAATGTATAAACATCAATGAAACTTTCACCATCAAAATGTAAAAATGCATGTATATTTATGTATTTTTGATCACAAGAAAGAGGAATGCAGATTGAGTAATGTTTAAGTAACAAAATTATGGGTGTGCACATTGGACATATTTAATTAGTTAGATGAGATTATTTTTATGCAATCCAGAAGCCGTAAACCAACAATTTTACCTGTGACATTTATTTCAATAGTCTATTAATAAAACTTTATTCGCATATAAAATCAAAATAAATTGGACTATTTTAAATGGAAATTAAAAGGTATCTTTTTTATTATTATTTTATTTTTAAATAGTAATTGTCTTTACATCATTTAACATAGTCTTTCTTTATGATAGTTTTGAATCATTTTAATTATATTCATAGTCCTAACTTTATATACAGTTATTAGAAACAAGCTAAATGAGGTAGGAGATTATATCACATTTGACAACTCAAATGTCAGGTTGAGTATAACAGGTCTGCTCAATTAATCAAACGTTTTATATTTTGCTTATCAGATATCCTTCACTCATAATTCCTCCACTCCTATCATTAAGCCACATAGGACAGAATTCAAATATATTATAATTTTATTGGTTTTAGTCTTTTATGTCATGTAGTGGAGTAATAGAGTGAAGAACGAACTCAAGGTTCTTTGATATTGGTTTCAGTTCTGTGATTTCTAGCAATTAAATTTTTTATGAACTCTTGAGTGTTGAACCATCTGATTATTTTCTTAAAGCTCTAAGGTAAGGCAATTTTATAGCTAATCATTATGCCTACAGTATTTTATTAAAATACAAATATTTCTTTGATCTTAATTTTGTAAGTTGAATATGAAAGTAGATTTTTAATTCAAAATCTCAATGATCATTTTTTCATCTGCTTCATGAACAGAAAGGCTTATTTCCTCCCAACTTTGATATGAATTTTTTTTCCCCAACAAAACAAATTTCTAACTTGAGCAATAAAAATTTATATTAAAATTGAAGTTAAAAAATACGGTCAATACTACTTAATAACTTACCAAAATTATTAATCAGCACATAGATATTTGACAATTTATAGCTAGAGGATAAAGTAAATACGGTGCCACAAAAACTCTAATAAGAAAGCGACTAGTCAGACGAATACTTTCTTTTTCAGTATTCTAAGATCATATTTTAAAAAAAGTATTTGCCCTGTAGTAATTTATTTTAGTATCTATCTATTTATTCAACTATGTATCTATCTATTTGACTCTCCATTTATTTACACAACTAATTACCAATTTATTTACCTATCTACCTCTCTGTCTACTTTTCTGTCTCTCTCCCTATTTGTATCTATCTCTGTATAATCCTATCTATTTAGGGTTTAACTACCTATTTATCTGTCTCTCTATGCATTGATTAATCCATTTATCTATCCTTCTATTTAATCTATCCATATATCTATCACTCTATCCATCTATCTATATCTACCTATCTCTTCATTTGTCAATTTCATATATTCTATTTATTTATTTACTTAGCTATCTACTTATTCATATGTCTATCATTATGTTTATTTATCATTCTATCTATATATAAACATATTTTATCTATCCCTTCACTTATTGATCTACTTATGTACCTATCTATTTATTTAATGAAATCTATTTATCCATTCATCTTTTTATCCATTTATCTACATATTAATTTAATCTATTAACGCATTAATTCATCTAGTATATATTTTATCTAATCTATTTATCCCATCTGTCTATCTACAGTGTACAGAAAATCCACACATACAGGAAAATACTTTGCATATTCATTCAATCACACCAGAAACACTAAACCTGGAGTTATACTATTATTTTTCTCTGAAAATAAGACCTAACTAGAAAATAAGCCTGAGCACAATTTTTTAGGATGTTTGTAAGATAAACCATAGCCTGAAAATAAGTTCTAGTTAGAAAGAGAAAGAAAATACAGTACATATGTTATTTCTCTCACAAATGTGATTCAGTAATATCACAGTATCATCATTCTGGCAATGTTAAACAACTTTTAGATCATCTGATCATAAAACCACAAAATAATGAATCAAGACTGCCAAAAACCAATTAGAAGGCAGACACACACACTTGTGAACTTTTGGTGATGGGGAAAATATTTATATTGTCAAATGCTTTCAAGTTTTTTTTAAAAAAAAAAGCAAAAGTTATTCAGAAAGGTTTACATTTTGGAATTACTAACATTATTATTATATACATTGTGTGCTTTAACAGATATGTTTACAATAATACACTTGTGTGAAAAGAACAAACAATTTCAGAATTTTATTTCCTATAGTTTTTTTTTTGCCACATGTCTGGTAATTTTTCAATTACCATAACATTTGATTTACTGTAATAGATTTAAAGGAAATACTATTTGAATAAAGACATAATTTTGTATATTATTTTTTGGATATAGATTATTGTACATGAATAAATGTAGACTGTTGTGCATGGAAAAAATAAGATATCCCCCCAAAATAAACCCAAGGGTGTAATTTGGAGCAAAAATTAATATAAGACAATGTTTTATTTTTAGGGAAGTACAGTATCTCTATGAAACAGAGGAAAAGAAGTTGGTTCAGAAGCCAGTGATTTGAAAAAAAAGATCTAGATACAACAAATTCTTATGGAAAATGATTATCTATCAGCTATTATTAAGAAAATCTTAAATAGATAACAAAAAGAACCATCAAAAGAAAAAACAATTCTTGATACTGTAATGTATCCATACATACCAAAAATAGAAAACAAGTTAAGAAAAATCTGCAATTAGTATAACATCAGATCAGCTTTCCAGAGCCATGCCGCACTATGAAGAATTCTAACATCAACAAAGCTTAAACTTGAAATGCTGAAAAGCAAAAACTGCATCTATGAAATACCATGAAAATGTATAAGAATGTATGTTGGTGAGACCAGTTGCTCCACTGAAAAGCAATACCAAACACAAACTGATAATTAAAAGCCAGAAAACAGATGTGTCTAAGGTCGCAGACCATTTATATACCAGTGAACATATGTTCAATTGGGAAAATACAAAAATATTGGATAGAGAGGAAAAGGTACAAAGAAGAAAATTTTAAAAAGCTGTTTACATGACATTGGTGAATAACCCATAAGTCAACCTAGTGTAACTATATATAAGGTATGGAAACCACTAATCAACTTTGCTCTCAGGAAAAGTGGAGAAATTATGAGAAATCTCATCAATAAGTATATGAAAATTCTACTGTCTGATGCCTTTGGCTGTCTGGCTCAGATGATTAGATCATTAGCTTAAAATAATTCAAGAATCTAAGAGTCAAGGTTCAATTCTCATGCTGGTACTGTCACTGGTCATGCCAGCAACACTTGAAGAAGAGGAAAGACTAATACTTCTTGAAATGTTGTGCATATACTAACCTATATGCTATCACTAACAGTTGAATGTAATTAGAAAAATTAAATAAAGTTTAATTTTTCTAATGCTATTCAATACTGTACTTAATATTATATGATGGAAGATTTTGGAGATGGAACCACCGGGGAAAAGACCCAGGGGTAGACCTAAGATCAGATGGATTGATCGAGTGAGAAAGGACTTGCAGGAGATGTCACTTACGGAGGAAATGACTTTAGATCGAGTAGCCTGGAGAAGATTGATCCGCACCAGCGACCCCACTTGATGTGGGATTAATCAAGCTGTGGAAGAAGAAGGAAATAGTCCAGTATATAAATACAACTAAAATACCATCATCACAAACCTTCATGAAAATAATATTTATCTATCTGTTTAGTTATTTATGTATCTAATAAATTTAAGTTAATAATGAATGCTAGTAATCACGTGGAAGTCAATGGTCCATGTATTTATAAATTAACAATTTTCCAATTCAATAAACTGTTTTTTCTACAAATAAAATTGCTTTTTTTACGTTTCTTGTCATTTTTCTTTATGCATATTGTTAATATTACTATTGTCAGATTAATAAGGATTTATATGTATTATCTTCTTTACAAAGTATTATCAGCATATATTCTTCTATATGCATTGATAAAATTTAAAAAAAAAAAAAAATTAAACAAATCCACTTTTCTTGTTACTGTTATAATGCCTATTTTATTCAAATTAATCTTACTTACAGTTTTGATTGATCTTTTTCAGAGCTATAAGATATGTATAAATATACATGAATACACAAATAGTTTATCATATAAACAATCAACTTAGCATTTTATCTTCTTATAAATTGATTCATTTTTTATATATTTTATTACATATATATATATTCATCGAATATATTACACATACATTATGCTTCATTTATATATTAAATTTAAACAAATACCACATCAGTATATATAAATATATTGTTAAAAAGTTTCCTTGATAACAATTTGTAAATTGTTGATTGTTATTGATGTTGGGATTTGTCTAGGTATTGACTGTTTTTTTAAAGATATATATATGTATGTGTGTGTAATAATGATTAGAGCTAAATGGGTTTATAAGTAACCATTAGAAACTAGTCAATACTTAGACAACCCCAATATTGATAATAATCAACAATCTCAAACTGTTTTCAAGACAACCTTCTTTTAACAATAAAGGTTGATTCCAACTTTATTGTTAAAAAGTTGCCTTGACAACAGTTTGAGATTGTCGATTGTTATCTATATTGGGATTATCTAAGTGTTGACCTGTTTCTAATGGTTATGTATATATATCAAATACATATATACATATATGATATACATACATTAATGTATTCAAAATTTATATTACATTTAAATTATAAAATATCACAAAAATAAAAAAAGCACTGTAATGGTAATAAGACAAATGGATTTGTTTAATTTTTTAAGGATATATATATATAAAATTTTAATAAGAGCACAGAGGTTAATTGCAATAAATAATGGAATTGATTTGAATGTTTATTTTGTTACAATAGTAGTTAATGATATTCAAAATATACAAGTTTTAAAATTAGAATGAGAGAGAATGGGGAGCAGGCTTCTCTTTCATGTATGTAGTGTGTAACTATTCTCAACTAAATAATTAAAAGATGGTGGTTAACTGCTAAATCTATCACCACTCCGTATAAGGTTAGATGTGTATCTATCACCACTCTGTATAAGGCTAGATGCATGATTATTGCATTTTTTATTGAAGAGTATCACATAAATATTTTTATCCTGCAGTAAAAAAAAAAATTTCTTCTCATGTGTCATAGTATCAGCCGGGAAGCGAACCTGCTAACCTAGGACAACTGCTTGTAAAACAGCTGTCACTGACCTCTCGACCACCAATGTTTGACTGCAGTAAAATATTTAAAGTTTTTTTTATCTACATTGCATGTTATACATCAAAAATATAATAAATTTATATTAAAGTATAATTAAACTGACAATAAAATTAGCTCATATTAATATCCTTGATGAGCAGAAAAAAAAATGGAATTTTAGACATAATTCTACAAACTATTTAGATTTTTTTAATAATTGATTTTTATCTTTTATAAGCTAATTAAAATTTATATTAATTATTTCATAAATGCAATACTTCTGTGTTGATGGTACAGCATTTATCTTATGAACTCAGATTGTCTTGCAATATTTATTCTCTAAGTGAGGTTAGTTGGAAATGAATTTACTGACTGAAATTTAAATGACTAGCAGTTTTGCATACAAAGTGGCTACCTGAAATAAATCTCAACCTTTTAAATTATCATCTAAATACTCCTCTCATATTCCACTCTTAGGGTGGGCAATGCAAGGAGTTGTGTTACCCATTACATCATTATAAATAGTTCACAAACTGACAACAGACGTGACTAGAAAATCTAAGGTTGTAATATAAAAATGAGTGTAACATACACCTGTAAGTTAACACAAAATAATTAGAAAAGGTGTGGTCAATTTAAAAGTTATTTACAGAATCTAAATAAGCCAAAAATTTCAGGCACAGCAACTTGTCCAAAATTGGTCAAAACGAATGAAATATTTCTCAAGTGAACATATTGATTTCTAGAATGGACTCTATTAGATTATAGTCAAGATCAATTATCTGAAGTCATTCTAATATCAGAATATTATAAAAATGGATCCACAAAATGTTAGAATGTTGAGCAAACAAGAGGAGATCAAAATTTGGCAGAGATGAAAAAATTAGATATTGTAAGACACTCAAACAAGGTGGATTGGTTGTGGAGAAAAAAAATTAAAGATTTATATTGTGGAGATCAAAATAAAAATAATGTAATTAAAGTTTAAAAATAAAAAAGTTTTATAAATATGATGTTGAATAATATTGAAAGTACTCCCATGTATTTTTTGATATTATTCAGGTAACCATGCCAACCAGAAATTGCAATGTTGATGAAAAAGAAAATATATCTAAAGAACACAAAAACATCATGGTGAAAATATGAAATAATAATAGTATAGAAGTAATGGGAAATTTGATTGCTGTAATGAGAATAGAAGTTTTATCAAATTGTTAGACATTTTGTGTTGGGAACAAAATAGAAGAGATAAAAAATTGATAAGCATTTCTAGAAAAAATAGTAGGGCAATGATAAACCCATAATTTAAAATCATAAGAGAATGATTAATAAAAGGAAAGTTCCAGATGATAAGAAGAGATTTCAGTTAATATTTTAAATCAAAATAAATTTTAAAGTAATATTAAGAATTTGTGTTTATACCAGAATTGCCTATAGATTAATTTGTAATATATATATATATATATATATATATATATATATATATATATATATATATATATATATATATATATATATATATATATCCATTAGATACCAGTCAACACTTAGACAAGCTCAGTATAGATAACAATCAACAATCTCAAGCTGTTATCAAGGCAACCTCCTTTTAACAATCTATATATATATATATATATATATGTGTGTGTGTGTCTGTATAGGAGGTTGCCTTGATAACAGTTCGAAATTGTTGATGGTTATCTATATTGGGATTGTCTAAATGTTGACTGGTTGAGATAATGAAATATAAATTAATAAATAAAAGATATTAGAGAAAAAGTTGGATAAGAAATTATGTATAATTACAAAAATGAACTCTTATAAAAGATGGGAATGATTTAAACAAAATTTAAAAGATGATTATAAAAGAAATAAAATAATAGAATGGCCCTAAATTATTAATGATATAATAAATAAAGTAAGAGATAAAAAGATAAAGAAAATGTAAATTTGGTAAACTTCTATATATATTTCTGCATGTTTATGAGATTTAATAGTGAATTATAGTGTGAATCAGTTATTGTGGGATGCCAGTAGCTAAAAGGGAAATGTAAACCCATAGAGAAACTGAAAAAGTAGATTTTACTCTAATTTATAGTGGAATAAAACTGCTTGGATGATAGAAGTTCAGACAAAGGAAGGAGATAGTGATTGAAAATAGAAATGGTAAAATATTACCAAAAATGTAAATAAATTGAAAACACAAAAAAAGGTTTATGCCTCTGACATTATTTTAAAAAGAAAGTTATATAGTTAAGGATGAAATAAGTTGTGTAATATTGAAAAATGAGGTTTTTAACTATATTAACTTAGACAAGGAAATTACCATTACACAGTATTTCTGTTGAATAATAAAGTCAATAAAGGAAAAGAGTTTGACAGAATTGAGTGATATTTATTAGCCTAAAATAGTCAGAAATTTTTTTTCATTCTAAAGATACAATTATACTAGAAAAAAGGCTGTATAACAATTTTTTTAATTTTTCATGCGACTAAGATGCTGTTACAGGTCTGTTAAATAAATAAATTTCACTTAGATTACTCTATATATAAAAGAAAAAGAAAATGAATATAAAATTGGAATGGTTAAAACTATTATTGATATAGATAGATGGACAGATAGATGAATGGATAAGTGGATAGATGGATAAATAGATAGGCAGAGAGATAGGGATATAGATATATAGATAGATCGATTGATAAATAGATAGAATATAAAGTAGTTAGTTGATTGTTTGAGTCAGTAGGTCTATGGATGAATGGATAAATAAAAGGGGCATAGATAGATATCTAGGTTGATAGATAGATATCCAGATAGTTAGTTAGTTAGTTAGTTAGATAGATAGATAGATAGATAGATAGATAGATAGATAGATAGATAGATAGATAGATAGATAGATAGATAGATAGATAGATAGATAGATAGATAGATAGATAGATAGATAGATGGATGGATGGATGGATGGATGGATGGATGGATGGATGGATGGATGGATGGATAGATAGATAGATAGATAGAATGATAGATAGATAGATAGATAGATAGATAGATAGATAGATAGATAGATAGATAGATAGATAGATAGATAGATAGATAGATAGATAGATAGATAGATAGATAGATAGATGGATGGATGGATAGATAGATAGATTGATTGATTTAGAGAGAGAACGAGAGAAAGAGAGGGGGAGATATTTTTGTTTTGTTGAGTTATGAAATAAAAAACCAAGGTTCCTGATTCCATTCACAACTAAATAAAGTAAAAATGTTCACTTTGATCATATGAATGGAATTCTTACCTCAACGTTCCACATGGATCTAATTGTATTATTATTATTATTATATTTTATTAAAAATAATAATCCTCTTTAGTGCAATAATACAGTAGTACTTTTAAATATAATTCTTATTCAACATTTCAATTTACAATAAAAGTTACAATTTATTGTGATTGCTATAAACTGGAATCGATCCGAGGATCATATACACCAGAGTCTTACCGTAATCACTACACTAAACCAAACAAGGCGTGATTCCTATAAATCTTATTGAATATTGATTGCTATAAACTGGAATCGATGCGAGGACGATATACCCTTACCCTTAATCACTGCACCAAACCAAGCAAAGCGTCATTCCTTTAAATCTTATTGTATATTGTCCGATATATATGTATTTCAGCTGAAAATATTTGCTTAGCAGTTATCTTTCTTTTTAGACTTTGACGATTTTTTACATTTAAATCAAAAATTACTTTATAATTTCATTTATCCCTATTTGTTTTTTAATAGAGAATATGAAAAGACTGATTTCAAGTAATAATTCTGATGATAAAGAATCATACTGGGGCATTCTAGTTAATTAGTCATTCTGATTTTGAATATGACAAAGTAATATTCATCAATATTGCACAAATTAATATTTTTTTTTTTACCAACTAAAATAATAATAATAATAAATCTTTTTGTTTTGCTTTTACATCCTTTTCTGTGTACATATACCAATTTTTCTTATATAATAAAATATATAAATGTGTAACATAAATTTATGCTAAATAATTATTAATTACCCTTGATTTATAATTATATATTTGATTTATGTACCAAATGTGTAAAGTTTATCTAATAACTTAGAAATAGATATGTTAAATTTAATTATTCTTTTTTATACTTTCTAAATCAACAAGACTATTATTCAAAGTTATGTTGATGATTTATTGATTAAAGAAAGAAAAAATTATTTTATTATTATAATTCTTTAGAATTTTACTTACTACTGAAAAATGTAATTTACATATCTGTGATATTAATATTTTTTCCACTTCACTGGTCTAGTTTTCTCTCTCTCTCTCTCTCTCTCTCTCTCTCTCTCTCTCTCTCTCTCTCTCTCTCTCTCTCTCTCTCTCTCTCTCTCTCTCTCTTTTTTTTTATCATTTATTAGTATGCAAATTACCTGCTTTGTTTTCAGAAAAAATTAGGCTGCATAAATATTTTTTAAATTTAAGCCTTTTTTTTTTTTTACAATAACGGAATTTTAAAAACAAATTGTAAAAAATGATAATATTACTGATAAATAGAAGTCTCTCGTCAAGTGTTGGTGGTCGAGTGGTCAGCACAGCTGCCCTACAAGCAGTTGTCCCGGGTTTGCGGGTTCGCTTCTCGGCCGATGCTTTGACACATGAGAAAAAAAATAGAAGTCTCTCGTAATGAATATAGATAATGTTTTTGTATGCCATTCATGTGATCTGGGTTTAAATCCAGCTGAACATTTTTTCCGAGTTTTCTTTTCAGATAACCGATCTGTAATCATGTCAGCTAATTCTAGGTATCACCATCATTTTTAATCATTATTTATCTGTTGTAGGTGAATTTCTTTCCAAATTTAATCTAGTTTCACCAATCCGTAACTTCTTTTTTTCACATTGCGCCAATATACTTCAGTACTTCATTCATCTATCTTACCTGCGGTCATTCTCTAGATCTTTGTTAATCGCTTCGGATTCAGTTTAAAGCTATATGGTATCAAATGTAGATAGCTTATCGCAATGTGGAGTAATTATACAAAATGATTTTTTTTATTCATTCCAAATTTAAGCCTTTTTTTCATCCAATTTTAAATATTTTATAATCATTAGCAATTCATAAAATATTATACAAGTTCAATATTTGCCCTAGTATATGTATTAAATTTTCTGCCAATCACTAGTTGTGATCTTCAAATAATAAGATATTCTGACCAGTCAATAACGGTTAAGTATTGTTTGTAAAACCATATTTTGCTGTTCCTAAACCCCCTTTCTTTGGCCACAAAATCGTTTTTTTTTTTTTAAAGTCAAATTTATAAAATCTTATTTTTACACGTTGATGCACTTTCTTAAACTTTTGTTTAAACAATTAGGATTTCAAGTGTGTTGTTTTATTTATATGTATTGTTTTATTTAATTGTCTATAAATTTTAAGATTTAATAGAGCAAAAAAGAGCACTAATCTTGAATTCTACTCTTAATATACTCTTTCGTTGAGTTCTTATGTAAAATATTATCAGCATCAACTCTGAAAATGAGTGTGACCATTGTAACTCCAAGAGTAAAGAAAAAGATAAACAGACAAAATAATGACGATGATAACAACACATTAGAAATATATTTTGTGGTGACTAAGCAAACTAATATATTCACATATAGAATATAATTCATTGTATTATATACTAACTAACCTCTGAATTATACTTGAATGTATTTAGAAAGTTTTTTTTATAAATATTTATTAAATTAAAATTAGGAAATAGGAATAGCCCAACATATTTTCTCTCATCACTATGATTAAGATAGGATATAATAATCTTTAATTCATTCACACTTATATCCTTCACGTGCTCATGTAATATTAATCTTTTTTTCTATTCTATAGTTTACAAAATAATATTTTTTTTTAATCATGAACTCAAGTTTTTTTATTATGATCTTCCTATCCAATAGTGTAGCTGTTATGAAACAAGACAAAGCAATCCACGTGGCTACTTGGTTCTTTTATATATAGTGAAAGAGAAAAATCAAGTCATATATCACGTGACTTAACCTATATTGCTAAAGCTATTAATATATGGGGGATCTGAATTTAGTTCAATTCCATAGGACTATTTAAGTTAGATAGCTGGATTTGAAGACATATAGATGTCTGAAAATTTCAGATTTTCTACTTAATAGTTAGTTATTAGATGAATGCTGCTCTTGAATTGGTATTTTATATCTAGTGCATGAATATCCTACCACCTCACTAAGGAGAGTCAGCAAAAATGCTTTCTCTTCCAGTATTTAGAGGAAAAGCTTGTTTGGAGCTATTAGCATGCTCATTATATTAGTTATATATATATATTCAAAAAGTATTAAGGTATATATTATAAGTATTAAAAAAGGTATTTTTTGAAATTTTGCTTAAGAGGCCAAAATTTTTAATTACATTACTGTTTCTTTCTAAACAAACGGTTGAGATAGCCATTTAATGTGCCACATAAAATTTCAACAACAACAGAATATTCCAACGCATAAAAACAAAATCATGATTCCCAAATACTTTTATTTATTTATTTATTTATTTTCAAGTGTCATAGCATCGGACGGGACACGAACCCACAACCCGGGCAACTGCTTGTAAGGCAGTCGCGCTGAAGAAGAAAAAACATGATTTTTTTTTTTTAAAAAAAAAATACTATTGATACAGTAAAACTAATCAACATACGAAAAAAGGCTTTTTTTTTATTCTCTGACCCTAATATCAAATTAC
This sequence comes from Epiperipatus broadwayi, assembly GCA_028023455.1. Taxonomy (NCBI): domain Eukaryota; kingdom Metazoa; phylum Onychophora; class Udeonychophora; order Euonychophora; family Peripatidae; genus Epiperipatus; species Epiperipatus broadwayi. The sequence goes on along the minus strand of JAQFVV010000021.1, from coordinate 4,315,754 downwards.
TAACCGCAATAAAATAGTCACGTGTAACCGCAGTTTAATGCCAGTATCATTAATTTTTTTGATTGATTATTTATAAATTCCAAAAATAAAAAATACCAAGTGAGATTTGACAATCACTTTAACTTTACACAAAAGACTTCACAGTGATTAGTTCTTCCAATCCCCCATTCCAATGAACTATATATATACGTATATATGTTTAACTAAGTCTCTTCTTTTCAAGCAGTATTTTATCAAAAGCAATTTTACCAATCTTAAATCTTGTTCATTTCTTTGTTACTACTGCTCTTTTACATTCTATATTTGAAGCATTCTTATCTAAAAAAAATTCTATACTTAAAATCTTTCTATATAAAAACTGAAATATTCACCTTTGTTACTGACATTCTTACATCCATTGTCAAGTTGATGGTGTTGTAACTCTTTTCTGCTTAAGTGACGTAATAACACCAGGCAAAAGTAAGTGTCGTGTTTTGTATAAATGTGTATATTGAAATTCAAGTATAAATTTTGTACTCCAGAAAAAGTAAAGAAAATATATTAGACAAATATATATTAGATTGCTAACTGTTAAGGGTTTAATTAATGTTTAAATTTGCATAGAGTCTGACAATGAAAAAGACATATTTGCGATAGGAAAATTGAATTTGATAAATGCCAAAAAATATTTGCTAATTATAAATATTTCTTGATACAGTAGGAAATTTAAGACTGATAACAATCCAGAATGAATCTGGATTTCCAAAGGCTAAAAGGCGGATATGAATAGTTTGAGCAATGAAGTGTGTTGTTCTCAATTCCAGTGAATTTACCAAGTGAACAGGTGCTGAGAGATTTTAAATAACAATATCTGAAAGAAGCTTAAGTGATGGTGCAGTGCTTTAGTGTGGAGTCAATGTGGTCATGAGTAGCAGCTGAAAGGGGCCAAAGAGTTTGGTAAACAGGCAGAAAACCCATGCAGAAAGCAGCCAGCTGTGAAGTATGTCATAGGAAATGAACCAAAAGTGAGTTATATATATATATATATATAGTATTCTCACTTTTGTACTATATATATATATATATATATATATATATATATTGTGCTGATGTGTAGCAATAACTTTTCACTATTAATTACTTTCATTATCGTTTGTGGCTATTATTTATTGTTTTAATTGTTAGTATTCTGAGTGCTGTAAGTATTCAGGTTTTAAGTCACAATGTATTTTTACATCACATTTTGACAGGTCTTCCACCTGTGCTGAAGAAGAAATATGACCATATAGATATTCATAAATATAATCGTTTTCTGAGTAAAACCTCTCTCTCTTCCCCAAATCTTATTCAAAATGACCTATTATTGATTATATTCATTTAAGAAAAGCATTAACTAAGAATCACATCTAAATCTGCCCTATTTATTGTTTTTTTAACACAAAAACATTTGCAGTCTTTACATACCAAATTTTTATAAAAAATAAATAAGTTTAATATAAAAACTTGTGTGTATGTAATTAAAAAAATATGCTTACTCAAATTCAGATCTACTTAATAAATTAGTTTTTTAAAAAAAATTAATAGATGGCGTAAGAAATTCACAATGACCCAGCCCTATATCAAGAGATGAATTCAATAAGATAAACAAGAAACATGAGAGCAAGAATACAAAGAAAAGACAAAATATATGCTGCTTGCACTAAAAACGGTGTCTCATCTCTAATGAAGCAACACCAACCTTCAAGATATCAGACATATTGTTTGTACTAAAAACAAACACTTGATAATTTTCCCATCTTATAGGCATCAAGATATATTCTCAATGATTCTGCAGCTTCTTTTCACTATTTACATTTAACTCTTAATTACATAATGTTCTAATATTAATCAATTGTGGAAATAGTAAATCGCCTGTAATAAAGTGAGTAATTCTCTAAATTACCAAGAACAGTTTTTCTCCACTCTACTTCAGATCCAAATACAGTAAGCATAGGTAAACAATCATCATTTCATAGTAGCGCAATATAATATTCACAACTGTGGATCAGGTCCTGATTTTTGTCTTTGCTCATTAAGACTTAGGATTCATATATGGAACTAATACACTTATGCATCTAGCAATCATCTGTAACCTTAGTTTACTGTTCAAGATAATATATTGGTAATCTGTAAGACTTTGAATTAAAACCAACTCATTTGCACAGTTATAAATATATGACACCAGATAAGTAATTGTATGACTTTTTTTATAAACTGTAATTATTTACTAATTAAAATGTCAAGCTAAAATCTCATTTTCACTTTCGCCTACAAATTATTAATGCTTTATGTTTCTAATAATCATCATTATAGTTTTAATGTTCAACTTAATAATGTAAAGACCCATTAAACCCATTCATGGAGCAAACAAGTCCAAAAATATTACTTAGATCATTCACAAGCTAAATTCTCAAATAATTATTTAAATAATACCTATCTTCTGTTATTTCTATACATTAGCAAATTCTTCTATTACTTATATGCCATCTCCTGTAAGCTTTAGTAATCAATAAATGCCAGATGGTAGTACACTGAATAAGGATTTATTAAGATCTACCATCTGGTGATTACTAAAACATACACTAGATGGCATAAAAGTAGTGAGAAAAGAAGAATTTGTTGATAAAATCAAATTACACAGTTATAATAATAATTTCATAACTACAATCTAGCAACCAGTAACACCACAGTGATCATATTTCAGTCATTATTAGCTATTATATTCCCACTCATAACTATCATTATGATCCTTACTATGCTGCAATTATTAATTAATATTAGTGATGAAATTTAATGTAAAAAAAAAAACAAGCATAAATAGAAGATCTTTTTTGTCAGCCTACTGCAAAATGAAAACCCGCAGAAAATTATTGCATCACATATTTTTACAAATATTGAGGGGAAAATGTATCCTGACCATCTCTCTTCTGTTTATTTAAATGGTTAAGATCCTATATATGAGAGGTCAGGATGACTTAAGTCACATGAGTATAACAATAATATTGGCATCAACAAGAGATTTGGGATTCCACCATCAGATTAACAATGGATTGGATGATTGAAGAGTTAGAAGATGAATCGATTGAAGGTTGCCCATTAAAGTTTGAAAATTTGATATCTTGATATAAACCAAATACTGATTATATATATATATATGGGATGATGATCTGGACCGTCTTATTACTGCTGATTCAGTACAAAATACATATATTGGGGATCTTTTCCACATGTATGTGACCATGTGTATCAGTTATATGAGATATAGTAGATGGCTGAAGGAATCTTGAAAGTCTATGTTCAAATCCTGTACATTACACCTAAACTCCAAGTATATTAAATATACCTGCTTTCAAATATTAAACTAATCTTTATCAATGACTTGAAACTATTATCTGGTGTCTATTCATTTCTCATGGTTAAATTAATAGATCTTTGGTAGATGGATAGGAAATAAATTGTTAGAGGAAACTTTATTTATTCTACTCCACATTTCTGTTATCTATGTATATTTTAATAGCCAGTATATATTAAGTGCTATGATTAGTAATCCACATCATGTGACTAATTTAGGTCCTCAGACTAACTTTTTGTTTACAATCTTCATCAGAATGTTTTTATTATTATTGATCTCTAATGTTTTATGATATCTTCCAAGTCCCATGTCTCTTTAAAAGTCTATAAACTTTCCACAAATTTTACTTTGTTTCTCTATCTATTTCTTACCAATTTCTTTTTAAATACCAACTATTTCTTTTTGCTGGTATATTTTGTCTTATTCTGATTTCATTTACTATAATGCATTCAACAGTCATTACCTCTCATATCCTTTTATTGTTTATTCTTCTTTCTGAATATTTTTGCCAATAATCCATTTCTATAATTATCAATTCCTTTTCTATTTTTTTGTTGGATCTCATTATCTATCTAATGATATTAAAGTGGTAGATAGTTGAGAAATAAAACATTATCCAAGATAAAAGTGAAGCAGATGACGTCTCTTAGCTATAGTGAATGTAATTCATCTAAAAGAAGCCAACTCTAACATTAAACTCTAATCCCACAATTGGAGATTAAGACATAATGTTAACATCTCAATACTTATAGAAAATTGAATATTAAAAAAAGAAATAATATAAGATCTCATGATATAAATGAAAAAATAAAGACATCAAAAATAATGATAGAGAAGTATTATTTATGGAATATCAAAAGATTGTTGTTGTCAATTGTAGAAGAGGTCTTTGTTTTTGGTGCAGCCTACTTGTACCCCCTTAAAAGGGCGGCACCAGACTTTTATTCTAATATTTTACTAAAGAAAAATTACATTAGATTTTGATTTTATATATTTTAAAAAAAGTCTTTATAAACTATATATATATATTCAAAAATGTAACGTATATCACTTTCCGCATTCTCCATCATTTAATTACTTCTTTAAAAATAATCTTTCATTGTAACATTGAAAATTTTGGTGCGCACTTGAGGAAATGTAACATAAAAAATAACTATACGCAAAAACATATATGTAATACTTAATTAACTCTGAATAGAATTCGCAATTTTTACCTAATGTAGTTTTGATTAAATTATATTAGTCTTAGTTATAACTTAATCAAAAGTCTGTGACTAATATAACTTAGTCGAAAGTGTACTAAGCAAAAATTGCGAACTTTATGCAGATTTACGCGTATCTCGAATATATTTTGCATATAGTTATTTTCCATACTTTCATTTTATGATTTCAACATAATAGCACTTTTTGTAACACTGTAAGTTAATGTCTTACCATTACATACATAGATTTATGAATAAGTGAATATATAGATGATTAAATAGATAGATAGATGGATGAATAGTTTAATAGACACATAGTTAAATGGATCCAGATACTTAAGTAATTGGATAGACCGAAAAATGAATAAATGTATATAGGTGGAGAATTAGTTAGTTAGGTAATTGGATAGGTATTTCAATGAATTATAGATAGACAGTTAGATAGATAGATGAATGAATGAATAATGAAATGGATGAATGAATAGTTGGATGAATGAATAGATAGATAGATAGATAGATAGATAGATAGATAGATAGATAGATAGATAGATAGATAGATAGATAGATAGATAGATATGGATGGGTGAATAGATAGATGAGTAAAAGAATAAACAGGGAGACAGACATCAGGTAGGTAGGTCTAATTTAATATTTACTACTCTCATTAAATCAATAATATGCAAATGAAGTGAACTGACACAAAATAGAAACATAATATTGAATAAAGAATAAAATAAAGTTTTAAATGATATTATAGCATAATTATTAAACTAAACTAATAATTTATACTAATTGGATCTTTATAATAATAATAAATAATGGATGAGTTTCTGTTTACAGATTAAATAAATCAGGCAAAGAATCTTATTATAATTTTTTCCAGACAAGAATAATGTACTTTCACTTAAAAATGTATTAGATTTTGTATATGTAAATTAACACTCACATATGCACATGTATATATGTATTTATTTTAAATCAAATAATGATACATATAAAAAATAGCAACGTAATTTATACCGGAGTACTTTTGGTTACTTACGTCATAATTATTAGTTACTGAACATACATGGATGAGAAAACAAAATATTTGATTTTTAGGAACTGGGTATTTTAGTATTGATACATCGTCTATTTATTAAAGATTCTTTAAAATGATTTATAATAATTAACATTTTAATTTTTTCCCATAATGCCTTTTTTTATATAATATTCCTATGCGATATGAATTGAAGTTAAAATTAAAAGTATAAGATTATACAATCTTATAAGATTTTTAAAAAAAAACTGAAACAGTATTAGAATATTCACTTATTGTATTTTTTATTTCCTTATAATTTTTAATTTTTGCCAGTTTGATAAATAATATTACTTTTTTGTCTTTTAGCTTATAAGTATTTTTGGAGCATTGGGATAAAGTGCGTAAAAACTAAAACAGGCTGGCCGCCACTAAACAACATCTTTTCTGTGCTTTATAGCATAGTAATTAATGCCATCATCTGTGGCCGCCGGCTGCTATGTATTAAACAGCCTCTTTCTGTGCTTTGGGTATAGATATATAGGCCTAGAAGCGGTGGCCATGTAAACAGTATATTTATGTGCTTTTGCATATAAATAGCGCCATCAAGCGGCTGATACGATAGAATAAAAAACTATATTTTTTTTGCATCAACATACAGTTTGATAAATAATATTATTTTTTGGTCTTTTAGCTATAAGTATTTTTGATATTATAAATTAATTTATTTATATTTAGAAAACAAAAAATAAAATATTGAACATAGCAAATATTTTTAAATAAATTTAAATTGATTATCATTTAAAAATGACATGGATGTTTATGTTTCATTACTTTTATTTTATGTATAATATAAAAATTATTAATAAATTTATTTAATGTGTATGGAATTTGCTTTATATTATAACCTCATTTCTTATAATTTAATTTATGTTTTGTGAAAATAGACAATATTCCAATGCTAAAGTAAGTTCAGTTGAGAAAGATTACAATCGAAAATATAAAAAGTACTTTTTTATAAATTATATATTAAACCACTAAACATCACATGATCACCTTTTTCTATGCTTACTCAAGTTGTTATAACAGTAAAAAACATTCCATACAGTAATGCCATTCAAAGCAAGCAAATAGTGATCATGTGATGTTTAATAGTTTAATACCATTCCTGCCCTTGGATGGCAGTGACTATGGTTATTAAAGCATCAAACACATCAAAATGAATAGATACTTAACTGAGTTCAGATCTATATGATTATGCAAATGAACAAATTTGAATTGAAAACATTATAATGTTTTCATCATAGCTCTATAGTTAACTAAAATGATAAATAATGGCTGCTGGAGGATTGTATTAGATCCCTAAGATCTAGGTGGAGTATTCTCAGATATAAGGTTCCTCACTGATGAAAGCTACAAGCTAGAAACTAGTTTAAGAATATTGGATGATTAGGCATTAGATAGCGATTTTATACATGACTTTTTGTATCCATTGATAATTATGGATTGCACTAGGTGGCACTACTGCATGGAGATTGTGAGTTAATATATGATAATAGTAAGGAAAGTAGTTTATTGTTTAAGGCTCGAATGGGATCTTTAGCTACAAAAGAATATACATATAAATGGAAAAATATGGGTGATTTATTTTGTAAATTATGTAAGGAAGAAATAGAAAATATTAGGCGTTTGTTAATTGAATGTAAATGTTTGAAAACAGAAAGGGTACATATAATGAAGTTGTGGAAAAATAAATATGAAAAGAGTGATTATACAGAAAGTGAATTATTGGTTTTTATGCTGGGTTTGGGAAAAGATGGGGGGGGTAGATATAAAGGTTATAGAGTTGACAAAGATTATGTTGTGGAAATGGGATAGAGCAGATCAAGGGTAAATTTAGAGTGGGGAATGTAAAATAAAGTGGCTAACAGGTTTATCTGGACATAATTGCTGAGATATTCTTGACTTCGTTTAAGGAGAAGCCATAATACATCACATCACATGACTAAATTATATATTATTTATTTGTACCTTCTTTTTATTTATTTATTTTTTTCTTATTCATTTGTGATTCAATAAATAGAGAAAGGCTACTCTTCAGACATTGGTTTATTACAAACAACACTCAACCCCCCCCCCCATAATAAATATAAAACACTCATGCATTGCATTTTCACTCAAGTATATGTAAATTTATAAAATTGCATATTGATTAACCTATAATTACAAGTTCATTCTCCCATATACCTATCTCTATGCCAGAAATATGACAGGTCTGGTCAAAAGCAGTGCTAAACTGTAAAGTAGTTACGATTTTGATAATATTTGTACCATTATAGTATATTTCTAATGTGTAACTTATTCAGTTTTATACATGTGTATGTATGTAGGTTAAAATCTCTGGCCTACCACTTTTCTGATTATCCAGTTACTTAAGTATCTTTCTTTCAATGAATCCATTTTTTGAATGTCTATTAAACTGTTCATCTATTTATTTAGTCATTTAAATATCCACTTATTCATACATCTATTTATATAGTAATATGACATTATCTTACAACATTGCAAAAAAGTGATATTGTAATTTTTGACATTATTTTTCAAGAAATGTTGATTTTTCCCCCCTTGAATAGAAGAATTACATGTTCCGAATTTTTGTATTGCCATATATCACCATCATGATCAATAACTATTATCAATCCACTGTAGGATGAAGGACTCCATAAGTTCAATCCATTTTCTCCTATCTCTAGCACATCTTATCCACATCACCCCTACACACTTTCTTATTTCATCCATCCATCTCACATGGGGTCTCTTTCTGGGTCTTTTACAATCTCTTGGGATCCAATTTATAATTTTAATTGTCTATCTATTATCATCTCTTCTAGCAATATGTTCAGCCCAATTCCACTTTAGTCTTTTAATTTTTTCAATGTCAGCAATACCTGTTTGTTCTCTTACCCATATATTGCATTTTCAAACTCTTCTTGTTACTCCTAACATGCAGCTCTCCATACTTCCTTGAGTGGTCTGAAGTCTCTGTATTTCTATTCTATTATATACATTAAATGAGGCTAAAATTTATTACCAGAAATGAAATATATACTTGATTTGATATTAATTATTATATATTTAAGATATAAACTTTATTTTATATGACTAGCATCTATTTTCATAAGTCTTATATATAAGGAAGGTATTTCATAAATTACCATATATAAACATATATATATATATATATGTGTGTGTGTGTGTGTGTGTGATAAAAACAATGAAAACATTTTGCTGTCATTTTGCACTCACTTACCTTAATGATTTTATTATATACATTCAATTTATTTAAGAAAATATTCTAATGCATATAGGTAGCTAAAATTAAATAGAAAATATTACAAAATATCTATCCGATTACTATGAAATTCCAGAAAAAACCTTCTGTGAACAAATATAACGCTCAGACTTTACATTTATTCACAGAGGGCATTTGCTGGAACTTCATAATGATTGTGTGGGCGATTTGTAATATATTCAGTTTATATATATCATTAAAAAACAGTTAATTCTTAAATAATCCCAATATCAATAACAACCAACAAATTCAAACTATTGTCAAGCAACCTCCTTTTAACATAAAGGAGGTTGCCTTGACAACAGTTTAAATTTGTTGATTGTTATTGATGTTAGAATTGTCTAAGTGTTGACTAGTTTTTAATGATTACTTACAAACTCATTTAGCCTTGAGTATTATTACACTTAATATATATATTTACTTAGAATTACTGTATGCAGGTGAGGTTGTGTGGGCACAAAGGCACCTCCTCACAGGGGTGCCAAGACACTAAGACAATTAATAAAATTTATATGAAAATAAAAATATTGGCATTTTGGAAACCTCATTGTTAGAAATACATCCAGAGTGTAAATTTTTTTTAAATATGACAGGAATACTTTACCTATTGTGACAATTGGCTATGCCTCGAATTTCAAAAATTATTTTTTTAAACATTAATATATCTTATTTTAGCATATGTGTTATTCTCCATGTTTATTTTATAGAAATAAATGAATAAAACATGTATGGTATTTACTGAACATGTTAAATGACTAAAGCTATATTTTCAAGAATTTTTTGTAAAAGTGCTGAAAAAAAAAGTCTTTTAATTTATAAATTTTATTAGGAAAGTCTATCTTAATATATATCTGAGCACTTATACTGTATATGTGTGTAAAGATGATAGTCTGGACCAACTGATGATTGCTGATTTAGCATGAAATACGTATATTGGTGATTATTTATCTTTTCAGCATATATGTGTTTAGGTGTATCAGTGTTATTATATAGAGTGGAGAGAGGTGGGTGGTGTGAAAGTCCGTGCTCATATACCCTATATTACATATATATAGCCACAGGTATATAACAAGCCTGTGTTTCAGTTATTACATTATAGAGATGTCTGCCCATCCTTGCATATGTATTAAATGGATTATATCCTGTACATGTGGGGTTCATATTGACCTTAGGTCAACATGGGTGTGACAATAATCTCGGTCTCAGGGTGGCCTTTGAGCATTCCATCATCAGATTTTCAATTGGATGGACGGTTGAAGAGTTGGAGTGTGGAGTGGATTGAAGCCTGTCCATTAAACTATGAGGATAGTCTATCTTAATATATATCTGAGCACTTATACTGTATATGTGTGTAAAGATGATAGTCTGGACCAACTGATGATTGCTGGTTTAGCATAAAATACGTATATTGGTGATTATTTATCTTTTCAGCATATATGTGTTTAGGTGTATCAGTGTTATTAGATAGAGTGGAGAGAGGTGGGTGGTGTGAAAGTCTGCGCTCATATACCCTATATTAAATTTTATTTCATAAAATGGGAGGGGGCACTAAAATTTACCTTGCACAAAGGCACTTCTTAGGCATACAGCGAGTTTGTCTTTCTAGTGTGTTTCAAATATAAATTTTAAACGAATAATAATAATAATTTTGTTATTATATGGGTGTTTGTTAAATTGTGTTTATCAAGTTCTTTAAATCTTTTGTTTACTTGAGTCTGCCTATAATTACAATGTCTTTGTGTTATATTTTGGTTATCTTTTTCACTTCTTTCTATGTGAAATATCTTGCAAGAGCTGACAAATCAATTTTGGTGCTTGATGCAAGACTTAAAAATGTGCATTTTAAAATCATTGAAAAGCTGACTTAAAATAATCTACTAAATAAATCAATGAATATAATATGCAAAAAAGTATGTTAAATATAAATAAAAGATATATATTTTCATATAATGTCTCATTTTCTCACTATTTTAATAGAGCATGAGATAATTGCCACACTATCTCATCCATGGGAATAGCCTGGTTGACATGAGTGCAGAGATACCTGATTCATGCCTAAAAGAAATATTAAATAATACCAAAAATATTACATCATTTTTTCATCTTATTTTTAACATATATTTTGGAAGCATTTCTTTCCACTTTATTTTAAAGCCTTTACTATAATCTTGAGTAATCAGTGGATACTAAGTGACATTATTACTTATATTTCTCACCCCTAATCTCATTTTTGATATATGGACTTAGCTTAATAGTATAATCAATTTAAAGATGATTGTCAAATATATATGTTCATTTATTACAACTTTGAATTAAGTCTTCACTGATGAAGGAGCTGAAGTAGAAACTCTTGGGGAGGGGAATGTGGTACAATAGAATTATCATCTAGAATTTACTGATTTTTCAAGATTAAGTTTATATAATAGGGTAAAGAAGATGAGATATTCACTAGGCAGATACTTAAGAGTTTAATATAATTACTTCACAGTAATAGAAAATAAAAGTATAACCAATGCTAATTAGAATGAGTATATATTTATTTCTCAAGCATTCATAAACGGTTCGAACTCAGGAAGTGTCAGAAATGAAACAATGATTCCTGAAATTGAGACCCAGAAACCGACACTCTCCAGTGTATTTTACCATATAGGGCCATACGTGGAGGTTAGTTACTGTGAAATTGTAGGTATTTGTATAATCCAAAAAAAATAATTGTCTATATATAAATAGTAACAATAATAAAAGAAAGTAAAAAAAAAAAAGTATATATGTCATTGATTTTTAATATTAGTTATTGTAAAAGAAAACTTTTATAATTCTTTAATTTTGTAAATATTGTATTATTAGTTATTGCCGAGTTACTACGAACTTTGTTTATATAAAAATTATAAAATATTAATTTCTCATTTCTTTTATTTATTTAATTTATTGTAATTTTATAATAACTTTTTTAAATAAAAGTTTTATGCATGTTTTAATTTTTAATTACAAAATCATTTAAAATATTTTTAGAACTGTATTTGAACATTTATAAAACTATTATCTTGCACTTTTAAAAAAATTAATTATTATTAACGATATTAATAAATGTATAATTTTGATCTATTTATAATCCATATGATATTGTAATAGTTTAAATTTTTTATTCATAAAAGTATTTATTACGGCTATAATTGATTTTAATCTATTAACTGAAATTTATTACTATTTTTAAATGTTAAATTTAATAAATTTTGCTTGTAAAGATTGCTTTGTGTGCATGTTTTATATAATCAATCAATAATGTTCTTTGAATTATATACTGTATGAGTTGATACTATAATAACTAAATTGTTAAATTCAGTCACAAGTTACATCTGTCATATCAAAAAAATTATTGAAATTTAAGTCCGGATATTAAAAAAAAAGATAAAATTATTAGATTTATTTTTAAAGTATGATTATGAGCAATAATGAATAACTACAAAATTTAGCTTGCGTGCCACTTACTCAGCATTTATTTTAAAAATGTTAATCTTTTTTTTTTTCTTACAAGTTTTAAACAAAATTTACTATTAATTTTTAACATACACACGTACTGATTATAATTAACTGAATAGTTATTAACACAGGCAAAACTCTCCATACAATAACGCCACTCAGTGCCAGCCAGAGAAATCAATGGATGCCAGAAGATTTGTGCATAAAATCCCCATCTAGTGCCTACTCATCCAATATCCTCAGACTAGTTTCTGGCTTGTGACCTTCGTCAGTGATGAGATTGGGATCTGTGAGCTCTGCACCTAGTTCTTAGGATCTAATGCAACCCTCCAGCAGCCATTTTTAATTTCTACTTAACTACAAAACTATGAGTCTTAAATTGAAAATACAATAATATTTTCAATCCAAGCTCATTAGCTTATATTGTCATATGGGTCTGAATTCAGTTCAGTACCCATACATTTTGGTGTCTTTTGGTTCTTTAATAATCATAACCACCATTATCCTATTAGGCAGGATTGGTATTAAACCACCAAACATCACATGATCACTATTTCTTATGCTTGCTCATAACTGTTATTAAACAGGCAAAACTCTCCATACAGTCGTGCCATTCAGTGCAAAATAGAGTAATCAATGGATGCCAGAAGGCTTGTGCATAAAATACCTATCTAGTGCCTACTGATGGGGATTTTATGCACGTCTTCTGGCATCCATTGATTACTCTGGCTGACACTGAGTGGCACTACTGTATGGAGAGTTTTGCATGTGTTAATAACAGTTATGAGCAAGCATAAGAAATGTGATCATGTGATGAATAGTTATTAGTTCTTAAATCTGCCACTAATCTGTTCAAACATTATATATAAAAATGATTTGCAGTAAACAGACTTACCTCCAATATTCCTTCAAAATGATCCATCACAAGCAATACTACAGTTAAATTCTTTGCATCCTTAAACAAAAATTTTTTTGGGAACATGTAGTACTGCATCTATTCATGGGTCTTAATAAAGTAAGGTTCCTACACTTCATCTACCATTGCTATATGGTAGTTATGCTCACAAATCCACCTTTATTTTTAATAATGATCCAACAGACTTCTTTTGAAATTAGATTTTGATGATGATGCTTTATATCTTATGTTCATTATGATCACCATTTTTAACCATTATTGATCCACTGCAGAATGGCAATCTGTCCAAGGTCCATTCATTTTTCCCAATCTCTTCACAGCATCACCTCCATCTCACATGTGGTCTCTTTCTGGGTGTTTTACAATTTCTTGGAATCCAATTTAAAGATTTGAATTGTCCATCTATTATCATCACTTTTAACAATATGTCCAGCCCAACTCCACATCAGTCTCTTAATTCTTTCAATGATGTCAGTAATGCCCTGTTTATTCTTTCCATTTTACTTGAATAACATAAGTTATAACAAAAGATATCTTATATTATTCAACTAAAAATGATTCTAGTCCATTGTTCATCATAATTTTCTATATAGTTATTTAATCCATATTTCAAATGCAATCATTTGTTTTTCTAACTCAATTCTTTCCATACAATCTGTTGCTAAATGATGGACTTAAAGAGCAAACCTCTTTCCAATACTCTCTACCATAGAAGAGCAGTGACATTATAAAATAAATATTTATTATATAATAATAGAGCATAGGCTCATCAAGATCTAGTCCCAGAATAATGATGTAATCTGAAAATTATTTATTAAAATGTAGCAACAGTGATTAGATTATATGGTGATACTAAGATTAATGCTGAGAAGGGTATATGATGGTGACTCCAAATCTCCAAAAGTTTTACAGCAGTTTTTGCAAAAAGTATTTTGTGAATTAAAATTAAAAGCTAAGAGAATAAAAGCAAATGGATATTATTTAATTCATCTATATTTTGAAATAGGGTAGAAGTTTCTAAATTTAGGAAAGGTTGCAAGAGTTATCAGATAAAAGGCATTTCTAGCTTGGCTAGACAACCACATTTTCACAGTTTTTGGAAGGTAAATGGTATGGCATGACAAACAGTTGGCCTATGAGTCTTCCTTTAAGAGGAATACTTTCAAGTATTTTCTTTAACTACTTCAAAAAACAAATTGTGTCTAAATACAATGATCAGATTCCTGGAATTATATACATTCGATATGTGATGTGTTTGTAGCAGTCCAGAGATGCGCAATCGTGTGTATTCAAAATGACTTGCAGCTAATGACAAAATTAACCCTTAACACTACATGGGAGAATGAAGTGCAAGAAGTGAAATATCTGGATTTGTTAAGACAAAGAAAGTGCCACATCTTAATTATTGAATGATCACCAAACCACTTGAAGTCAGAGGCATGCCTTTTTATATAGAAATCAGCACTTATGTAAATTTGAAACAGATAAGAAAGGCTAACATTTCAAGTTACACCAAATAACTATTGAATGTGACTTCAAACACAGAACTATAATCAAAAAGATTGGACAGTTTAGTGTGAATAGCTCTTAACAAGCTTTTCTGAATATTCATATATTCAGCCCAGTTTCTAGCTGTTGGCTGTCATCAGTGAGGCTATTTAAGTTATATTCACAAAATCTTGCTAAGAGCTATACACACTCATTATATAACATTTGTAGTACAAGTTTATTAAATTAATTCACATAATGTATGACTTGACTTCCTTGGAATTATATATATATGGTCAGGTTTGCTATTGTTTTCATTCAGTCCACAGAACCAGTCTGATTGGTTGTTGCATGTCAATATATGTAGGATGCGGATTTAACTTTGTATATATAATAGTGATTTCACTTACTAATCAAATTATGTCTATATATATATTAATAATTTTTAACATGCTATAGTTGAAATATTTTTAAAAACATGGAATTATTAAATTAAGTATTAAATGCAGCTAGTAAGAGACCTTCCATTTAGCTCAGACATGTGACTGATAAATTTATTACATGCAAGAGTTACCAGATGAAAGTAAGAAAATAGTACTAAAGATAGATGCTAAAATGTTATTTTATTTGGCTCCGATATGTAAATGATATAATTGTTATGTGAAAGAGTTATCAGGTGAAAGTAAGAAAGTAGTACTAAAGAAAAATACCAAAATTGTAATTACAATTAAAAAGAGAGATGACATCATGAAATGTGTGGATAGTAATAAAAAACTAATTCTGAATTGCCAATCATTTTAAATGAAGAGGTGAGACATGCAACTAAATCTGTGAAGAAGGAAAAGGCCCTAAATTTGGTGAATGATGAAATTATTATTAGTATCTTAAAAGAAACAGGTGAAGAAATAGAAAAATTGTTGACAAAACTATATACAAAATGACTAAATAATAAAAATATGCTAGAAAATTGGAAGAATGCATGTGGTAATGTTGATATTAAATACTAATATTTGTATTTACCTTCTTCTGAAAAATTTCATTGAACATGAAGAAATAATTTACGATTGCTTTCGTTTTTGCAATTTGGCATAATGTTTAACTTTGAAGTGATTGGCACTAAAATTCATTTAAAATTTCTGTTGTCAATGTAAGACATAGTTATGAAACATTAAGAAACAAATAGAGAAAAAAGAATGCAGGACGAACAGTTTCTTCTTAATGAAGATTGTTAAGGATACGCTAAGTATATATTTCAATATCATTATAGTTGGTAGATTAAAGAAATAATATCTATATATGGCATCCCAAGTTTCCTAAAATCGTACTCATTAATTCTTTATCCATATATATTTTTATTATCAAAAAGACTGAAAAATTTCGGTTTTCTTATTTTTTATTATTAAATTTTCAACACATTGGATGTATATAATTAAAACTCTAAAATGATCTATATAAAGAAGCCAAAATTGTTGGAAATTTAAAAATAAAAATTATAAAAATAAAAAAAACCACTGCTTTTAATAATAGAAATGGAAAATGGTATATGAAAAATAATACTTCAATACTATTATACCACTAAAATAAAAATAAAAAAGCAATAGTTTGTAGTAAATATAAGAAAAGTAAATGTTTGTTTAACAAATAATATATATATAAAGAGCATGCTAAACAAACTTTTATTATTATTATTATTATTATTATTATTATTATTAACACAGACTTTCACATGACCCACCAGTCTCCACTCTATCTAATAACACTGATACACTTAAACACATATATGCCGGAAAGATAAATAATCACCAATATACGTATTTCATGCTAAACCAGCAATCACCAGTTGGTCCAGATTATCATCTCCTACGCATATATACTATAAGTTCTCAGATATATATTAAGATAGACAATCTTCATACTTTAATGGACAGGTTTCAATCTACTTTACACTCCAATTCTTTAACCATCCATCCAATTGAAAATCTGATGATGGAATGCTCAAAGGCCACACTGAGGTCGAGATTCTTGTCACACCCATGTTGACCTGAGGTCAATCTGAACCCCACATGTACAGAACATAATCCATTTAATACATATGCAAGGATGGGCAGACATCTCTACAATGTAATAACTGAAAGCCAGACTATTATATAGCTGTGCCTATATATGTAATATATGGGTATATATATGTAAGAGATGATAATCTGGACCAACTGATGATTGCTGGTTTAGCAAGAAATACGTATATTGGTGATTATTTATCTTTTCAGCATATATGTGTTTAAATGTATCAGTGTTATTAGATAAAGTGGAGAATGGAGGTCGTATGAAGTCTGTGCTCATATACCCTATATATTACATATATAGGCACAGGTATATAATAAGCCTGTGTTTCAGTTATTACATTGTAGAGATGTCTGCCCAACCTTGCATATGTATTAAATGGATTACGTCCTGTACATGTGGGGTTCATATTGACCTTAGGTCAACATGGGTGTGACAAGAATCTTGGGCCTCAGGGTGGCCTTTGAGCATTCCATCATCAGATTTTCAATTGGATAGATGGTTGAAGAGTTGGAGTGGGGAGTAGATTGAAGCCTGTCCATTAAAGTATGAAGATTGTCTATCTTAATATATATGAGCACTTATAGTAAATGTGTGTAGGAGTGATAATCCTGACCAACTGATGATTGCTGTTTTAGCATGAAAAACATATATTGGTGATTATTTATCTTTTCGGCATATATGTGTTTAAGTGTATCAGTGTTATTAGATAGAGTGGAGAGTGGTGAGTTGTGTAAAAGTATGTGCTCATATATCCTATATATTACATATATAGGCACAGGTATATAATAAGGCCGTGTTTCAGTTATTATTATTATTATTATTATTATTATTATAAATGCTACAAGAGAACGCATTTGAAATCTTTATTTAGCATTGAAGATCTTTATCTAGGATTTTCCCCATTGGTTTCAAGATATGGCTCTCTTCAGTGAGAAACTAGGACACCACATTCAAAATAATAACTCAAGTTAAGAATTTATCTAATACTTAATTCTTAAGAAGAAGATCTGAAATTTTCAGACATCTATTCAGCTCGACAAATGAAATAATTATAGGGCCTAAACTACATTCAGATACATCATATGTTAATAAGCTTAGCAATTTAATTTAGCCAAAGTTCCAACAGCCAAATAATAATAGCAATAAAATCAAGTCATATATCACATGACTTATATAGCTTGCATTTACACATATGTAAAATAAAGAGCATGCTAATAGCTCTAACCAAGCTTATTACTTTCTTTATGATAAATGCTACAAGAGATCTCTGAATTTAAAGACATGTAGATGTCTGAAAATTTCAGATCATCTTTTTAAGAGTTAAGTCTTAGATAAATGCTTAGCTTGAGTTAGTATTTGAATCAGGTGTCCTAGCTTCTAGAATGTCATAGCTCAAAACCAGTCTGGAGATGGGAACAATCCTAGATAAAGATTTTGAATGTGTTTGTTCTCTTGTAGAATTTATCATAAAAAAATCTTATTCAGAGCTATTAGCATGCACTGTATTTTATATGTTTGTAAATGCAAGTTATATAAGTCATATGATATATGACTTGATTGTATATATACACATACATAAATAAATTAAATGCATGAAACAAAGATAAAGATTATAATAAATTAACCCCAACCATTATTATATGTTTAAGAAAAGTAGTTGGATTACAAAACTCCAAAATTAAACATCAGCCACAAATCAATATAAAGTAAAAAACTGTCAAATACTTCACTACCACATGGTGTTTCTTCTCATAACAAAGGACTCAGTCAGATGATCCTAAAAGTTAATAAATAATCTTCCACAAATATTTATAATATGATACATATTTTATAAAATTCTGAAATAAAATATAAATTTAAAACTTAAAATAAAAATATAAAAAAAAAGAAAGTCCCTGGATTAAGTAAAAAAGTCACATATTAAAAGTGAAAGAAAATATATGTCTCATTTCCAAAACATAAATCAAATAAAATATTTAATCTTACTAATTATATTCTTACAATAATGTATTTCTTTTTTTCATTTTGTTGATGATACAATTTCTTTATAACAATTTCAGTTTACTTCACATAAAAATAAAATATTATACACAGAAATAATAGTATTATTCCACAAAATGTAATAAACTAAAAATATATAATCATTATTATAAAATAAAATGTATATTTATAATTAATTTAAAAATTTAAGCAAAAATTCAAATTTTGGTAAAATAAATTTTAAAACTGAACTTTTGATAACAGGTTTATTACATTCCTTAAAAAATTATAATTCAAATGATGTAAAAATAACTCTTAGATATAATAGTTTATGCTATCAGTGATTAAAAATAAAAAATTAACTCCACTATTCTAAAAAAATATCTCATTTCTTTTTTTTTTTTTTAAAAAAAGACAAATATGATTACACATTGAAAATATATTATTATATGTGCATTAAAAATAATATCAATCAATTATAAATTTTAATGTTAAATATACATTATATATATGATATAATATAAAAAGCATACAAATAGCTCTAAACAAGCTTATTTTTTATAATAAATGTTACAAAAAAAAAGCATTTAAATCATCTTTATC
Source organism: Epiperipatus broadwayi (assembly GCA_028023455.1). Lineage (NCBI taxonomy): Eukaryota > Metazoa > Onychophora > Udeonychophora > Euonychophora > Peripatidae > Epiperipatus > Epiperipatus broadwayi. The sequence continues at coordinate 4,296,281 of JAQFVV010000021.1, read as the reverse complement.
TAGTATTGTCCCCATCCCCAGAATGGTTTTGAGCTATGGCTCTCTTCAGTAAAAAGCTAGGACATCAGATTTAAAAAAACTAATTCAAGATAACCATTTGTCTAAAAGTTAACTCTTAAGAAGATCTGAAATTTTAGACATCTGTGCATCTTTAAATTCAGCTCTCCAACTGAAATAATCATATGGGTCTGAACTTAATTCAGAAATCACATATATTAATGGGCTTTGTAATTTAATTTAGCCAAAGCCCCAACAGCAAAATAATAGTAGTAATAAAATCATGTTATATGTCACATGACATATATAGCTTGCATTTACCAATATGTAATATAAAGATCATGCCAATAGCTCTAAAAGGGCTTATTATTATTTTTTTATGATAAATGCTATAAAAGAAAGCATTCAAATCTTTTTCTAGGATTGCCCCCATCCCCAGACTGGTTTTGAGCTATGGCTTTCATTAGTGCTAGGACACCAGATTTAAAAAATTAACTCAGGATAAGGATTTATTTATCTTTTGAGTTAGTTTTTTTTTAATCTGGTGTCCTAGCTTCTCACTGAAGAGAGACATAACTTGAAACTGGTCTGGGGATCGTGACGATCCTAGCTAAAGATGATTTGAATTCTTTCTTTTGGAGCATTTATCAAAAAAAAAAAAAAACAAGTTTGTTTACAGCTATTGTCATGCTCTTTATATTACATATTGGTAAATGCAATCTATATAGGTCAAGTAACATATAACATGATTTTATTACTATCATTATTTTGCTGTTGGGGGCTTTGGCTAAATTAAATAACAAAACCCATTAATATATGGGATTTCTTAATTAAGTTTAGACCCATATGATTATTTCAGTTGGAGAGTTGAATTTAAAGATTTGTAGATGTATAAATTTCAGATCTTCTTAAGACTTAACTTTTAGATAAATGCTTATATTGAGTTAGTTTTTTTAATTTGGTGTCCTATCTCCTCACTGAAGAGAGCCATAGCTCGAAATCAGTCTGGAGATGGAGACAATTCTAGATAAAGATGATTTCACTGCTTTTTTTTGTAGCATTTATCATAAAAAAATAATAAGCTTGTTTAGAGCTAATGGCAGGCTCTTTAGATTACATAGTGGTAAATGCAAGCTATATAGGCCATGTGACATATAACACGATTTTATTACTAATATATATATATATATATATATATATATATAGGGTAAATGTTTGCATTGTTAATGTATTAAATTAATAAAGTTATATATAGCATAAATTTTCCATTTCAAACATTTTTACTACTCAAAGTTTATATATATATACTACTCTATAGTGGAGATAAATTGTTATTTACAGAATTCTTTTAAACTTTTATATTTATAAAAATAGAAGTCTGTGTTCAAATCCATATAACAAGATGATTTCTTTTTATTTCTAAGTAAACTTAAGATAAAAACTATTATACTTAACCTTATGTCTGCCAATTGATGTTTCCTTAGCAACATCACTGCTAAGCATAGCTCTAGTTATTACATGGGCATAGCACTGCATTGTGTTTACATCATTATAAATCCGTGAAAATATTTACTCTAACGTACATATATACTAATGGACACATAAACGTATATATATATATTTACTTATACATAGACTTTCAGATCACTTGCTAAGACTGTTTATTATATTTGATATGCATAAGTAATGTAAAATAATAAATTTAAGTATAAATATTCAAACAGCAAACATATTAATTTAAATATATTACATAACCCCAGCCAATGCTTAAAATTAACCAATAAATTATCAGCAATTTGTTGTCAAGCCAATACTCAAATAATAAATGGAGTGTTGCCTTGACAACAGATTACTGATATTTTATTGGTTAATGTTAAGCTATGATTTCCACATGATAACCAATTATCTATGTGCACTTAAGGTTTATATATATGTATCAAATAAACAAATTAAAAGCACAATCTTGATGCAAGTAGATATATTTGTAATTTGTGTATTTTTTTGTCTCTCTGGAGTTTTTAATTTTAACTGATTAGAAGCTAAAACTAAATCATCTTTATTTCTAAATTAACAGTATGATGACGATTTTATCACTGTGGCCAATTCAAAAGGTGCATTGTTTTAAATAATTAATGCAATGGAAAAAATATCTTCATCAACTTTTATCTCAGATGATTCAGCTCAAGAATGGTAATCAGTTTAAATATTGAGCTTTTTTTGGATAGAAAAGCTGGTTTGGATGTTGAATTGCAAAGCATGCAACATCATGCTGTTTTATTTAACATATTAAAAGATTAAAAAATCCCATCATAGTGATACATCTACTGCAAATATAATCAATGTATGCTGTGTATGGAGAACAGTAATTTAGCCCAATCAAAGGGGGGCATAAACTTCCTAGCAGCTTAACATTAACACTCTGGGGGAAAAACATCAAGGAGTTACTGTAAATTCTAAAAATACAATGGCAAATTCATAAGATTAGTCAGGGTGTTCTTCTACTTGCAGGGTATGATAGCATTGAATTCACTATTGAAAACACACACTTTTTTATTAGAATTGGTATATGTAATGAATGCCTGATAATAAGCTTTCTAAAAATATATTTTATGACTAAACAAACCCAATTTATATTTAGATTATCTCAAAGTGCTCTAAAATGACTCTGGTTAATAGAATGCAATGAAGAGCTCAGTATGATAAGATATGGACATATAAATTTGTTACAAAATGGTAAAAGACAGTATCACTAGAAGTCAAGCAAATAATCTAACAGAAATGTGATATATGCAGTCACATGTTTGTCTTTCACAAATTGAATTGATTAGGCATCACAAAAATCATCTTTAACTTTTTATTTTAAACAGTACCAATTCTATTTATAGGTTTGTGCATAAAATTCCTACCTAGTGCCTAGTCATTCAATATCCCCAGGCTAGTTTCTAGCTTGTGGCCTTCATCAGGGAAAAGGCTTAGATCTGAGATTAACGCACTTAATCTTCAAATCTAATGCAACTCTCTAGCAGTCATGTTTTACCTTTTTAATTAACTATAAACCTATGAGCCCAACATGAAACATAATAATGTTTTCAACCCAAAATCATTCATTTGTATAATCGTACAGATCCGAGCCACCAGTTCAATATCTATATAATTTCATGTCTTTGGTTTTTAATAACCGTAGTCACCACCATACGATTAATATTAAAACACTAAAAAGTAAAAAGTGGATGTTGTAGGGAGGGTGCATTAGATCCAAATGTTTATATACAATACTCTCAGGTCCAAGGCTCCTCACAGGTGAAGGCCCCAAACTTGAAACTAATCTGGGGACATCTTATAAATAGGCACTATATAGGGGTTTTTATACACAAACTTTTTAGCATCCATTGATTACTATGGCTTACACTGCACAGTACTATTGTATGGTGACTAGGATTATTAAAAAATCAAAACACAAAAATGTATATTGAACCAGGTTTAGATCTATATGATTATAGAAACAAATGAGTTTTGATAGAAAACACATTATTGGGTTGTCACTTTGTGCTCATAGCTTTATAATAAACTAATTAGATAAAAGATAGTAGTTGGAGGATTTATTAGATCTTAAGATCTTGAAGCAGTGCTCTCAGATGCAAGGCTCTTCACTGATGAAGGCTACAAGCTATAAAGTAGTTTGGAGTTATTGAATGAGTAGGCACTAGATAAGGATTTTCATACATAAACCTTCTAGAATCTATTACTATGACTTGTACTAGATGGCACCACTGTATGGAGAGAGTTGCTAATATTTTAACAAATGTGTATGCATAAGAAATGGTGGTCATGTTTTAGATTTTTATTTTATATTTTTTTTTATTCCATCTTTTGAAGTAAGAGTGGCTATTCTCATTAATGACTGGCTGCTATCAAAAAATAAATAAAAGCAAAACTAAATGAATAGTAAAGAATCCATACTGTTGTAATTAAGTTATTGCAATATGAAAAAAAACTTAGGCATGTAAATATAAATTATTAAAACAAAGGATCTCTATTTGTTTATGAATAAAAAAGTATTTATGAAAAATTTCTTTTTTGTAAACCCTAACACTTAATTACTTATTTGCTGACTAATAATTGGATAGCTAGCTTCATTAAATATGAACCCATTGGATGAAAAAAAATTCAAGGTCTTACATATGAATTTTCATCTATTTACACCCAATTCTAAATTTCAACTGGTTTTAAATCCATATAAAAGGCACTACTAATCATAAAATGATAAGGTCCTTTTAATAAAAATTTCTAAAATAACGTAATTGATGGAATACTTGCCTGAAGGTTTGTGATGGTGGTATATTAGATGTGATAATATGTAAGCCCATTTCCATCACCTAACATTAAACATTGAATGCCTAGAAGATTTTTTTTAACTTTTCAAACACAAAGAACTGTTAATAATAACACACTGGTCAGTACATGACACAACATTTTGAGTAGTAGTATTCTCCACTTTTCTTCAGGTGTTACTGGACTGACCTGTGACAATATAATCATAGGAGTCAAACTTATATCTTTAGATTCTTGAATATCGAATTTTTAAGGCAAATCTCCAACCAATTGAGTTACTCTATCAAAGATGACAATCAGTTGAAATGTTATATACTTATTTATCCATGTTGATTCCAGTTGCCCTCTTGAACAGTAATTAAAAGAACATGAACTAATGGTTTAGAAACGAAAAACAGATGTTTCTACAGTAGCAGACCATGTGTACACTAATAAATATGAGTTTGATTGGGAAAATAAAAAAAATATTAGATAGAGAGATAAAGATGCAAATAAGAAAATTCAAAGAAGCTGCCTGTATGACAGGTAATTCAATAAATCAATTCAGTGTGACAATACAAAATGTCTGGAAACCACTAATTAGCAATTGCTCTTAGAAAAAAGTATTAAAAAATTGAAGCAATCAGGAAAATTTGAACTTACCATCATAGATAAATATATAAAATTTTTAGTGATTCTTGACTTTGTCAGAATATTTTAGTTGGTTAGAGTATTGGCTTAAAAATTCAATATTCAAAAATCTAAAGCTGTAAGTTTGACTCCCATGTGAATATTCTCACCAGAGCAGCAACACTAAAAAGGGTGAAGAATAATACCACTTAAAACATTGTGTAATCTACTAACCTGTGCTCTCCTTTTAAGTGTTATTACTAACAACTGTTTGTATTTGAAGATATTCAATGATAGTCAATGGGAATAATGCAAAATATTATCACATATAATTGATGGAATGTTACCAAAACATAACAATATTTTACAAAATGACAACAGTAATAAAAAGCCCAATTAAAAACTAAATTAATTGTAAATTAAGTTGTTATTTTGTACAATGGAAGTGAAACATGGATTCTTACTAATGTAACATAAAGGCATTAAAATTTTTTTATTTAAGAAAACTTTGGAATAACATAGAAATGTGTTGTCAATATTACAAAAGCAATTGGTATGTCTAAAAATTTGGGGTAATGGCATTTTTCTTGCACTTGTGTAATGAACTATTTTTATCATTTAGTTTAATTGTTAAATGTTTTTAGAAAAATTCAGTCTTTATTTATAATTTTCCAAGTACATTCAATTGTTTTAATAGCATACAGGTCAATATGTAATACTATATTCCAACTGACATTCTTCTTCTTTCTTCATGATCTTTAGATTTCTAAATTCTGAATTTAAAGTGAAACTCCAACCAACTAGATGATTCTCTCAAAATCAATAGTCAGTATGAATTTTATATGCTCTAGATCAGTGGTCTTCAACCCTTGGTCCACGGAACAGTGCTGGGCCACAGAACTTTTCTGCCAGTCCACACGCTAGATCGGCAAAAAAGTTTGTAATAACAAAATAATAAGTGTTTAAACTTTTAATTAATATAACAATTTTTATTTATTTTTCATCTCATTTTTACCCGATTAAAAAAAAAAAACAGAAAACAAAATCTAATCAATCATATATAAATTAATTTGTTTTTCTAGTTATCACAGATGTTTATGGGGGGGGGGGGTAGAATTAACTTTTTTATTACTTTTCTAAAAAAATTCAAAATTAAAAAAAAAGTTTTTTTATTATACAAACTCCATATATATATATCATCAAAACTACCCCAAATCTAAAATTAAACCAGACCAGAATAAAAATAATATTAAAACACAAGCAGACTTCTCAAAGTTATATATATATAACTTTATCTTGTATATTTAACATTGTTGTTTTGATCAGTTGTAACAATTATGGTCATCTTTAAGAAAATTTATCTATAATCTTCTGCCAGTCCGCGAAACCTTATCCTTATTTTTGCCGGTCCGTGGAACCTTATCCTTATTTCTACCATCCACAGGTGTGAAAAGGTTGAAGACAACTGCTCTAGATTATTGCAATAGGTTAACGTGTGGATTAATTTTCTAATGAATATATTTTTAATTAAAAAAAAAAAAAAAGAATATTGGGTAGGAAAAAAATCCGAAATTTCAAATAAATGCTCTCATGATAATGGCAAATTACCCATAAGTCAATCTTCTGTACTCATCCATAATATTTGGAAAATATTTAGCTTTGCCTTTAAAAAGATTAAGTTATTAGGAGGATCCTCATAAATATATAAAAACTCTATTGGATGTTGCCTTTGAGAGAATAACCTGGTTGGTTGAAACATCAGTAATCATAACCTGAAGATTATTATTTAAGTCCCATGCTAGTACTGTCACTGGTTAGGTTAGAAATTCTAGAATTGCTAAACTATATGTTATTACTATCGTATTAAAATGTATTTGGAAAAGTATATAGACCAAATTTTTTTACAAAATACAACAATTAAACTAGATTATGTAAATTGTTCATTATATAATTACAATTGGTATACTCTTCAATTTTTTTAAAAATTATTGAATTTTATGACTAAGAATAGTTAAATTATCCATTTACTGACTAATAATTAAATGCTTAACTTGACTGAGTGTGGATTAAGTAGATGAAAAAAATATTGTTTGTTTATAAATTCTTAGTTTGGTGAACACATTTCTAAATTACACCTGGATTCAAACCCCACATAATGAATGTGGCAGTTTGGGGAATAAAAGTTTGTACTAGTTTTGTAGCGAACTCATCATCATTTTTTATATGAAACATATAATTGTCTTTTTTTAATTTTATTTTAAAGTTAATCTAATAAATATGTTTATTATTATTATTTTTTACAAGAATATGGTAATCAAATTATGCTAATTTGTCAAATAATTTGCATTAGAATTTTTATTAATTAATCCTGTATTGGCTTCCTTCCATTTTATATATATAATTTAACATTTTATTTAATTTAGAATTTCACAAAAGCAAGAGTTATCATAGAAATTAATCTTCACTACTTCTAATTAATGAGAAAATTATAACGAATTATTTTTTTAAAAAAAACTTCATTATCTTTGATATATTATTTTAAAGTTTCTAGGACAAGAGATAATTATTTTCATAACCATGGTAACAGTTAAATAAATGAAGTAATTTTTAATGTTCTTTTTATTATTATTATTATTACAATTTTTTTTGATAAGAGATGGCGCTGATATAGAAGTGATAAAATATAAAGATTAAAATGCGACGGTTTCACATAATAAACAATTATTCGAGACATATGATGATAAGCGATAAATTAACAACTAATGTATATAAAAGCAGACATATTTAATTTATTTTAATACATGAATAATGAACCCACTAAAGAAAATTTATATAATTTGAATTTTTAATTAGAACGGCTTCATATTTTCTCTCTCTTTTATTTTTTTGATTAATTATCCCCACCCATTTCAAAAATTCGTTTTTAAATTAAAAAAAAGAGGGGTGCAAAAAATTATAAATTACAGATTTTTATCTTTCCTTCCTAATCAATTTAAAATTAATTGGATTCTTTTTTTTTTATACAAAAAATTTACAATAAAAAATTGTCTTTTTTTTTTTTAATGCCATATATCTTTGTGGTTTAATAGAGTTTGGAAGATATATACACTATAATAGATATGTACATTTAGTGAGTAGGGTTTAGATATAGATGTACATCATAATATGTTTAAAATTTGATTCGACCAATTAATTATTATATTCCAATTTATATTTATGATTATTGTTTTGATTTCTATAAAAATATAGTCTATTAGTAAAAAAAAAAAAAACAGTCTCTAATGCAAGACAAAAGTAATTATAGCAATTTTCTTCTGAGAGACGTAATTGAATGACTCATTGCTCGGTTGTTCATAAGAAGTTGGCACATAGAGAGTCACAGACACTTAACCAAAATACATGCTCTTTGAATTTCAGAAATCTATGATTCTTCCTCTGTATTAAATAAAATGGGATAGAGTGTTAGCAAAAAGAAAAATAATACTTCCTAACCTAGTATTTCTTCTTTATTGATATACATAATCAAACGTGGTTGTGGATAATATTTATATAGTGTAATTTTCACTACCCCACTCTCATACAAGATAGGAACTGGTTTCTATCTACTTTTAACACCTTGTGGAGGTATGTAATCATAAACATATGACCAAACACATGTGAAAAAAGACCTATGATTCCCAAGATTCACATTTTGTGCTGAACCAATATTCATCATATAGCACAGACCATAATTTCTTACACACATGTTGATCATTGTTCAGTAGCTATCATTTTCAACCATTATCAATTCACTTCAGGATGAAGATATCTTCCAAGTTCAATCCACCTCTCCAATCTCTAGCCTTTATTCTCCACATCACCCCAGCATGCTTTCTTATTTCATCCATCCATCTCACATATGATCATTTTCAAGGTCTTTTACAATGTCTTGGAATCCAATTTAAGATTTTAATTGTCCATCTATTATCATCACTTCTAGCAATGCGTCCAGTCCAACTCCAGCATTTTAATTCTTTTAATGATGTCAATAATGCCTGCTTTTTGATTTATTTTTATTCCTAACATGTGAATCTTCACACTTCATTGAGTGGCCTGAAGTCCACGTATTGCTTATTTGTTAAGTGTCCAAATCTCAGATCCACAAGTAAGAACTGGTGAACACATTTATTAAAAATCAGTCACAGTTCCTTTTAATATTAAGTTATTTTTAACAAAAGCACTCCAATCCAAGTTTAATTCTATAACTAATTTTATCCATTATGTTTCATCTGTAGTAATAATTTGACCAAGGTATTTGTAATTGTTAACTTAATTTTAAGTCATCATTATCAATCTTTATTTCTATTTTTTGGAAAAATGCATTGAACATTACTTTAGACTTTTTAACACTTTTAATCCTTCTCTCTTACTTTCATCTGATAATTCTTACAATATTTCTTGAAGCTCTAAAGCATTATTTGCAAAAACAACTACATCATCTACAAAATCTAGATGGCTTAAATAATCTCCATTTACTTTTACTACCATAGTTTTCCATTTTAACTGATAAAATACTTCTTGCAAAACTGCTGTAAGCATTCTGGAGATATGGAGTCACCCCGTCTTACACCCTTCTCAATGTTAATCTTTCTAGTATCATTATGTAATCTAATTATTGCCGTTGCATTTTTATAAATATTCTTCAAAATATGACACTATCCTGGGTCTATACTTTGATGATCCAATACTTTAATCACTGAAGAAATATTTATAGAATCAAATGCCTTTTCATAATCTACAAATCCAAAGCATCACTGGTCCTTTCTATAACTTCTTTCAATACCTGGATGTGATCTATTGTGCTAAAACCACTTTTAAATCTAGCTTGTTCTTTTTGGTTGGTTAAAGTCGAAAATTCACTGCAGACAAGTTTTAATTATTTTGTAAAAATTTTGTATAGAACTAGTAAAACGCTGATAGGTGTTCACTTCCCTGCCGATGTTCTGTCACATGAAAAAAAAAAGCTGATAGGTCTGAATTATTAATATCTTTTTTATCACCTTTTTAAAATATTAATATTACTCTACATTCTTTCAATCAAATGGTACATTTTTATCATTTAGACATTTGGTATATAACTTTGCTAATTTTTTTTAAATTTTTTCACCTGCTTTTTTTAATATATCAATTATAATTCTATCATTAAATGGAGCTTTTTCTTCTTTATAAATCTAATTTTAAAATACAAGGAATAAATCCTTTATGTTGCTTTTACAAATTAAAAATAAATCTTAGATATGATATGGAATAAAATATCTTTATATAACAACAAAATAATATATAACAATAGCTGTAATATAATCATATAATCATAGCATATAAAAGCTCTTTTTGGCAATTTTTAAAATTTTTGCCCTTTTCAATATGTCTTGGTTAAGTACAAAAATAACCTATATTGCATACATAGTGACATCTACTGGCTCTATATAAAATTAACACAAGCCTATAATTTATGTTTTAATATCTTTATAATACATATTATATAACCCTCCATTCATTTTACATTATCAAATTATTAGTTAAATTAATTGATGTTTTATAAATGTTCATATAATTATTTCTATTATAATTAATGTAATTGGTTTCATATAGCTTCCTTCTATTAATTTCTTTAATATAATTTAATGGACTTATATTCTTAATACAATCTATTCTATGTCCATATTTTAAGTAGTGAACATATAATGCAGATCTATCATCTCTCCTATTAATAGCATTATTATGTTTTTTAGCCCTTTCTTCTAATTGCTTCACCGTATGTCCACAATAAACCATACTGAAAACCCCATAAGTAATTTTATATACTATACCCTTTTTATATTTTATATCATCTTTTATTTTATATTTCCCTACTAATATATCAAGACTTTTAGTGTTTGACCATCCTATTTTAATATTTTTATCTATATAATTTTTATTTTTTAATAATATATGATAAATTTTAGGAACATATGAAAGTTTTACCCATTTTATATTTTTTGGTTCACTATTATTACCTAAATTATATTGTTTATAATTAAAGAATATATTTCTAATGCTTCTACAGTTATATTCATAGCTAGTATATAACTTTATAAGTTTCCCTTTTTGCAAAGTAGCTATCTTTGTATCCGTGTTATATTTATCATTTTTATTTTTAAAATTTTTAATAACTGCCATTTTTTGTATCCATACCAGTTGCAAATCCATAGATATTATTTTTCTTAATTTATTAATCTAATTGCATGTCTCATTTCTTCATTTAAGATCCTGGGCAATTGAGAAGATATAATAGATATAGGAGGTATTTGTTCTTTATTACTATATAATTCTTGATAGAACTCTTCTACCTATATTATGTTGTCATCTCTCTTTTTAATAATAGTTCCATCATTTTTTCTTATTACAGATATAAGTTTCCTACTAATACCAAAATGTTGTTTTACTCTCTTGAGACTTTTATTCTCTTTTTTTTTCTCATGTCTCATAGCATCACTTGGGAAGCGAACCTGCTAACCCAGGACAACTTCTTGTAAAGCAGCTGTCACTGACCTCTTGACCATCAATGCTTGATGACTTTTATTCTCTGCTACAGCATTTCTTGCTAGTTCACAATTATACTTTCTTATATCATTATCCATTCTTTTTCACACCACTTTGCAAAATTCAAGATATTCAATCCTTCTTAATGTGCCATTTTTATATATCTTCATATTCATTCTTTTCTTCATAAATTCTCTAGTTTCAGAAGAAATTTTATTAGTCGATTGCTGCTTTTTTAATCAGCTATCTTTGTTGCAGCTTTTAAAAGTATATTAGTCATTTTCCCATTAATTTTATTTAAATCTGAATCATGTTCAAAATCTGTTAATATTTGAAAATGAATTGCAAGGGCTAATTTAAACTCATTAGAGTGTTTCTGAAGATTAGGAATATTAAATGCGAATATTGTTTTTTTTTTTGATAATTTTTGTCTCTCTACTTTTACATTAAAATGTGTCTTACATCATACTACCCAATGATCATTTCCTATCTTGAATTTATTAAGAACATTAAAATCTTGAAATATATATTTCCTATTAGTCAAAATATAATCCAATTCTGATGTATCTTCATTTGGATGTCTCCATGTTCATTTGCATTTAACATTCTATCACCATAACCAAATTTACGTACAGCTCTTTTATCTTTTAATTGTTTACCAGATCTAGCATTAAAGTCTCCCATGTCAATTTTAAAATGCTGTTTGGTCTGATCAAAAGCTTTATTCACATCCAAATAAAATTCCTCTTCTTCATCATCATGAAAACTTGTTGGGGCACAAACCCGAATTACTTATAATAGATATCTGCTATTAAGTTTAATAACTAATTTTCCACTCTGTCTGATACACCATCAATCTTCACAATGTTGTTCTTCCACTTTCTATTTATAATGAATCCTACACTACTTGTACTTCCAATGTTTGTCACTTTGTAGTACAGCACATCTTATTTTTTAAATAAATTTTCTCTTCACTTTTTCTCTAACATCTCAATGTCCAATAATGTCCCATTTAATATGAGATAGTCCTTCCAAACCTTGCAATCTTCCTTCACTTGAAAATGATTAGAAATTGTAAGTATCCTAAATAAAAGATGATCATCAAATGACAGGCTGTGTCTGCAATCAGGACATTCTTAGCACCTTCCACCTTTGACCACTGACTGCTGCCTTGACTGGTAATGGGCCATGATTTATTTTCACCTGTTGTGATTGTAAATATCTATTAGAAAATAATAGAAAATTCATTTTATACCCATTCATTCTGTCTTCAAGAAAAACAGTTGATATTTCAGTTAACAACTACCAGGCAACTGAGTGCAAAGCCCATGGTCTTTCTTGATTTTAAACTCAGAAGTAAAAAACCAATAAACTCACCACACTAGCTAATGTGTATTGGCTAGTAGCCTATTTATGTTTGTATACTATATGAATAATCATACGGTAATAACAGCTGCAGTGACAAAAACAAATGGAGTGGACATGCTCAGTTCCTTTAAGGCTTCCAAGAGGAATCAAAGAGTCTCCTTTCAGTTAACATTAAATTCCTTTCTGAAGCCTAAGTATATATATATAAAATTACCCTAAATTCACAACTTAATTGAAGCCTAAGTATATATATATAAAATTACCCTAAATTCACAACTTAATTGGACTAGCCAAAAAATTAAACTTTAAAATGTAATCAATGGTTTCATTGCTACAAATAGACTTCTCAAATGTAAAGAACTACAAAATAATAACATATTTGAGCTAAATATTGTCCACAATTCCACTTATCTCCCATCCACCCTTAATATTAAAAGAACTTTTAAATAAATACATATTACCCACTACATTGAACACTTTGTAGCAAAAACCTTTTATTCATCTATATTCATGCACAATCTTACATTTTGACTGTCCGGCAGTCTTCTTCGGAGCTATGATATAATGAACAACATAAAATAAAATATCATTAACTGTAAAAATAATATCTTAAAAAATGTAAAAAATAAAATCAATAAAATAATAAAAACATAAAATATAACAAAAACATAATTAAACTGAAATAAATATAATCAAACCCAAATAAAATAATCCAGATAATATAAAATAAAATATACAATATAAATGTAAAATAAATACAGATTATATGTGTGTATTCCTGACTGTATACATACATATTCATGAACAATTATTAATTTAAATATATTATTGTTTTTTAATAATCTTCTAATTACTTCTATTCTTTATAAACTTAAACTTTAGTTTTATTAGCTCCACCTTATATGGAGATAAAATTATTATGCATTGTATTAACATGGAGTTAATAAAACTAAGTTACATTTATAAAGAATAGAAGTAATTAGTAGATTGTTAAAAAAAAGAATAATATATTTAAATTAATAGTTGTTCATGAATATGTATGTATACAATCAGGAATACACATATATAATCATATATTTATTCTACATTTATTTTATATTAACTGGATTATTTTATTTGGATTTGATTATATTTATTTCAATTTTATCATGTTTTGTTATATTTTATGTTTTTATAATTTTATTAATTTTTTTAATTTACATTTTTATGGTATTATTTTGATAGTTATGTATTTTGTTTTATGTTGTTCGTTATATTATAGCTCTGAAGAAGACTAAAGGACAGTTGAAATGTGAGAATGTGCATGAATATAGGTCAATAAAAGAATTTTGATAAAAATTGTTCAAAGAAGTGGATAAATTATATTTATATAAGATATTACAGCAAAATACAGGAAGTGATGAATTTAAATTTTTAAATAAGGTAATTGCTTCAGAATCATAAATTTTTAATAATAAGATTCTTTAATTCTTTTTATTTCATTTCTCTCAAAGAAACAACCATAGATTCATCAAAATTAATAATATGTCCTGTATCTTTTATATGGATACATAAGGCAGAACTAAGATATTTATTTCTAACCATACTTTTATGTACCTTTATTCTAAGATATTTATTTCTAACCATACTTTTATGTACCTTTATTCTTTAATTTAAACTCAAACTACTCTGACTAATATTTACCTTCTTACAAAAACAAAGAATATGCACTATTTCAGAAATATTCTTTCTATCAAAAATGTCCTTTGTATTATTTAATAAATTATTCAAGTAATATCTCTTTTCCAATGTATTATTTAATAAATTATTCAAGTAATATCCCTTTTCCAACACATTTTCTATTTCCAAACAAATTACTATTTTTACATACAATTCTATAGGAAGATAGTTTAAATGCCAAAGAAATAAAAATCATATTTTTTTAATTCTTTTTATTATTACAAATGCCATAACATATTTTTAATACATTTATCAGAGTAGACTCAAATAATCTCTATAAATTTTTTTATCTTTTTAAAATAAAGATACCCCATTAGAATTATTTAATCTCTTATTTCCATCACAATAATTTCTTAAAACAACTATTTTATGAGATATAGATTGATAGCTATCAGGTTTAATTATAGACTTTAAGTTTTTACTCTTAACATAATTACTACATACCAAACAATTATTTTTTGCATTTCTAATCACCAATAAATCTAAAAATTTTAATTTAATAAGATCTAACCCCCCTCCTTAGTGTATAGAAGGACCAAAACAAAAACATTTATCAACCTTTCCTTAAGGTTTGTGATGATGGTGTTTTAGTTATATTTTTATATTGGACTATTTCCATCATCTAATATGAATATTGAATATCTTTACAAAAATTTAACTTTATTTAAATATTCCAAATACATTCAACTGTTAGTAATAGCACATCAAACAGGTTAGTATATGCACAGTGTTTTGAGGAGTATTATTTTTTTCTCTTCTTCAGGTGTTGCTGCCCTGACCAGTGACAGTAGTAGCATGGGATTCTAATCTGGATTTTTAGATTGAGTATTGAATTTTAAGATAATGCTCTAACCAACTAAGACATCCTATCAAAGGCAACAGTCAGTAGAAATGTCATATATTTATCTATGAGGTTCCTCCTGATTACTCCACTTTTTTCTAAGAGCAAAGTTGAATAGTGGTTCCATACATTATGTATAAACACACTAGATTGGCTTATGGTATTGTTTGCCATTGTCATGTAAGCAGCTTGTTTAAATTTTCTTCTTTGTACCTTTTCTTCTCCATCCAATATTTTTGTATTTTCCCAATTGAACATGTTCATTGTTACAGACATGGTATGCTACTTTAGACACCTGTTTTCTCTCTTCTAATCATCAGTTTGTGTCCTTGCAAGTGCTTTTCAATAAAATGACTAGTCTCACCAATATATATTCTTCCACATTCTCATAATTTATTGTGTTTTTCGATTATCCTACCAGTTTTTAGCCACTTATCCATGAGGATTCATGAAATTTATAACTTTAAAAGCAATCAGTTTATTACAAATACTAAGTTTAAAAAGAAATTTTACACTTTAATAATAATTAAACTCACAAATGTGCCATGATGATGACATAAATAGAATATGCACTGTCATCAATTGTTTTTCCAAGTCATGTGATTTGCCAAAAGCAATGTTACCCGTTGTTGTCTGAGACATATCTGAACCTCTATCTTTTTGAAGTCATCGTTTTTAAAATAGAATAAAACGACGAATATTTTTCTTCAAAAATTTTTGTCAATGATGTGTTTGTAGTCAATTAAATTTATTTACAATTTTTTCATCCATTTTGCAATCCCAAGGTAATTTTTTGCGATCCCAATATCGCGACCCATAGATTGAATACCACTGCTCTAAGGTATAAATTTGAGATTGAAACTGAATACAGAGAAAATATTACTCAGTCAATGAGATAATTTTTAACATGATTCCATTTTTAATGGTAGATTGAGATGGGACAAGAAGTTAAAAATAGGATTCCTAAGGGCATATAAAAACTTAACATCACTCTGCCTTTATTTTCTCATTGAAACCTTGAACAAACCAAAGACCACTAGTTACATTCTTGTCAATATAGAAGATCTCATTAACTGTTGTTAGTGGTGGCTATGGTTATTAAAGAACCAAAGACAAATGTATAGGTATTGAACTGAGTTCAGACCTATATGACTATATAATGAGCTTGGATTAAAAATATTAAGGTGTTTTCAGTTTAAGACTCATAGTTTTGTAGTTAAGTGAAGATAAAAGATGGCTGCTAGAGGGTTGCATTGGTTCCTAAGATCTAGGTGCAGTGCAGTCTTATATTATCTTGAAAATCATGTAATCTGCTTAAATATTATTTATATGTAAATATTTTTATAGATGTACTTAATAATCTCCACACTGCCAAACATTTTTTTTAAATATATAAATAAAGTTATTAATAATTTTTATTAGTCATTCATTAAACTAAAGTTTATTCAATAATGAATAATATTTCTGTAGTGTAATTTTCACTACATTATTCTCCCTATTGTATGTAAGAATGGTGAAGTGAAAATTACACTACAGAAATATTATTCATTAATGAATAAAGACATCTTAAAAAATAAATGCCTGCAAGATATGCTACATGTTGAACCAACACTCATCAGTTGACCCAGGTCACCATCTCTTTCATATTTCTTTCATAATGTGTTCGGTAATTATCAACAGTAAATTGTTACAATTTGGTTTAAAGCATCAAACTAGCTTCACCCATGACTTTGACACAATTTATGCTATATAAATGCAATAATGATTACCATCAATCATTTATTAAACAAGAAATTAACCTAGATATAAATTTTAAACCTTAATCTAGTTTCTAAAATTACATTGAAGAATGCACCAAAAAATGCACCTTGGGATTATTTGCCTTTTAAGATGTGTTTATTCAGGTGTATTAAATAGGTCTGGTAGTGTGTAGATTATTAAATACATCTATAAAAGATACTGCAATGAAAAAATAGAAAAGAACTTGAGTTACTCTATGTGTATATATTTAATTAAAAAAATGGATATATTAAAGTTTATATCTGGGCTAGAGATAATCTCTATTTTAATAAATGATTAATGATAATCATTATCATATTTATCTAGAGTGGATTGTATCAAAGTTGTAGGGGAGGGGAACAAGTTTAACACTTGTAAAACAAAGTATAACAATTTATTATTGATAATATATGGAGATAAATGAGAAATGCTGGTGTTGGTCAGCTGATGGGTGCTGGTAGTATGAAATGCATTTTGGGGGTCATTTGTCTTTTAGAATGGCTTTATTCATATATTTTAAAAAGAAGATTTGGTGGTGTGGAGATTGTTAAGTAAATCTTTAAAAATTTATTACACATGGGAAAAGAGAATTTAAATTACTCTGTGTGCGTGTGCTTAAATTTAAAAAAAAAAAAAACAGAATCTGGGCTAGAGATAATGTTTAGTTTAATAAATAATTAGTGTTACTCATTATTGTTTTTATCTAGAGTGGATCGTGTCAAATTTGTAGATGGAGTAAGTTTGACGCTTACAAATCAAAATGTAAATATTTTTTATAAATAATAAAAAAAAAGTAAGTAAATAACGTTTCAAAAAAAGGTTTTGTTAGATTTATTAATCATTAATCTTTATAACGAACATTAAATCAATGCAATTGTTGTGGCAGTCGAAGAAATAAAGTGTCTTAATGAGTAATATAAAGTTTTAAGATTTCCGTAGTCTCATTAATACAAATTGTTCGCTATCATTAAAGTTCCTTTATTTGTGAATGATTTTTAATTTTTCAATTTGCATAAAACTAAATGCCGTGACTCATGGACCGTTGTTGTCCTAAAAGAAATGAGGCACAACAAACATCCGACGGTAAATCAAATGGCAGGAATAAAATTACATTTTAAATTTCGTTAAAATATCTTCCGCTGAAAAACAGTGCTTTTTAAAATGCATCATTTAATTGCATGTGTTAATTTACTCCATCTGAATATTACTATCATTATTTTTCCACTTGGATTCCCCTGGCTTGTAAGATGATGTTCACCGAATAATAGATAAACTTAGAACCACATAATCTCCTAAATTGATTTTTTTTTATATAAAAAAAAAAAACTTTTAAGTTATATTAAATAATAAAATAAATCTTTAAATTATACTATGTAAAACAATATTTACATTTCTTTATACAACTTATCCCAATAACTTAATTTTATAATAAATTTATTAATTCAATAATATATGGATTTTTTTTATAGTACATGCTTTTTCATACATGCACTCCAATATGTAATATATAAGGGGTTTGAACTCAGACTTTCACACGACCCTCAGCTATCCACGCTTCTCGTACTGCTGACACGTTGATCACACACACACGAGATGATAATTTATCTTTTCGACATGTGTGTGATCAAGTGTGTCAGCAGTATGAAATAGCGTGAATAGTTGAGGATCGTGTGAAAGTGTGAGTTCAAAACCCCATAATTCAATAATAATAAATTTTTATTTTACTAAATTTCACAGACACATTAAAAATTTATATTCAGCTTGCTAAGAAATTCGATCTAATGGTAACACGATACTAAAGAGCTCATTAGTGATTATAATATATTATTCTAATCTATTAAAGCATAATTTAGCATCGTTTGTGCATTTATTGAGTGTTAGTTGATTGAAATAAGTGCTAGTTAAATATATAACACTTGTAAATCCATTTTCAATAATATTGTTTTTTCAAATATCCAGCAGCATAGCTATTGTGAAGAAAACCAAGACAATGTGTGTGGATCCAATGTCTTAGAATCCTTTGACTGACAGTCATTAATAAATTATTGTAAAAGTATTAAGGTAATATAACCTTAGCTACACTACTGAATGTATGTCTAAATATTGGCATGCTAGAATAAATACATTTAAGGTCTATCAAGCAATATCATACCATCACTGTGATGAATAAGGGTAATTAATAATTTGGTTATTATACCCTTTTATCTTATTATTTCAACCTACCTTCAGAAAGGAACTTATCACACATTTATAATACTTTACTTGAACCATTTAAATACATTCAAAAGCACACAGGTGAGTATTAATAATAATAAAAAGATACATGTGTTTGAAAAATTTAAATAAAGTTTGAATTTTTCTAAATAGTCCAACATTTATAATTACAAGCATCATTCTAAATTTTTAACTAAACATTGATTATATATATATGACTATAGATGGAGTTATACCAAAAACACCTTCAAGTGTTTGTTTACATAAACGTCAGAGTGAGTATTTCACTATCTCTAACTTAATTCCCACCTTCATATCATGATTTCAAGCTATTTGCTATCGTCAGTGAAGGACAGGATTAAGAAACTTAATAAATACTCACTCTGACGTTTATGTAAACAAACGCTTGAAGGTGTTTTTGGTATAACGCCATCTATAGTCATAAATACAAGCGTATGCAAGTTTTTAACTTGTGTTTTTTGTTTTTCATATATATATAAAAGAGCTA
Source organism: Epiperipatus broadwayi (assembly GCA_028023455.1). Classification (NCBI taxonomy): domain Eukaryota; kingdom Metazoa; phylum Onychophora; class Udeonychophora; order Euonychophora; family Peripatidae; genus Epiperipatus; species Epiperipatus broadwayi. The sequence goes on along the minus strand of JAQFVV010000021.1, from coordinate 4,276,353 downwards.
TTATAAGTGAATGAGGAAACATGTTTAGCCTCAGGGGTTGTTAATTAGTAGTAATTGATCATTTCTTGGCAGAATCAAAGGTTAAAGTTTATCTCTGTTTACACGGATATGATCTTACTTTTATTCTTTATTATAATAACAATCCATGAAAATATTTAATTAAATATATATATAAATTTCATTCATTTACTCTTGAATCATATAAATTAATATATATGAAAAAACCCACAAATAACCATCAAGATGCATTTTATGTTGAACCATCATCCATTAGTTGGCCCACATTATACTTTGTTACACATGTCTTCATCATGTATTTATTATTACATTAAATTGGGTTATTTTATTTATTTAACTTAATTAAAAAATAGATATATTAATTTTTAACTGAAATTTAAAGTTTATATCTGGGTTAGGGATAATCTCCAGTTTAATAAATGATTGGTAATAATAGTTAGTGTCAAAACTGTAAATGCAGAAAATGTTATCTGTTAGTAAACTGGAAAATTTATATATATACATTGATTTCTGAAGTTTAAAGTTCACTTCTGGGCTTCAGATAATCTCTAGTTTAATAAATGATTAGTAGTAATTGTTAATGTATTCATATAAAATGATTAGTGCTAAAGTGGTGAGTGCACCAAGTTTGACACTGTGAATCAAAGTGTTAAATACATATATGTCTGAATGAATGTTGGATTGACTTTTATTTATAACTTTATTTTTATTAGTATTAATAATAATATATTCAGAGAGATCAAAAATTTACAGAAATTGTTATTTAACAAAATCCTTATTATCGAAAAGATATACTAATAAAAACATTACAGAGCTTTTCATGCATTTGTTCACATGCTTCTAAAAGAAATTATTTTCTCTCTATTCTAGAATCATATACTATGATCTTGTGTAATCCATGAACATCAGATGGTATAGTGCTATAAGAGCCTATGCTCAGACTGATTGATTTCTGGCTTGTCAGCGAAGATTAGGATTCAGAGCTTATTGGTTTTTACTATTCAAGCTAATAACCTGAAAATTTTAAAAATCCTCAAACCCAGGCTAACTTATTTGTCCAGAGATTATTTAGTTTAGAGTAGATGGCTCTTAAGTAAAGTATAAAAAAGAGATAAACATTTTCTGCAATGCTCAGATTATTACCTATAATAAATTAACATTACTTAAAATTTTACTTAGTTATCATATAATCAGAATGTTTTGGCCCAAGTAAGCATCAAAGTAGCAGGAAAAACACCATATTGTTTTATCTATATAAATAAATAATCAGCCCAAAATAATCAGCCCTACAATAACTGCTTCTTACTTAATAATGATCATTAAATCAATGAGAATTATGGGTAACATATCTATTTAATAGTGAACATGATAATAGATAATAGTAATTTATTGGGTGTTTTTGGTCAAATATTTCCTAAACTATTTGAAATGATCACCCTATAATAAATGTTTTCGATCACATTCTTTTATACAGCCATAAACATCTTTTAATCATTTTGTAGGTTAGTCTATTTTTTTTTTTCACTGATGAATTTATTTTTTGTGCAATATATCTACATTTTTTTTGTTTTGATTGCCATAATAATATGATCTTTTGGTCTTGTGATTACATCATTGGATTTTTTTTTCTTTTTGCCATTGATATGTTTGGCTTTTTGTTAAAAGTTGTTCCTGATATTTTAAGTTTTGCTATTTATTTTTTGATTTCATCACGGAATTATGCTACCATTTTGAGGATTCTATTTTTGAGCTCCAAATTCATCAGAAGTTTTTATTATTCAACACTAGGGTTACTGCCATTATGCTAACATTTGGTGACCATTTTCTCATATTTCATTGCTATAATAATTTCACTTTTGGTCATGTGATTACAGTAGCAGGATTTTTATTGGTCATATTCTAATTCCTAATATCCTTAATATTTTGATTTCTAGATGCATTAGTATTTATTAATTATAAGCTTAGTTTGAACAATTTTTATCTTTGAGTATGCAAATGCTCTTACAGCAGCTGTTTTTACACTCATTTGGCATGTGGTTATGGATGTTTCTTTTTTGACTGTATGCAATTTTATTTTAGATTACCCATATTTTTTAGACAATCTTTTTGTCGGACATGTGGTTTTTCCGATTTCTTTTAGTTTGAGCTTATGAAATTTTATTTTTTGTTTTTTAATTTGCATGTTTTAGTCATATGTTTGATCAAGCCTAGTTGTACAAAATTTGCACATTAATTATTAATTATTGATGGAAAATGCAACTTTGTCACAAATGGTCAAAATAATTGGAACACCATCTATTGTTCCCCTTTGCAGTTTGACTTTTTTTATTATTTGGTTCTGTCAGCAGTGGATTTAGAGTTTTCTTTAGAAACCAAAATGGTGGAGAACATATACTAAACTAGTACCAAATTTCCAATATAAAAGTTTGTTAGATAACTATTCCATAGTCAACTTATTAGAACATTTTTTAATAAATGAGCACTTAGCTAGAAGATAACATGCACAATAACAATGGCAGAAACACTAATGACCATGTTGCTAGCCTTGAAAATATATTCTCATTCTTTACTACTCTAAAGAGCCCTTATTGGCCAATAATTTGCTAACCTGGTCAATGTATCTTCTTTCTGCAGAACTCTCAATGACTAATAGTTTGCTATTCTGGTTAATATGATCTTGTATTATTCCTCTGTAGAAGGTGCAATGACTAGAAGTTTACTAACCTGATAATATTATCTTTTTTATATATAATTCATTTGTAAAAACTTCATTGGCCAGTAGTTATCTATACTATCTTCATTATTACTTCACTACAGAAGATTCAATGACGACTGGTTGACTACTGTGATCAATATCATCTCCTTTATTGCTTCTTTGCAAAAGGATAATGATGAAGCCATTGTCCTGAAAAGTAGTGCTTTTTGCACCTTTGGGAAGAAATTCTGGAAATCCATTTGTGTTATCAATATTGACTTTTTCTTGTGTGTCGGTGTATGTTTTCTTTTGGAAAATATTGTCTTCACGTTATTCCACTGACCAGAAATGTAAAAACCTTTGTCTTGGGAAGTTTTGTCTTCTCCTTCTGCATCTTTTTAAAGAAAGATCATGGAGAAACCATTGCCATAGTGAGTTTTGTCTTTTCTTCATCTTTTCTTCTATAAAGAGACAATCTTCTCTTTAGTAAGTTGATATCTTCTTTATTTTCTCTGTAGATGCCATTGGCAAAGTTGTGAGCTATTGAATATTATTATTTTCCTTATCACTCTTCTATGGAGGAATGCTGAAAAAGTCACTTCTACATGGTAAGTCATTTAAGAAAGCTTTATTTACCCATACATACACAGTGTATTCCAGTGAAAGATAACTAGTGATGGGTTTTCTCTCACCAAACTGCCTGAAGTGCCATCTATGAATCAACATGTGTATTATGCAACAACATGCATTATCAGTAAAAAAAAAAAAATTAAAAATGGTAGCATGTCTGGATTTATTAAAAATGACATGAACTGTGACAGTATGTTCCACACCTTAATCCACTATGCTGATATTAAATTTTGTTTTAAATTGATCAAAATTGTTTTTAAATTATTGAAATGATTAAATTATAAGTGAAATAAAGCTATTTAGTTTCAAGCTTGTTTTCAAGTGATAGTCAAGATTTTGTGATGACAGAGAGAAAACTAAAGACAAACTATGATCATATGAAATTGACTGTGGTGTTTGATGTCATAATCCATGATCCTTGGTGAATATCTAAACTGTCTTGGAAAAAGAACCAATTTCACTCTTTTCATTGATGCCACACTGTGTATTTGACATGATTGGGAACTGGATATTACTTTAAGTCATTTTAATTATTATAATATTGTATGTAATTTTTTCAAAAACAATTTCCAAGATTATTTCATACTTATTAAAGTTTTTTTATTCTTAATCAGAAGGTAAACAGTGGCTGACATCTGCTGTTTACTGTTGTTAGTAATCACTGATATATGGTGTGCATGCAGGACAATCTCATTATAACCCCCATATGTTAGAAACATAAACAAACAGTGTATGTTGAAGGTTGGTTACCTTCTGAATAGGAATTACTAAGAAAACTGCACTTATAAATTACGTTGTTATTAAATAAAGTTTTTTATCTATATAAAATAGATATGATGATATAATTTTTTATAGAACAGAAACCTGGATAATTAGGAAAAGTGGGGGAAAAAGTTGGAGAATTCAGGGATATAAATTTGGACAAGAATAAAAAGAATATTGAGAAAATATGATCAGAGATGTAGAAATATTATATTGGAAAAATAAATTTAAAAAAGTATTTTTATAAAAAAACTATAGATAAATAGGAAATCAATAGAGCATGTGATTAAAGATAGAATAGTTATAAGTAGATATGTTGGATTCGATTACTTATAAGTAGATATGTTGGATTCGATCTTAAAACACATGAAAAAAAAAAGGTTAAAAAAAAGTTGATGAGAATGTTAAAAAGAAAAATAGCTGTAACACGTGAGAAGTTGAAAAGAAAGGCAGAAAGGCTTGAAAGATGAGATCTCGTTTGTATGAGGGGGGAATTAATGTCTAGATTAGTAAGAGGAATATATCTTTTGGCAGATCATAGATAAGGCATTTGATAATATATTATTACATATAGCTACAAAATTAATATGTCTTTTTAATAGAAAACGTATTATCATATATATATACACACTTCTATAAGATTTATATATATGTAAGAGAGATCATAGTCTGGATCAACTGATGAGTGCTGGTTTAGCACGAAATACGCTTATTGGTGAATATTTATATTTTCTGCATGTGTGGTCATATGTATCAGTAGTATGAAATGGTGTGGATAATGAAGGGGCTTGAAAGTCTGAGTTCAAATCCCTATATTTATAAAAACTTAAGTAACTAGTTTTTTTATGTTGTTTATACTAAAAAGCAAACATACTTATTAAATATGCTTATAACATATTTCACACTTTCTAATGACGTAATCCATATCTATCTTACATAAATACGGTTCTTCTAGTTTCTGAATTGTAGATGATGAGAGAGAGAAGTGTGATACCTGAAGTTGAAGTTTATTTGAAATTGAAGATGTGCATTTACGTTTTATTGGTTCCTTTTTTAGAGATTGACAATTATATAAAAGCAAATAAACGCTAGTTTCATATTTAACTAAATAGAAAATTTCTTAATGTTTTATTTTATATAACTGCTATATATGTGAACAAAGGCAAAACTCTCTATACAATAGTGCCACCCTGTGCCAAAACAGAGTAATCAATGGATGCCAGAAGGTTTGTGCATAATTTAACCAGAAGCAAACCCAGTAGAATTGCAATGGAATGTAATTAGTAATGCAAAATAAATAGTGTGTGTGTGGGGGGGGTCTCGCTGAGGTTTGCTTGTTTTTAAATCCATATGTAGTAGATATAGAAGTACACACACATATTGGCATATAGCAGGTAGTAGTTAACATACCAGTATGAATATAAGCTATGGATCCATAACAAGGTCCTAGCTATGCTGCACAAACTAACCATCATATAAGCAGATCAGAAGAAGACAGCCTACATGTGAAGATGTTGTCATCAGATCACCACTCACTATATGAGGCATTGCATTGGAAGGATTATGTAAGTCTATCTCCAATTCTAAAGATGAAGTAAGATAAAAGATTAAATCTGTGTATTGCATGCACATGTATAGGTTATAACTTTGAAGGTAGTGTCCAACCTTAGCTGTAGCTGTTTAGACATCATCAGAAGTTTGAGCAGGAGTGGACAAAAGTCAAGTACAGAAGAGTATGACAGAGTCTTAAAGAGTCAAGATAGCATATAGCAGTAAACTCACCATCACATGAAAGTCAAGGACACTGAGCCAAAGTGATAACAGCCTTAAGCCATTCAGGCCTGATAGATTACATCCCAACAATCATCTGTAGTGAGAGCAAGAATCTGAGAAGTGACTGTGGAACCATGAATTACATACTCTTATAATAACCTTACCATGAATATGAATAGTAAATATGTTAAATTATAATTGAAGTTTATACTACAATTAAATGCATTGCAAAACAATATTTTAAAATATAATTTTACAAAGTATAAATGCTTAACTTCTACAGATCAATACTCATAATCTACAGTGAAACAGACATTTATATTTATTTTTAATTTTTTTTAAAAAAAAATACAGATATAAGATTGTATTTATATGTTGGACTATTTCCATCTAATATTAAATATTGAATATCTTTAAAAAATTTAACTTTATTTGAGCACACAGGTTAGTATATATCCAACATTTTGAATGGTATTAATATCCTCTCTTCTTCAGGGGTTGCTGGCCTAATGAGTGAGAATACTAGCATGGTAATCGAACCTGAACCTTTAGATTTTTTGTATATTAAATTTTAAGGTAGCAGAATAGTTCATTTGATTAGAGTGTTACCTTAAAATTCAATATTCAAGAATCTAAAAGTCTGGATTCGATTTTCATGCTAATACTCTCATTGATCAGGCTAGCAATACTTGAAGAAGAGAGGATAATAATATCACTCAAAATGGTTAGTACCTGTGCGCTATTACTAACAATTGAATGTAATTGAAAATTTAAATAAATTTTTTAAAGACATTCAATATTTAATGACGAAAATAAACCAACAAATCAATGCAATTAAAACCTTCACAAACGTCACTAAAGAAACAAAGAAAATAAGTAATTAATACAGGAAAACAGTGATAGACGTGAGGAATGTTTCTATTGCTTTCTCAGTTTTTGGACCAAAAGTAGGAAATGGTGAAATGTACGGAAGCAAGATGTGTAGAAACGATGTACAGAGGTTTCACTACATTCCAATAGATAGCTCTGTAAGTCAAAATTAAGTACAGGCTTTCAAAGTATAAAAAGTCTTTTTTATGATTATACTTTTTTTAATGATTACTCTATTTCATTTAATTAAAACAACAATTGTTTGGGGTTTTTTTTTTTCATTTATAGAAGGCTAAAACCAAATTCTCAATAACTTACCTTTGTATTTTATTAAACCTTTGTGACACATAGTTATTTTTATTTTAAAACTACTTCTGAGAGATCTAATGTGAATGATTGATAGTTTAACAGTATATATTATGAAAATAAGATTAGCAACTTTAGAGTTTTATTATGTTTATTTAAAACAGAAATTTACACGATTATGTATATATATGTCAGTATTTTAACTTAGACAAAACCTATCAATTATAATTTTTTTTAAAAAAAAATCTACATAATATAGCACATTTATAAATATTTTTAAACTTAAAAATTCAATAGTTGTCAAGCGTTGATGGCCTGGTGGTTAGCATAGCTGCCTTCCAAGCATCTGGCCCGGGTTTGCTTCCGGTCAACGTATTTGACATAAGAAAAAAAAATTAATAGTTTCCTTTTATAGATTGAAAACAAATTATATGTGTTTAATATAGTGATTATTTTTTGAAGGCTAATTCTTGAAAAATTTAACTTATTAATTTTTAATTAACATTGCAATTAGGATATCCACATATCCCGGTGTTCTCGGATTTGTCCCGTTTTTAGCTCTCTTGACACGGTATCCCGACATATTCTGTCGGGACAATTAATTGTCTCGGTTTTCTTACCCACTCAATTTTATTTTTTAACTTTTAATTTTAACTTTATGTTTAATTTCTATTTTTTATAATTATTTTAAAATTAATATTTATTCATTTAATATTTTGTAATTAATTTTTTGATTAGTTAGTTAATAATTGACTCCCTATTAGTAATAAGTGATTTCAATTTATGATTTTGTTATTGATAGACAATATATGTATCCAAACAATTGTCATTTGCTTTTGTTTATATAACGAAATGATTATATTGTTAGTAATGTAAATGTGATTATATGCTTTGGGTTTTTTTTTTTATTTGTTTACTGAAATATACTATAATCTGCAATGAAGTTGTTTGTTTTTTTGTTTTTTTTGGTCGTGTGTCCTGGGTAGTCCCTGTGGAAATATGGACGCCCTAATTACAATGAAAGTATTTAATAAATAGATGTAAATGATATCTGAAGAATTACTGAGAGAGAACAAAAATGAAGTACATGAAAGAAGAGGATGAGATAAAGAGAAGGGGAGGAAAAAATAGAGAAAAAAGAGAAGCATGCGAAATGGACAATTAATACTCACTTGCACATTTTTATTAGTTACAAAACAATGAGCTAGACGCCTCAATAAAATACGCTACTTTTATTACATGCTTCTGTAAAAATGAAACATTTAGTCCTTATGTTTCTAACATCACTTATATTTATTAGAGTCAATATTTATAGGGAAAGTCCATTGACTCTTTCTTTATATAAATGTTAAAAAATTTGCTTTTCTTAATAATACTTTTCATGTTTGAAATGTAGAAAATAAATTATGACTACATCTTTAGAAGCCTTAGTAACTCTGCTAAGAAAACGATTTCCTTAGTTATGACTACATAGTTCGAGCTTTCATGTGGAAGAAAAAATTTTTTCTTCATGTTCTGGAATCTGTATAAATAAAACCTGATGTGTACAATAAGCTTTCATTTCTAATTCAAATAAAGAAATCAGAATAAAAATACACTTAAAGTAAAAGAGATTTTTTTTTTTTTACCTTTTCTTATAACCTAGTTATATCGCAATGAATAAAGCAGAATATTAATAAAAGATATACATCAAAATGAATATTAAAGTTTAAAATAAAATGTTTGCCAATATATTTAATAATCATTATCTTTATCTGCGTTTTAACTTTCATTTATATGACAAATATTGTATTACTGTCTTATCTAATTTAAATATTAATATATATTTTCTAATTTTATAACATTGATATTCTTAATTTAAATTGATACTTTTTAATAATCTTATTTTGACCCGTTTATAAACTTTTGTCATGATTCTTATTTATATGCTTTTTTTTTTTTTTCTCTTTGTAATTTTGTATTTGATTGTGGTATTATATATTTTTATTTCTTTTGTAAATACTTTATTATATTGATTGTCTGTAATCATGTTATATATTTAAGCATGTTATAAAAACACATATGTATACATTCATATGAAAGAAAAAAGATTACTCTTTTTCATTACCATATGATAAACTTTGATAACTCAAGTTTGCAGTAGATGGCGCTAGAGTACAATAGACAAAATTTAGCGACATCTATTGCATACTTGAGTTATCAGTGTTTACCATATGACTGTGCAGTAACCTATAAATGTATGAATCTGGCAATCATTTTCAATTTGTTTTTACTATTAAGTTTTGAATTCAAAATTTAAAAAAAACAAAAACAATTTTTAAGAGTTTGAATCCAAGCCAGTCTTTCTATCATCACTATTGTTATTTTCAACCATTATTAAGCCACTACAGGATAAGTGTAATCCAGATTTCTTCAATTCATAGTTTCTTCTCTGTTCATCATACTAGAAAACTTTCTTATTTTATTCTTCCATCTCACATGTAGGCTCTTTCTAGGTCATTTTCAATCTCTTGGAGTACAATTTAAAACTGCAAACTGTCCATTTATTATTCTTTCTTCTAGAAATACATTCAGCCCCGCCTCTTAATTCTCTAAGTGATTACAACTTTCAATGTAGTTATATAATATAATACCAAGTTAATATCACTGTATAGATATGACGCTAGATCTATATAATTTTTCAAGCAGAATTGTCTGCAGTTCAAGCTAAAAACTTGATAGCAGATTAAAGGTGGCTAAAAAGTGCATATTTCCATTAATTTCTAGTTTTTATTGATGCAAGAAAAATCCACAAAACAATCTACAGATGCAAATTGAATTGTACTACCATTTTGTAACCATTTCTAATCCGAGTTTACAATAACTAATACTAAAATATAGCAGAGAAGTGCTCTTGTAAATATAGTAAACTTGGAGAACAAAATGATGTGTTTGTCAAGAATTGATAGCCAAGAGGTCAGCGTGGCTATCTTGCAAGCAAGCAGTGCTTGCAGACAGTTGTTGCGGGTTCACTTCCCAGCCGATGTTTTGACATATGGAAAAAAAAAAAGATGTGTTTATTAATTTTTAAATTGCAAACTTTGGGCATACATTGTTGGTTTGAGAGTGTTAAAATTAAATCCTTGGATAATATTTTATAGGATTCTTGAAATTCAGCCATTAACCATGGTACATCTTTATTAAAGTACACAATAGCAAGTACAATTTATATGTAGTAAAAACAAATTACTGTTAGAAATAATGTATATACTATAAAATAGTTATTACTAATATTTATTTCTATATATTGTTATTGGAATATTAAGTTTTATAATGTGAAATCTAACTTTTTGTTTATTAAACCTAAATTATATTTGATATTATACATATTAATAATAATATTCTTATTTGATGTCTGTATTTCTTCAAAGTTATATACGTAATCATGCAATTGAGTATTAATAAATACAGTAACCTAAATATGTATAAAGTACAACTTACTTACTTAGAAATGTTTTTGACTATCTTCGCAGTCTTTGTATTTATTAATATTCAATTACAAGATTACACACACACATATATACACGCGCGCATATATATATATATTCAAGCACAAGTGCGTGTGTGGCGCAACTGCTCCCAAAAGCTGTAATACAAATACAAATAGCTAACTAAAAATATTAAAACAGCTGAGCGCTTTCAAAGGATCTTGCCTTCATAATCATAGCTTGCTTACGTTTAAATTTATGCAAATATTATAACAGGATGGGTAATCAAGGTGGTAGGTGATGGAAACCTTCATCCAAATACAAGTAAATAAATAATGAACTTTAATTTAAAAAATTTACAATAAGTATATTTAAATAAAATATTTTTAAAGTAATGTTATATATAATAAGAATATGAGAGATCTTGATATCTCACTGAGAAAGAAAAATAATGAGATCACTCTGTAAGAGATCAGACCAGTTAACTCCTTGAGCAAATATGATTAACTATAAATTCACTGGCATTATCAATAAGTAAAAATCACCCATCATCATGAATGATCAAGAATAAAAATAAGTAAAATCAACAGTCAATCTTGTGACTGCATTAAAAATATTCCAACAATCAATCTGGGGACTGGATTTTAACTGGGTCTACTGTAGACTAGGCCAAGTATTTAGCCTTCACCAGCTTGGGGTAATTATTTAAACATAATTTGAATGCACCAATTAAGTGCTCATCCATAAGAATACATAATAATCAAAATAACAATAAAACTGGGTTACTAAAACATGCTGATCATCATAAACGCTCTGGCCATTTAGTACCATTAATGTACTGATGATTTATAAACTTAAATTTTAATAAGACTAAACTAAAATAAAATGAAATGTAGTGCATAAACTTTGAAGAATAAAATACTCATGCCCAAACCAGGACAATGTCATACTGGAATGCCAAAAATCACTAAAAAATACACCCACATTTAATATATCAGACCATTATGCATCAATCTAGCTCAGTAAATATAAGCTCTTACTGTATTGTGACCAAGAGATGATGTGATACATATAATATTCTAAACTCTTTTTCAATTAAGTTACTGGAATAATTTTAACAATTGAAAATTAAGTTTATTAATAACAATAAAAAATAATATGAAGGTCTTTAGAATAAGACTATGCACATATCAATTAAGCCTTCTGATTTTGACTAGCATACAATAATAAAATATATTGTGATTCATATGATTAATATACAAAATTATTACAGAATGATTTACATATATGTTCCCTACAGGCATACAGACATACATTTTATTATTACATGAACATATTTTAATTGACATTTAATAAAATTTTAAAAAGTGATTAAATTTTACATATGTTCTATTTGACACTCATTGATATTTTTGCAGACAAATGTGTAGTACAATTGATTTAGATTTTAACCTAATGATCAATTGCCACACATTTCATTTCATTTTTTGACCAATTTGCCCTCTGGTGCATTTTTTCATAAGTATTATATGTTAAAATGCATGTAAAACAGTATATTTTATTATAATAAATTTTCACTGAAAAATTTGAAGTAGAAGGTGGGACATTCAAAATTCCCACTCTTACAATAGACGTAAGCCCTGCCCTGACATGTTCAGCCATTGTCTGTTGCAAAGCCTGTAAAACATTCAGTGTTTTACAACATTGTAGTTCCAATGACCCAAAAACGTGTTTATTTGCAAATTTATTACAGTTTTAGATAATTTTTTTAAAATAATTTACACTATATTTATTAGATATCAAGAAATATAAATTATTAATAAATTATTTTAACTTGAAATATTTTATTTTCAAAAATATAATGTTATATTAGCAGCTAATGTGAATATGTCCTGAAGCAATTTACAAGCTTAGTTTCTACATCAGCAGTCTACTTAAAACTTACAAGCCTAAAAAATATCACAGTTTTGCAATAAATATTTAAAAATTTTAAACTTTTAAAGCATAATTCATTAGATATAAGAGAAATCAATAATTACTTATTTGGATGTTTAAAAATAATAAAAATTAAGAAATATTTCATTGATTTTATAAACTAAAAATAATCTTTCTAAATGATGACATCTAAACTCCTTGTTTTGTTTACAATCTCATTTTTTAATGGTTACAGAAACACAATGTGAACATTTAAAATTTATTTCAGTAGTAAACAAAAATATCTATCAAATAAAATCAAATTTATTATTTTCAGTAATAATCATTTAATCATATATTTTACATCGATTTGTGAAACACAGAAAAAGTCAGAAAATGGTAAAATGTGACTGCATGTTGGAAAGGTTAATCATCATACAAAATACAATTAATGATTAAAATATACCTATATGGGTAGATTAATTTATTTTTTAATATAAAATATTTGAATTGTCATAATCTGTAAGTGAAATTCAGTTTTATACATATTTAATAACATTTAACATATATGTGTGTGCGTGTACATCTTCATATGAACACTGACATCCATATTATATATTTTAATTTGTTACAATAATATTATATTTTTTATAATTGATTCAATATTGAAAGTATATAAAAATATGAATCTTGTTATTTAATTCTTTCATAATAGTTCACTTTTCTTTCTCCTTTTTAAAAAACATTGACTGCTTGACCATTGATAAAAGTTAAATCCACTATCAGGTATATTCTAAAAAAATTGATTTTCAATTTTTTTTTCCTTTTTAAAAAATTAAAATCAGATTTTAGCAGATTAGATTAATTAGATTTTAATTCAAGCAAAAGTATTACTTGCAGTCAAGCGCTGTTAGCTGAGAGGTCATCGCAGCCACCTTGCAAGCAAGTAGTTGGTTGCAGACGGTTGTGGATTCGCATCCCAGCTGGTTCTATGACATATGAAAAAAAAAGTATTACTTGCATTTTAAGTTATGTTTTTTAAATGTCATTTTTTAAAGAATTTACTAAAACAATTTCTTTATATATATAAAATCATCTGTGGCTTGCTCATTTTTTTTAGATATTTGACTCAAGCAGATTATTTACTTGTTTTATTTTACATTATAGGTTAAAATGTCTTTTTAAGAAATATTAAAAAAACAACTCATGATCTATGCCTGTGATGATGTGTTTACCCGTGGTTCCTTACATATAGATAACACAGCATTCATATAATGACTTATTCAGCAAGCTAGGTTCTCTGGGAAAGCTGGAAGATTCTCATTGGTAAGCTTAGTTTTGATGATTATCATCATTGAGATAGATATAGTCCAGATATTATCATCATCAGAGAAAAGTATAATTCAGGTATGGTTGTGTATTGATCAGTTGCTTTCTGACTAGGATTATTCCAAAAAGCAGCTGTCTTGTCCACATATGCAATGATATATGACTTGAAAATGATCCTTTTCTCCATGTGAATTCAAACTCCAACATTGTGAATGGTAAGCTTTTTGATTTGTTCTTTTTGCAGTCTTATGTCCTCATTGTAGGTTTCTTTCTTGATCTGGATTACTCTGCTAGTCAATTAACTGAACAGCTATATTTACTGTCAACTACTTTTAAAAAATTATTAACCAATAAAAACCAGATTGTTGTAATCTCTTTATCCAAATCTTTTATAAGAGAAGTTGGGTGAGATGATAAAAATACATTGTTTTTAATTCAACTGTTTTCATATCTAATTCTTTCAAAAGCACTTTGAAATTTTTATCAAAGACTGATATACAAAGATTTCTACATAAATAGAAATTTACAAGTTAATTAATTAAAAACTTTTTTATTATCTGTAATCCCTTTGAAAGCAAAATTGATAGTCTTATCAAAGCATAATCTACAAAGTTTTCTACATAGATAAAGAATTGTATACAAGCATTAATTAAAAAATTTCAAAAATAAAGCATGCTTATTTTTATATTTCAAAATCAGAATTCAATAAAAATATTTATTAGATCTTTTTTTAAATATTTATTTTATAATAAAATTTTATTTTAAATTCAAAATTATTTAATCCCTGATTATTATTCCAGGAGAATATCTACAAAATTTTTGTCTGTTTATTGGTACTTTTCTTATCAATTTTATATATTTTTGCATATACATTGTTACTGCATGCCATATAATAGAACTGTTATAATATATATTAATGACAGATGGTAGACACTTCATGCAAGAGAATACTGAAACAAGCAATCTCTAAATAATAAATGCAATTTATCCACTCTACTTTGAACACTTTTTAGCAAAAAAACTTTTATTGTACAATATATGCATACACTCTTATGTTTTGACTGCCCTGCAGTCTACTTCAGAGCCACTTTAAAAGTAAAGTGGATACAATTGCATTTATATAAGATATTATAGCAAAATAGAGAAAGTGGTGAATTTGATAACATCTCATAAATGATCATGCAGAGATCAAGATTCTTGCTTTTTTGAGCATTCTAATATGTAAAGTGTCTCTTATCTGACATTAATTTATTACTATATTTTGAAAATGTAAGTGTGAAATATTATAACTCTAGATTAAGCTTTAAATAAATTATTGAGGAAAAATACCAGTTAAAAATTACAACAAAAGTAATAATAGAATATCCTTAAGGTGGAATCTTTTAGTTTTGACAATTTAGTCTACTACCATGAAGTAGCAAAGTAGCACACCCTTACATACAAGCATTCTGACAAATGTGTGGCATTCATATAAACATATTTAATATGATCATTACAGTAAGACAAAGGTGTAAAAATAAAACCTCAGTTCAGTGCAGTGCATGTTTTTTTTTAAAGATAAAAGCCATAGGGAAATCCAAGTGATCTCCCTGTACTAGGAGTGCTACCAAAAACCAAATCTTTAAGAGTTTATGAAAAAATTCAATTGTTACAAAAAATTGGCTTCAGGTTCTTTATTCATTTACCTTGTGAACTATATAGTATTTGGTCATCAACTGCCAACAATATAAACAAACATTAAGCATCACATGATCACATTTTCTATACTAGCACATTAATTGTTGATAAACAGAGCAAAACTCTCCATACAGTATTGCCACCTGTGCTAAACAGAGTAATCAATAGGGATTTTATGCACAAGCCTTCTGGCATCCATTGATTACTCTGTTTAGCACAGGTGTCAATACTGTATGGAGAGTTTTGCTCTGTTTATCAACAATTAATGTGCTAGTATAGGAAATGTGATCATGTGATGCTTAATGGTTTAACACCAATCCTGCCTAATAGGATAGTGGTGGCTATGGTTGTAAAAGAGCCAAAGACACCAAAATGTATGGGTGCTGAACTGAGTTCAGACTCATATGACTATTTAAGCTATTGAGCTTAGATTGAAAATATTTTTTGTGTTTTCAATTTCATTCTCATAGTTTAGTAGTTAAGTAGAGATAAAAGGTGGTTGCTAGAGGGTTGCATTAGATCCTAAGATCTAGATGCAGTGCTCTCAGATCCAAAGCTCCTCACTGACGAAGGCCACAAGCCAGAAACTAGTCTGGGGATATTGGATGAGTAGGCATTAGATAGGGATTTTATGCACAAGCCTTCTGGCATCCATTGATTACTCTGTTTAGCACAGGTGGCAATACTGTATGGAGAGTTTTGCTCTGTTTATAAAC
Source organism: Epiperipatus broadwayi (assembly GCA_028023455.1). NCBI lineage: Eukaryota > Metazoa > Onychophora > Udeonychophora > Euonychophora > Peripatidae > Epiperipatus > Epiperipatus broadwayi. Next base: position 4,260,196 of record JAQFVV010000021.1, on the reverse strand, counting down.
AAACATTATTGGCAAGTGTAATTAAGTTGTTAGGTGATTAATAATATGAGATAATGTACATTTGAAAATCAAGAGATAACTTAGAGTATTAATTTATGAACTTATAACTCTAGAGTCCATTATTCTAATATTTTATAAATCTGCATAGGGCATTGAGTGATTCACTTAAAGTGTTAGAGAGGTGTATATTCATCTACTGAAATTACTTAATGAACTTTGATTAAAAAGTATTACAGGAAATGATTTTTATGCAACACCTTGGATTGGTGAAGTACTTATGCATATAACAAAGAAACAACATTTTTCATAAGCAAATACAAAAAAATAAAATTAAATGGACTTATTTTATTTGAATTTTTTAAGCATCATTTATTAATAAATTACCATTTAATGATTTGAGGAGAAATAAGCAGCAGCTTCATGAGCATTAGTAATTTTGGGCATCATGAGGGTGCTATGATCACTATTCTTCTCCACATGGATTTAAACCTGCTATAATTTTATAATATCATTTGCAGTCATTTGCAGCTGCCCTTTTTCTGCAGTAACAATTTTAATGTGTTAGTTGAAAAAAGTCTGAATGTGTTAGCATTATATAGACATTTTGTGGGATTGTCATTAACATTTTCTCATGATAATATCATGAGTGTGGTGAAATAGAAGTCAATAAAAATGAGAATTTCTGATTGCCTGAGTGTTTTAACTTAAGAGTAAATAAATATATATTGTAGATTTTCCAAATAAAAATTGTAATTTTCAATAATTTGTTTACAAATTAAACATTATTATGTTATATTTTTGTAAAAGCCTTATTTTAAAATTAAAAACTACACCATTAATAGGAGATTGACTTTGAAAACAATTTATTTTTTTAATGACACTTCTTAAAATGTTTGTTACAGCAAACTGAAGCAGGTTCTAGTGGATAAAATAAAATCACATTTATCATAATGGTAAAGGCATGATTTTTAAAAATGTTAATAATGATAAATAATTTATTAACTTTTAGAATGTTTTCTTTCTTTGATGAGAACTAGCCCTGAATATATCCTTCTTTTAATAGCATAAAATTAAAATATCTAATATTTCAATCTACTAACTTTTTGAATAGGTAAATTATATCTATTGATGCCAAGTGTCATTGTTATAGGTAAGAAATTCATTTAAATATTTGTTTTCATAATTTTAAAACTTAAAAATAATAAGTTATAAAATAGCTATTGAATGAAAGCTTATGTTTGTAATAATTAATATTAAGATTATCAATATACTATATAGAAAAAAAGGTTTAATTGTAAAAAATAAAATGTTCATATATGGAGGAATAGACCCTCATTCAAAATAGGCAGGAGGTTTCAGTTAAACAGTTTTAAATAAGTAATATTGTACAGTCTGGAACCACTATCATCGTACACACAATAAGCAATAGATTCAACTTTTAAATAATATATATATATATATATATATATATATATATATATATATATATATATATATATATATATATATATATATATATATATATATATATATATCATTTTCAACCATAATTGATTCACTGTAGGATGAAGATCAATCTACCCCTGATTCTAGCCTTTCACCTCCTCATCACTCTGGTGCACTTCTTTATGTGATCTCTTTGTAGGTCTTTTGCAATCTTTCAGAATCCAGTTTAATATTTTAACTGGTCATCTATTATCATTGATTCTAGAAATATGTCTAGCCCAACCACACTTTAGTCTTTTAATTCTTTCAATGTTGTAAATAACACCTGTTTGTTCTCTCACTCATGTCTTTTGTTTTTGATTGTTTCTTGTTACTCCTAACACACATTTCTCCATATTTTGTTCAGTAGTCTGAAATCTCTTTATAACTCTTCTATTAAGTGTCCAAGTCTCAGGTTCATAAGTAAAAACTGGTGACATATTAATTAAAACACACACATATTAATATATATATATATATTAAAAAAAGAACAAAAAAGGAACAACAATTAGATTTTACTGGTTGATATTGACATTGAGATTGTCTAAGTGTTGATTGGTTTTTAATAATTATTTACAAATGCATTTAGCCTTGAGCAAATTTACACTTATTATTTAATATAGGGTATATGAGCACAGACTTTCAGATGACCCATCACTCTCCACTCTATCTAATAACACTGATACACTAAAGCACATATATGCTGAAAAGATAAATAATCACCAATATATGTATTTCATGCTAAACCAGCAATCATCAGTTGGTCCAGATTATCATCTCCCCCACATATGTACTATAAGTGCTCATATATATATATATATATTAAGATAGACAAACTTCATACTTTAATGGACAGGCTCCAATCTACTACACACGCCAACTCTTCAACCATCCATCCAGCTGAAAATCTGATGATGGAATGCTCGAAGGCCACCTATTTTAATAATACTTTGAGTGCAATTTGAAATTTATAATTGCAGTTTGTAATGTTATAAATAACTCTTTATTAATCTGGATTCACAATAGGTTTAGTTTATCTATTTAAAGAGGTTTATTTAAACTTCTATGCATCATTAATTTCAATCTCTATAGTCAAGATGCAATCTTTAAAGTCCATAAAAGTATATTAGACCATTAATAAGGATGGGATTCCACCCTTATTGTTAAAAGGAGGTTGCCTTGACAACAGTTTGAAATTGTTGATTATTATTGATATTGGAATTGTCTAAGTAATGATATATAGAAAAATTTCATTCATATAAATGTAATAATAAATTTAAATTGCATCAAAAAGTAAAGAATAAATTTTTTCAGCCTTTCAAATAAAGGTGTCAGCCAACCACATTTAAAAATAATATCACTGTGAATCTATTCATCAATTCATTTGCAAATAATGATTACTTGTCATTGTTGCAGGAAAATAGATATTAATTGCAAATGATATGAGCAATAGATTGACATTTATAGAGTTTTAAATCTTCTGGCATTATGGCAGATTTAATGGCTCTCCATGACGAGAATTGTGAAAGCTTTCAACAGTTGACAAAAATTAGTGAACCATTATTCTATATCAGAATATAATAAAATGGATTTGTTTTGGTAAAATTTTACATTTATAAATGAAATAAATTCTAAAGAAATTATATTTGAATGTATAGATATTGAAAAAATGAGATTGTAATAAAAACAAAGAATGTTTTTGCATTCAACAATCTGGAAGAGCAGATTGGCTTTGTAAAATCAAGTTATCTTTTTTAATTGATATTTGTATTTAAATCTAAATGAATACATTGATATCTAATAAATCCAAATTATTCTTTAAAATGTTTCTTTATAATTTTTATGATATTGCAATATATACTAACAGGATGTTGGTGATAAGATGTTAGCAACCAGTTTGAAAATGCTTGTTTATCAGAATTCCATACTGTAATTATTAATGTTGTGCTAGAACTTATTACCATCTATTTTTAAAAATAAAACATATACATATAAAATAAACATGAAATCATGTATAACTTTTATTTTTAATAATATTTACACAATAATTACACAAAAATAATTCTGAATCTTAATCAACTTCATGCACATAAAATCAAGACTTCAGTCATCCAAAAAATTTTCTTGAAGTAGTATTGCAAACATTTAAAATCCTTTAACAAAACAAAGATATCAAAATGGTACCTAAAAGACTTTAAAGTCACTGCATTTTTTGATTATCCTGACATGTTTAGATTTTTTTGGAATTAAAATATCATAAATACATGTGAATTTTGCTATTAAACTTATCTCAATAGATAACAGTAGACAGTAAAGTTGGGATCATTGAAGAAACTTTATGGAAAACAATTTCTCAGAAATCATTAGAAAAACAAGAATTAGAAATGCCATTAACTGGCATTTTTTATCAGCAGACAAAGAGTTGGGTGCTGGTCCTAGTATATGGAGTCTTTGATCTCAATCTTGGAAAGAAAGGAAAGGAGATTCAAATGTTCCAGATTTTTATTTCTGAAAACTGAAGGCATAATATATTTATGTGAATAAAACATTTCTTTAATGGTTTCTTATAATTTTCTATTTTCTACTTTTATATTGCTCCACAAACTAGGACTAAAGAATGTTGAGATACAATTTAATATCATTAGAGGGCATTTCTGAAAAGAGTACTGAATTCCATATAAAATGTAAAAAATTAAATTTTTCTATTTTTTATTTTTTTTGCTAAAATTGTTTGCAAACTTTTTTTAAAAAGTACTATCATTCAGAATACATATGTGTGCAAAGTTTCAACTAGATGAGAAATTGAGAAATGAGTAAAAAATTGAGTTGTAAGATTTCTCAGATAGATAAAAAAAACAGAGTATGTTAAAGAAAAAATATAAAAATTAATAATCTTTTTATCACTAAGCTGAGAAAATATGTAATGCTGGTTAACAAGTATTTATAAAAAATAACGATAAAGGAAGATTCTTCATAAACAAATGTGAACAATAAAACTATCTTTTCTTTAATGAATAATTTTATTTTAATAATATTACTATAAGTTATGAATGTGATGTGCATGATATATGGATAACATGGTAGGCAGTAAAAAGCGGAATATTTAAATGTCTAATATGTTCTGCATATGTGTTTATTAACAGTCATTTATTAAAATCAGTTTTGTATTAATTAATGCAATAGTGTGCAGTAGTACTTTCGAAGCTTTTTTGATCTTTCCATTTTCCAAATTGGAAAAGTTGCTAATTTTGAATAATTCCAAAAAGTTTTTAGATTATCAATACATGTATAATATTAGAATACAAGCATGGATAACTGAAGAGTTGAAGGGTGGAGTAGATTGAAGTTTTTCCATGAAAGTTTGAGAATTTACTATCTTAATATAAACTAAGCATTGATTATAACTATGTGTGGGAGATAATGATCTTCACAAAATAAGTATATTGGTGATCATTTGTCTTTTTCACATATGAGTGATCATGGGTGTTGGTTGTATGAGATAGAACTGATAGCCGAAGGGTGCTTAATGTCTGTGTTCAAATCCTCTACAATTCAAATCCTCAACAATATATTTATAGTAACTATAGTCATATTAAGTGCTGGGCACAGAGTAAGAAAATCTTACCAGTGAAACCATTTAATTCAATATGCTAAGCATGCTTTGAATATCTTTGTTTTGATATCTTAATCATGGCAATGAATGAGTGAAACTGTAGGTAAAGGGTGTGATATAAATATCAAGTAAATTGTATTCAAATTGTATTTCAAATATGGTTACATAACCCAGTTTTTAGATAGAAAAAAGGATTCCTTTTTGTTTATATCATTATGATTATTGACAATATCCCTGGTTTTCTTTATCTTACATTTAGCATCATTCTTTTTTAGATATACAATGCTGGTTAATGTAACTTCAGATGTATGTTCAAGTTTGTTTTCATGAAACATGAACTAGAAATATGTATTTGTGGTCTGGATCGCATTATGCCTTTTTATACAGGTATTGGTGTTGGGAAAGTCTTGTTACTAGGTTAGCATGAGATACTCCAATGTAAACGGCCCTTAATTTCACTCATTAATTGCTATGGTTATAATATCAATACAAAGATATTGAAAGTATGCTTAGCATATTGACTTAGTAGTTTTCATTGTTAAGCTTTTCTTACTATTATCAAATACAATCATTTTTAGATTAGTAAAAAAATAACATAGTACAGAATTATACTATATACATAACAATAGCAAACTCTCCATATAGTAGTGCTACCAAGTACATGCCTTCATAATCAATGGATGCAAAAAGGTTTGTGCATAAAATTGCTATCTAGTGCCTACTCATCCAATATCCCCAGACTTATTCCTAACTTGTAGCTTTCATCAATTGAGAGCTTTGGATCTAAAGCACTTCACCTAGATCTTAGGATCTAATACAACCCTCCAATTGCCACCTTTACCTACTTAATTAACTATAAGGCTATGAACCTTAGGTGAAACCTCAATATGGTTTTCTATTTCAAGCTCATTTGCAGTGCTCTCAGACCCAAGATTCTGCAATGATGAAAGCCACAAGGTAGAAATAAGTCTGGGGACATTGAACGAGTAGGCACCAGATAGGGATTTTATGCACAAACCTTTTTGCATCCATTGATTACTAAGGGTTGCACTGGGTGACACTTTTGTGTGGCGAGTTTGCTACTGCTTAATAGCATATGTAATAGGAAATGGTGATCATGTGAAAATTTTAAGTAAATAAAAAAATGGGCAGCATGCTCTATATGCGGAGGTATTAGTGTTTCACAGATTGGTTTACGTCATTGCAAGACTCATTGATAATTTTTCCTCCTCTCTTTTTCTTCCTTTTCTCTCTTTTCTTTATTGCAGTCGGAATGACCATATTCATTTAAGAGTGTCTGTTTATTATTAGTAAGTGTAATAATGAATAATATAATGAAACCGATAATAATTATGATCTTACTATAATTAGTAAATAATGAAATAATACAAATTGAAACGAACAGTTTTATATCATAAAATTTTATATTTCTTTTATTTTTTGAATCCCTAAGAATTATATAACTCGTCCACATCAGATTAGTATGTGTTGGCCTGCCATTAAAAAAGACTTCCCACCATTTATTTCCTGCAAATATTTTTAATCATTTCTGCATCCCCCCCCCCTCTTCAAATGGAAGTCATGTTCAATATAGAATGAATTATTTTCGTTTTCAATTCCATTTTCTCTTTTATAATTCTGTAAATAGATTCCGATTATTCATTATTGATGTCACTAAGAATACATTCAATTCCTTTTTTTAAATTAAAAAAAAAATGACTTTTTGTATGCTACCTAAAGCATAGTTATATTTATACTAGCTGCTGTGTTCTTTTGCTGTTTTCATTTTCCGCATCTAGTTTTAATATATTCCTATAACCATTTTGTTCTTTTTTTTGTTGTTGTTAATTTTATTTACGTATTAAAAAAAATAAATAAATGTTAATTTAGTAATGTGGAGGCCAGATTTTCTAAATATCTCCGTGCCTTCAGGCTAATTCATTTTACCATCTTGAGTTATCATTTTTCTCATTTCTAATCCAACTATATCTCAGGGCTATCCATAAAAATTTGTTTTGCATAAGCCTACAATAATAGACTTTTTATTACTTTATAATTTAAATTAGCAAGTATTTTTGGTTTACCTTCTTTTTAAAAAAAAAATTATTTACAGCAAAGGAAAATTTTGAAAGTAGAAGATTTGAGTCATTTAGTGGTTATCAGTTTTTATTGGATTTTTTTTAATAATTTTTCTATCTCTCTATTTTATCCCCCCTCCTCTCCTCGTTTTTTTTTTTGCAACACGTTGGTCATTCATGACTCACCACGCAACTTTCTCTGACTTCTGATTTGATCTTTTCCATTAATTCTGGAGTTATTTGTTGAAGCAGACTTTATTTAATGGCTTTAAGTCTTATTTTTAACACCTCTCTGTCTGTGAATATGAACTATTAGGCCGTCCAGTAATAATTATTGGACGTTCCTTTGTCATTACTGAAAGATTGCACTATGAGATATTACAACTAAACTTCATTCCGAACCCACCCACCCACACAAAGTATTCTTAGTATGTAGAGTATTGGAAACCAAAGGCAAAAAATAGAGCAGATATTAACATATTTTTTTCCTCTTAATGATCTATAAATTCTTTTTTAAAAAATATATATATTAATAGGAAAAAAGTAATTTGATTTGTATCTTATACACTTCCTCATTGTTTTGATCTATTTTTAAATAATTTAAAATATATATAATTACACATCTGGTTAAGTTTATGCTAGCTTGATTAATCATTGGTGGCGTTATAAATTTTGATTCTTCGTAAAAACTGAAATGTTTTAACTTCAATCTAGTTAGTCAGTGGTATCGTTATATGTTTTGATTCTTTGTAAAAACTATATCAATTAAATTCAATTTTCGATATTCACCCGTGTTCATCTTTTCCAAAAACATCAAAAGAAATGCAATTCATCCATATGACAAAAGAACCCTATATATCATCAAGTGGTTCCAGCATAGTTGCATTCCCACATGATTTCAATTAACCTATTAATTCAGTATCATCATCATCATTGTCAATCATTATCAATTCACTATAGGATGAAAGTCTCACCAATTTCAATCCATCCTCTCCATTCTCTAGCTTCTTTTCTTCATCCACATCATCTCTGAACACTTTCTTATGTCATTCATCCATCTCACATGCGGTCTTTTTCTGAATCTTTTACAATCTCTTGGAATTCAGTTTAAGATTCAATTGACCATCTATTACATCTCTTCTAGCAATATGTCCAGCCCAATTCCACTTTAGTCTATTAATTCTTTCAACTATGTCTGTAACACTTGTTTTTTCTCTCACCCATGTATTGCATTTTTGATCTGTTCTTCTTACTCCTAACATACATCTCTCTATTGAATGATCTAAAATCTCTGTATTGCTCTTTGATTAAAGAGCCCAAGTCTCAGATCCGTAAGTAAAAACTGGAAAAGTATAATTTATTAAAAACTTAGGCATATTTCTTTTTAATATTAAGTTATTTCTACCAAAAGCACTCAGACCAAGTTTAATTCTATGATTAATTTTATTCATTATGCTTCCATCTGTAGTGATAATCTGATTGAGGTACTTGTAATTGTTATCTTCTAAATCATCATAATCATGCTTTACTTTCATTTTTTGAGAAAATCCATTGAACATTACTTTAGTCTTTTCAAAGTTTACCTTTAGTCTTACTTTCTTACTTTCATCAGATAACTCTTGCAACATTTTCTGATGCTCTGAAACATTATTTGCAAAAACAATTACATCATGCAAAATCTAAATGACTTAAATGATCCCCATTTACTTTTAATTCTTTAGCTTCCCATTTTAATTCACAAAAAGTTTTGGAGATATGGAGTCACCCTGTCTTACACAATATTAACCTTCCTGATATTGTTTTGTAATCTAATTGTTGCTGTTGAATTTTTATAAATATTCTTCAGAATGACTATATTTTGGGTCTACATCATGATGGATCCAATGCTTTAATCACTAAATAAATGTTTATAGAATCAAATATATTTTCATAATCTACAAATCCAAAGCACAATGGACTCTCATATTCATTGGCCTTTTCTACAACTTCTCTCAATACTTGGATATGATCTACTCTACTAAAACGAATTTTAAATACAGCTTGTTTTTTGGGTTGGCTGAAATTCCAAAATTCTCTATAGATGTGTTTATAATTATCTTGGTAAAAATGGTGTATAAAACTGATAAAAGACTGATAGGTCCATAATTTCTAATATCTTCTTTATCATCTTTTTTAAATATTAATTTTCCAATCATCTGGTACATCTTTATTATTTAGACATTTGGTATATAACTTTGCCAAAGAAAATTTCTATTTATTCACCTTCTATTTACCTGCTTTTTTTAATGTATCAATTATAATTCCAACATTATCTGGAACTTTTTTCTTCTTCATAAATTTAATTGCATGCCTCACTTCTTCATTTAAAATATTGGGCATATCAGATGCTATAATAGTTGTAGGAGGTACTGGTTCTTTATTACTATATAATTTTTGATAGAACTCTTCAACTCATTTCAAGATTCTTTCTTTTTAGTGATAGTTTAATTTTTTTTCTTATTGCAGACATAGTTGTGTTACCAATACCAAAATGTTGTTTTATGCTCTTGAGACTTTTATTCTCTTCTACAGCTTTCCTTGCTAGTTCACAATTATACTCATATCATTATCAACTGCAAAGTTTGAGATATTCAATCCTTATTAATGTCACATTTTTATATATCTTTATATTCCTTCTTTCCTTCATAAATTCTCTAGTCTCACTAGAAATTTTATTAGTCAGTTGCTACTTTTTTCTTTCAGCTATCTTTGTTGCAATTTTTCAAAGTATATCAGTTATTTTCTTTTTAATTTCATTCAAATCTGAATCATGTTCAAAATATGCTAATATTTGAAAACAATTTGCAAGTTCTAATTTAAATTCTTTAGAATGTTTCTGAAGATTAGGAATATCAACTGTGAATATTGTATTTCTTAATAATTTTTGTCTTTCTATTTTTGCATTAATACGTATCTTACACCTTACTAATCGATGATCACTTCTCGTGTTGATTTTATTAAGAACATTGCAATCTTGAAATATGTATTTTCTGTTAGTCAAGATATGATTCAATTCTGCTGTACCTTCATTTGGATGCTTCCATGTCCATTTCCTTTTAACATTTGTTTCAAAAAAAGAATTCATAATATAAAGTTGTTTTTTTTTTTTTGCAAACTCCACAAGTCTATGTCCTCTCTCATTTCTATTACCATAACCAAATTTACCTACAGCACTTTCATCTTTCATTTGTTTACCAATTCTAGCATTAAAGTCTACCATAACAATTTTAAAATGTTGTTTACTTTGATCAAAAACTTTTTGTACATCCATGTAAAAATTTTCTACTAGTTCATCACTATGAGAACTTGTTGGGGCATAAACCTGAATTATCTGCATTTGGTATCTGCTATTAAGTTGTAAAACTAATCTTGCCACTCTGTCCGATACACCATCAATCTCCACAATGTTATTCTTCCACTTTTTATTTATAATGAATCCTACTCCACTTGTATTCCCAATATTTGGGCCTTTGTAATAGAGTGCATGCCTCATTTTTAAATTAATTGTCTCTTTATCTTTTCTTCTATCTTCACAACGTCTAATAATGTCACATTTAATGCAACACAGTTCTTTTTCCAATTCTTTCTTCACTTGAAAGTGATTTGCAGTTGTAAGTACTTAAAAAAGTCACCATCAAATGGCAGCCTACATATGTAATCAGGGGAATCTTAGCAGTCTTTGCCTTCATCCACCAACTGCTGCCTTGGCTGGTGACTTTACAGTTTCCTGGAAATAAGGGCTATGGTTTATTCTTGTCTATCATGACTGGAACTATCTATTAGAAAAAAATGTTCATTTTTACACACATTCGTACTGCCTTATTAGGCAACTGAGAAGAAAGTCCATAATGTTTTTTGACCATAAACTCAGAGGTAAAAAGCCAATAAACTCACCATGGCTCATGCATGTTGGTGAGAAGCCCATCCATGTTTGTATACTATATGAATAATCACATAGTAATAACAGCTGCAATGATAAAAACATAAGGGTTGGGCATTAGAAATTTACCCTGCTGGGTTCCTTTAAGTTCTCCAGGAAGAATCAAAGAGTCTCCTTTCAGTTAAGAACAAACTCCTTTCATTCAGTATACTGAATATTTACAATAGTAAAAAAAAAAAAAAATTGAACTTAGGATTTTTATATTATATTCACCCTCCACTCCAACTCAAACAACTAATACATAAGACCACACACATGTAAAAAAGATAAATGATTCCAGTATACATATTTTATGCAGAATCAGCACTTGCACCAGATTACAATCTCTTATACATATATACAATCAGTGTTCTGCTTATATTAATATAGCCATTTCTTAAACTTTAATGGGCAGGCTTCAATCTTCTCATCCTTCCAACAATTCAACTATCCATTTCATTGAAAAACTGACAATTGAATGTTCAGAGTCCTTGGTGGATTTGATATTGTAGTCATGTCCATGTAGACATTATATCAATCTAACCCCCTCATATTATCAGTTGGGAGTTTAGAGAATTGCTATCGTAATATAAGCCGAGCACTGATTATATATGTAGGTGAGAGATTATGATCTGGCTCAACTGATGAGTGTTGGTTCTACATAAAATATATATATTGGAGATCATTTATCTTTTTCATATGTGTGTAGTCATCCTAAATTCAAATTCCTCAATTCAAATGATTTCAAGTATTTGTTCTTAAATATTTAAACAAATCCCCCATATTTTATTTTTTTTTACAAATAAGTCTTTTTTTTTTCAAGAGATGCAACATTAAGAGAAAATTCCATTTTTTTTTATATCATTCAAAAAGAATTGCTTATTAAAGAAAGATGTGAAGATTGTTAATGTTATAATTAGTTAGTATCCATGTGTTTGAAAAACGTAAAGGGCATGTGTGTATTCAAAAAGTAATGAGCAAAATGTATATTTAATCTTTAAAAACCTTAAATTATATAAAAGATATTTAAAGTTTAATAATTTTATGTTTAATAAGTGATTGTCAAAGTTTAGCTTGTCAAATATATCACAATAAATATTTAAGATTTCATCATTCCCAAAAATGTTGTTTCAAGCGTTGGTGGTCGAGTGGTGGCTCGCTTCTACAGCTGCCTTACAATTAGTTCTCCCAGGTTTGTGAGTTCACTTCCTGGCCAATGCTTTGACACATGAAAAAAAAACTAAAAAGAATATCAGGTTGTATGCAATTTTTGAAATGTCAATCAGTTTATACTTGATCAGAATCAAATAATATTAACTTAGATTTCTGGATGCAATCATTTTTCATATATGTTATTATTAAATCAGTCATTCAACTTAAAATAAATAAATAATTTTCTTATTAAGCTGCAGAATTTTATCTGAATTTTAAATAAATCACATACAATGTAGTTACATTGCAAACTAATTTTATACATTGTCATGAACTATGAATTAGAAAATAGTGATTTTTCCAAATTGCAATATAATATTTGGGTACTTGTGTATTATCCTGTCTACCAAGCTTGACAGCCATTTTTTTAATTATACAGTTTTAGGGGCCATACAAGTATTTTTTTTATATATGTAGGTTAATTTTTCTTATACGCTAAATAAAAAAAGCTTTTCTTACTTAGTGTTTCTAGTGCTTATAATTTAAATATTTGTTGTTGTTTTTTTCAATTTTACTTTATTGAATATGTATTTGTTGTTAACATTTCTGGTATTTATAATTTAAATATTTGTTTATGTTTTTTGTCAATTTTACTTTATTGAATATGTATTTGTTAAGTTTAAAAAAAATTAAATAAATGCATTATAAATTCCATTCAGAAGGTTTATTTCAATTATCTTTATATTTATAACATGTAACTAGTGTTTATAATTTAAGTATTTGTTTATGGGTTTTTTTTTTCAGTTTTACTTTTTTGAATATGTATTTATTGTTTTTTTTTGTTTTTTTTCATATGTCATAGCATCGGCCGAGACACGAACCCACAACCATCTGCAACCAACTACTTGCTTGCAGAGGTGGTTGCGATAACATCTTGGCTAACAATGCTTGACACTATGTATTTATTGTTAAGTTTAAAAAAATTAATAAATGCGTTATAAATTCTATTCAAAAGGTTTATTTCAATTATCTTTATATTTATAATGTGTAAATGCTAACATGCTCCAAATATTGTCTTAGTCTGTTTATATTCAGCATCTTTATTTTTGTTACCATCATTTTGGAAAAATGATGAAAGTTTGGAATCTTATTTCAACTGAACAGCATGCAGTGAAATATTTCAAAGATATGGGATCTTGCCTTCGCAAAAGATTTACATTAATCGGCATGACATGATACTTTATGCTTCTTATATATTTTTTATTTTTATATTAATAAGTTAACTTAATAAAAAAAATAATAGTAAATAAAGTAAAAATAGTATATTTAATTTTTGTAGAATTTTTTTTTTTTAAATAACAACAATAATAAAAAGATTGTAAATATTAAATATGGCCACTTCTTATCCCTGTACCTATATAATTAAAAAATGGCTGCCAATCTTAGTAGACAGGATAATACACAAGTATCATCATCTGTAACAAAATATGTTGAGAATTAGCACTCCCATGTGTAAAGAGTATTTATCTTAATGACATTTATATACATATATGCAACATTATTGATGGTGAAGATTCCATAAATTCTGTTATCATTATGTTTATTATTTACTATTATTACTTACTTAAAAATATTTATCAATAATAATAACAAATATAATAAATATTGCACAATATTCATTTACCTTATAATATTCTTAAAAGTTTTCAACTAATTAAAACAAATTTCTTTAATTTATGCAAATTAAATCGTAAGTATTCATAACTAATTGGTTACCATATGTAAATCACATCAGTCTGTCAATACCTTAAATAAAATTTTAATTTTTATTGATTATTATTTTTACAATAATCTTTTCATTGTTAGTTCCAAATACTAAATGGAGATGGTGCTGCTGGTTCAATTTTTTATACCAGCATTACTATGGATTGGTGTCAGTTAAAATAACAATCATGCATTCAATCCACTTTTCTTTTTCCAATGAACAGTTTATTTATAAAAGTAATTAATTTCTCTTTTAGTTCTTCTTTTTGTCAATAGATGTCAGGTCTAATTACATGATATGCAGAATATGGGAAAATTTAGAGTGGGGAATGGAAAATAAAGTGGCTAACAGGCTTACCTGGACATAATTGCTGAGATATTCTTGACTTCGTTTAAGGAGAAACTACAATATATCACATCACATCACATAGACATTTTATTGGGGGATATAAAGTAACTGTGGTGAATATGTATAACTCTTTTTAGGAATAGCCTTAAGTAATCAGAAAATTGCTTGTATGAATAGGAGAAAAATTGATAAATGAATCAAAGAAAATAAAGGGACTGATAAAGAAATTAACAATGTTTTGATATAATATATATGATATAGCTAGAATTATATGAAATGGAATGGCAATAGCAGGATTAACTTATGGTAATGAGGTGTTATGCGTTAGTAAAGGGATGTTAGATTACTTAGAAAAAGTACAAAAAGAAGTGGGAAGACATGCATTAGATGCAGATGGATGGGTGGCAAAGGAAGCAATTCAAGGAGGAATAGAATGGTCAAATTTTTACTTGAGAAATGGCAAAAGAAAAAGAAAAATGTTTGGTAGATTCCAATTTATGGATAAGGGAATATCTAAAATTAGTTTTTAATTGGATTATGAGTGAGTGAGAAAGGTGGGTGAGAAAGGTAGTATGATTTGCAGAAAATTTGGATAAAGACTATGACAGTATATTTATGCAAAAGGTGGGAATATAGTGTTAGAATTGTTGAGTGTTCTAGTTGTAAGGAATGGGATAGAAGAATAGATGCATTAATAAAAAATAGGGAGTTGGAGAGATGGAAAAATAGTGTGGAGAGTAAAAAGAGTTTAAAAAAAAAAAAGAAAACAGAAAATTGTGTGCGAGTTAATTTATGATAATAGCAAGGAGAGTAGTTTACTGTTTAAGGCTCAAACACGATCTTCACCAACAAGGGAATATGGAAATAAATGGAAAATATGGGTGATTTAGTCTGCAAGTTATAAAAAATATTAGGCATTTATTAATTGAATTTAAATTCCTACAAGCAGTAAGGGTGCACATAATGAAGTTGTGGGAGAATAAATATAAACAAAGTGATTTTACAGAAAGGTTTTGGGGTTTTTATGCTTGGTTTGAAAAAAGATAAGGGGGATTTAGATATAATAATCCATAGAGTTGACAAAGATTATGTTGTGAAAAAGGGATGGAGCAGGATATAAGATAACATGGGAAAACAGGGTAGGAATGGAAAGGTGAGGTGACTAACAGGTTTTTCTGGGAATAGTTTCTGAGAGATACCTTACTCCAATAAAGGAGAAGCCACAGTGCATCACATCACATCATTTATGCAGAAGATTTGGATAAAGACTTTACATCAGTATACTTATACAAAAGGTAGAATGATTGTTTTAGGAGAATTGTTGAGAGTTATAGTGGCAAGAAATGGGATAAAAGAATGCATTCATTAATGAAAAATTAGGAGTAGGAGAGATGGAAAAATAGTATAGAAAGTAAAAAGAGTTTAAAATATATATATAAAAGTAAACAGAATATTGGGTGTGAGTTAATTTATAATAATAGCATGGAAATAGTTACTGTTTAAGACTTGAACAGGATCTTTAGCAACAATGAAATATATATATATATATATATATATATATTTTGTTGCTAAAGATCCTTTGAGCATATATATATGTTATATATATATATATATATATAACAAACTAACCAAAGGAAATACATATAAAAACAAAAAAAATAAAGACTTATAAATCCAATAAATAATATAATATTTCAACCAGAGGACTGGTTTTCATCAGAAAGAAAGAAAAAAAAACCAGTCCTCTGGTTGAAATATTATATTATTTATTGGATTTATAAGTCTTTATTTTTTTGTTTATATATATATATATCTTTAAAAAAATGTTTATATATATATATATGAGAAAAAAATGTGGGTGGTTTCATATGCAAGTTAAGTAAGGAAGGCATAGAAAATATTAGGCACCTGTTTGTTGAATGTAAATGTCTACAAGTAGAAAGAGTGTAATTAATAAAGTTGTGGGACAATAAATATAAACAAAGTGTTTATACAAAAAGTGCATTCTTGGATTTTTATACTGGGTTTGGGGAAAGATAAAAGGGATTTAGATATAAAACCCATAGAATTGACGAAGATTATGTTGTGAAAAAGGGATGGAGCAGGATAGAGAATAATATGGGAAAACAAGGTGGAGAATGAGAAGGGAAGATAAAGTGGCTAATAGGTTTCTCTAGGAATAGTAGCTGAGAGATTATTGACTCTGATAAAGGAGAAGCCACAGTGCATCATATTACATATAATATAAATTCTCACAAGGAATAATAGGGATTTTTCACATTGTGCTTCACAAGAAGAAAAATAAATTTTAACTTAATTTGAAAACTTATTTTTATATTGCAAATGTATTTCTAATCATTTCAATAATATTTTTATAAATTAAAATAAAATGTATTTAATTTATATATGTACTAATGTTTTTTAATGATTCAAACAACCAATATGGAAAAATTAAAATTTTAATTATAAACTCAGATATATATTTATTTTTATTTTTTAATGGTAAATTAAATGCAGAATCAATTTTTAATTTAATTTATTTTTTTAATAATACATAATCCTTATAACATACTGATTATTATTAAAAGTATTTTAATTTAATCACTCTCATATTAATTTAAAATCGTTAGTGTTTTTCTCAAAAAAAGCATGGGAGTTCCATTAACATAAACCTGTATTTACATAGAATTTTTTTAATAACTTAGATTTTTTACACTGCTTTTATTGTTATTTTAATTGAAAAAAACATCTGAAGAAGTCAGTAACCTAAGGACAATCAGCAAATATCAATCATCTTGACTGTATTGTTATTTAAAGAAAGACTTATTTTAAGCCATTTTTTTCTTTTTGATGATGCTTTATGAGAATCTCATTGCTAATGTCATTACCTGTCAAAATTGGCATTGGGTTAGAGTTTTTTTTAAATATTTTAATAATGATAAAGTAAATATATTTAAAACAGAGTTTGATAGATTTATCACAAATCCGCCTTTGTTCATTCACATTAAAAAAAAACTTAAAATAAAAAAGATTTCATTAATTTTTTGAAAGGGTTTACACTAAATTAGTTGGTCATGTTTACAGTATATGGTTCTTATTTACAATTACCTGTCAAAATTGGCATTGGGTTAGAGTTTTTTTTAAGTATTTTAATAATGATAAAGTAAATGTATTTAAAACGGAGTTTGATAGATTTATCACAAATCCCCCTTTGTTCATTCACATTAAAAAAAACTTAAAATAAAAAAGATTTCATTAATTTTTTGAAAGGGTTTACACTAAATTAGTTGGTCATGTTTACAGTATATGGTTCTTATTTACAAGTTAATTTCTAAATATTTAAAAAGGTGAAATGTAATTTTTTAGAATATTATTTGTTTACAAAATTAAATTGAAAGATAATTAAGTCCAATTTATTGAATTTTAGTATAAATAGTTTATATAGAATTGAAAGAAAGGTTGAGAACTTTTAAAAACTGTTACCAGGTGAAATAATACAAAATATCAAATTGTTAAAGAATATATTAGAACTGAATGAAATATAAACATAGGCAAATGCATAATATTTACTGACAAATCTAATTCCATACATTATTTGACTTTTGCATACTGCAAATTGAAGTTATAAAAATTGTGTCTCAATCAATTCTTCAAAATTCAACATAGTTACCATGGTAAACAAATGAGTTAATTTATTGCCAATGGAATTAAAAGAATGTAAGTGTGAGAAGAGTGTTTTGCTTGATATAATTTTATTATTATTTATATATCTGGACCAACTGATGAGTGCTGGTTTAGCATGAAAAATGTATATTGGTGATTATTTATCTTTTCTGCATGTGTGTATGATCATGTGTATCAGTAGTATGAGATAGTGTGGATAGTGAAAGGGCTTGAAAATCTGAGTTCAAATCATCTATATTTACAATTAGGCTCCAGGTTTAAGAGTGCCTGGTATTTTAAATCTTACATATTAAGTCTGCATTCTTCCCATCCCTCTTCTATGTATTTAATGGATACTGTCCTATACATGAGGCTTCAGAGTGACTTGAGGTCACCTTGGTCATGACAACAATATTGGCATCAGCATGGGATTTGGGAATTCTATCATCATATTTTCAATGGTATGGATGGCTGAAGAGTTGGAGGTTGAAATAGGTTGAAGCCTGTCCATTGGTCAAAAGATTTGCTGTCTTAATATAGACTGAGTACTGATTTTATATATATATATATATATATATATATATATATGGGAGATGGTAATCTGGACCAACTGATGAGTGCTGCTTTAGCACAAAATATAGTGGTGATTATTTATCTTTTCTGCATGTGTGTGATCATGTGTATTAGTAGTATGAGATAGTGTGGATAGTGAAAAGGCTTGAAAGTCTGAGTTCAAATCACCTATATTTACAATTAGGCTCCAGGTTTAAGAGTGCCTGGTATTTCAAATCTTACATATTAAGCCTGCATTCTGCCCATCCCTCTTCTATGTATTAAAATGGATGTTGTCCTATACATGAGGGATCAGAGTGACTTCAGGTCAACATGGGCAACATTGGCATCAACATGGCATTTGGAAATTCTATCATCAGATTCTCAATGGTATGGATGGTTGACAAGTTGAAAGTTGGAGTAGGTTGAAGCCTGTCTATTAAAGTCTAAGGATTTGCTATTTTAATATAGACTGAGCACTGATTATATATATGTATGGAAGATGGTAATCTGGACCAACTGATGAGTGCTGGTTTAGCATGAAATATGTATATTGCTGATTATTTATCTTGTCTGCATGTGTGTGATCATGGGTATCAGTAGTATGAGATAGTGTGGACAGTAAAAGGACTTCAAAGTCTGAGTTCAAATCCCCTATATTTTTAATTTTATCTTAATTTGTCTTCAGAGTTTAAGCACCAATAAATAAATCCATAAAATAGTGTATCAAATCCTCATACAAGTGAATTACATTGGAGTGAAAATATTGTTTTCAGTTTGAGCTCTTAGTTTTATAGTTAATTTAAAATGTCAAATGTATGCTGCCGTAGGGAATGCATTAGATCCAAAATCTAGATGCAGTGTTTTCAGAACCAAGGTTCTTCTCTGATGAAAGCCATAAGTTAGAAATTAGTCTGGGGATATTGGATGAGCAGGCACTGCATAAGTATTTTGATACACTAACCTTCTACCATCCATTGATTACTATAGCTTGAAAAAGATGACAATACTGTATGGAGAAAATTGCTGCGTTAAGTGATTGTGCATGTGTAAGAAATGGTGTGTTATGTGATGTCATAACATTTTGCTACCAAGTCTGATCAAAAGATGTTTATGATTAGCATTAAGTATCAAAATGGAGAGATATTGAACTGGGTTCAGATCTGTATGACTATATAAGAAAATTAGCTTGGACTGAAAAATATTGAGTTTTCAGTTTGAGCTCATAGCTTAAAGATGGCTACTGAAGACATATGTTAGATCCAAACATGTCAGTTGCCACATTTTCAAATCCAAAGTTCCATACTGATGAAAGCCATAAGCCAGAAACTATTCTGAAAATATCAGCTGAGGGGCACTAAACAGGAATTTTGATACACTAACATTTTAGCATCCACTGATTACTAAGTCTTGCATTAGGTAGTATTATTGTGTGGAAGAAGTTACTACTGGCCTTTTATGGTAGGAGATAAAGCCTATCTGTAAGGATAATCCAAAGACCTTCTAAAGAAGTGCAATGTTAATGGTTTCCATTGGAAAGATATGGTAGAAAATAGAATACATTAGAGAGCTACAATCAGACATGGCATTGAAGTAGTTTAGAAAGAAAGTTTTCTGTTAAAGGAATTAAAAAATAGCATCATAAAATATCTAGTAAACATAAAAATGGACGAGCATATTTTATATGTGAATGTATTTGTGTTTCACAGGTGGCTTTGTGTAGCCTTTGCAAAACTCATTTTTAGAGTAGTTTATACTCTCTCACACTTTTTTCTTTCATTGGAAAAAGAGAAAGAGTTGAACTGTCATATTTATTTATGAGTGGTTGCTTACTATTATTATTTGTAATACACATATTTTGTTTACTATTATTATTTGTAATACACATATTTTAATAAAAATGAATATTTTGTTTTAGCTTTTGCAATATTTTTTTGTTTTTTCAACCAGTTTTTGAAAATGATAAATGAGAAACAAATTATGTAAATTATTGCATTATATGAGATAACCAATCCCAGTAAAGTCAATTTTAAACAATTGCACTAAGTTGTCATATCTTATACAGAGGTATGAAATGTTCACTTTACAATGCCAATTGGTTGACATATTAATTCTAGTTATTTGAGAGTTCATATAAAAATACTCTTTATGTAGAAAGTATTCAAATCACTCTTCCAAAAGTTAAAATATTTCAGCAACACTTTCTGTAAATAAATATAGAGTTCACAGAGGGCATTGCTAAAATATCCTAACATTGGTGTGACAGTAGTACGGTTAACTTATGATAAAGATGTGTTAGGTGTTAGTAAAAAGGTGTTAGATTATTTAGAAAAAGTACAAAGAGAAGTAAGAAGGCATGCCTTAGATTGAGACATGTGAACTACAAAGGAGGCAGTTCAAGAAGAAATGGGATAGTCAAGTTTTTATATGAGAGATGCAAAAAGCAAAATGAAAATGTTCACTAGATTGAAATTTGTGGATAATAAGAAAATAACCAAAATAGTATTTAATTGAGTTATGAGTAAAGGACAAGCAATAAGATGGGTGAGGGGGGTAACATGGTATGCAGAAGATTTGGGTAAAGACTTTATGCCAATATTCTTGTATAAAAAATAGGGTGTTTGTGTTAGAAGAATTCTTGCTTGTTATAGGTGCAAAGAATTGGATAGAAGAGTGGATGCATTAATAAAAATAGGGAGTTGGAGACTTGGAGAAGTAGTGTGGAAAGTAAAAAAGAGTTTATATATATATATATATATATATATATATATATATATATATATGACTTAATTTATAAAAATAGCAAGAAAAGTAATTTACGGTTTAAGGCTCAAACAGGATCATTAGCAACAAGAGAATATACACATAAATGGAAGAATGTGGGTGATTTAGTCTGCAAGTTATGTAAAGAAGGCATGGAAAATATTAGTCATCTGCTAATTGAATATAAATGCTTTCAAGCAGAGAGGGTACAAATAAGTGGACAAAGAAAATGGGATGGCTATGATAGAGAAGAACTTGGAAAAAACTTACGATGGGGAATGGAAAGGGATGGGAATGTGGTTAACAGGTTTCTCTGAGCTTAGTGGCTGAGAGATTCCTGACTCTGATAAAGGAGAAGCCATAGTGCATTGCATGGCATTAAAAGCATGATTTAAGTATTTTCTATTTAATTTTCAACTAGAAAAATGCTTTATAATATTTACATATAAAGATTATCTGTGTGCATTTTAAATACTAGAGTCATCCTTCAAAAAACTATTGGGGAAAAAAAATCAATTTTACAATCATAATGTGTTCCTCAAAATATACCGTGTATATATCCAATATTTCCATAAAAATTAAAAAACTATAATAGTCTCTAATAGTTTTTAAAAAAGATTCTTTAGTATTATTGTTCCAAAATATACAATAAAGCTCAATATCTTATTTTATAAAGGTTTAAAATTAAAAGACTGTCATAATTAATAAATATATGTTTAATTATTAATAACTAATCGAATGGCTTGATTGCTTAAAATTTTTAAAGAAATTTGATCACTGAAAGTGCCAAAATAGGAGACATTCTGAAGACCTAACACTCCAGTGATTGACCCTCTATTGAAAGAAACCTAGCAGAATTGGCCTAATAAATTCAAAATATATAATTTTACATACACAGGAACTTTTATTACATTGCCTATTTTAGGTATTAAGGATTGCAATATATAGAACTCTTGGTTTCTTAGTGGAAAGGTTTGCCTACTTCCTCATGCAACATGGATACCCAGAGTCATTCCCAGCCTAAACATATTTCACTTTAGTCAATATTTAGTCTATTCATGTTTAATGGACTATTGATGTAAATAGTACACCATCAAGGAAAGTGTATTACTGCATGTTATTATAACAGGCTAAAATCAAAAGAGCATTCAGTTGCCTAGCAATACTTAAGTAGTTTTAAATTAATTTTATTAGGTTTACTATATATATTGGCGATTATTTACAAGTCTTACTGAAACAAAAGAGATTTCAAGTAGAAAAGCAATAAGATAGATTTTCATATAATTGAGCAATAACCAATATATATCTAATTCATATAAATTAGCATATTCAATAGCCAAGTCACTGGGTTGCTGTTAATGAGATCAGATTCCATGTAGCTGCAAAAATATCAGCTGGTGCATGGGGTTGATCTCTGGTCTTAATGTTATTTAATTTTTTTAGAAAGAGTAATTTAGTATTGTCAGTTGTGGGATTAAAGCTTTGACAGCATCTTACAAATCGGAGTGTGAAAACAATGAATGTAGTAATTCTTATATTGGAGAAAGGACCACTTTGTATGTGTTTTATTTTTGAGGTTGTTGATTGTTAGTTAATGATAAATTCCAAATTTTGTCGGACTTCTAGCCGTCGATTATTGATTGTTAGTGAGTTTGAAATGAGTCGTATTAGTGATAGAAGTACAATCAAGGAAGAAGTGAGGAACAATCCACAAAGAAAGTGTTCCGATGTTTCTTCAGTTAATTATTTACTTAAATCTACTATGAATCAAAACTTTTGGCACTGAAAAAAAGTTAAGACAAGAATAAGAATTAGATTTTGATCGTATTATTCAAATATTTACAAATAATAAATGACTAGAAACCTCTAATATAAATACAATAATACGCCATGTAGTAAAATAGCTAATAGCTTTTTTTTTATTATTATAATCATTAAACATTAACTATTGCTATTATTAATACACTGTACAGGCTTACACACACCTGCATGTATCTACTATAATATATAAGGGATTCGAACTCAGACTTTCACACGACCCTCAACTCTCCTTGCCGACCCACTTGACCACACACATGTTGAAAATATAAATAATCAACAATATACGTATTTCATGCTAAACCAGCAATCATCAGTTGGTCCAGCACTGATTGTATATATGTGTGGAAATAATAATCTGGACAATTGATGATTGCTGGTTTAGCATGAAATACGAATATTGGTGTGATTATTTATCTTTTCAACATGTGTGTGATCAGATGGGTCAGCAATATGAGATGGCATGGAGAGTTGAGGGTCGTGTGAAAGTATGAGTTCGAATCCTTTATATATTGCTATTATTATAAGTTTAATTTTTCTAGTCCAATGTTATTTATTAATTTTTTGATTTTAAAAGCAACAAAACAGTGTAAAAATAATTGTTTTATTCATTTATTTATTTTGGGGGCCTGACTCTTGGTGCTCTTGAAAAAAATGAGAGTAACATTGTCTTATTTAAATATTAAATGCTAAATTAAAACAGTCCTATAATTCTGGCTGTGGTCTTCCAAAAGCATGCTTTTAAAAGTCTCTAATTTCAATGATTACCTGTTTTTAATACTAGATCATAACAAGTTTATAATAAATACTTACTTAAATACCAAAACAAGAAAATAAAGGATGCTAATGACATAGAAGTTAACAACCACAAATATTTTTGAACAGATTATTAATACAAATGAAAACATAAGGATGAAGTTAATCAGAGAATCACACCTAGATGGAGCACTTTTGATAGAAATAGCATTAAAAGAAAACACGCCTATGTATTTGAAAAAAGTTTTTTAATAAATGTGTTTTACCAGTTATTACTTATGGATCTGAGACATGGACATTTAAGAAAACATATGCAGAGACTTCAGAACATTCAACTAAATACGGAGAGATGTATGTTACAAGTAGCAAGAAGGGATTGAAAACAAAACACATGGTTGAAAACACAAATAGCTTTTATTGACATCATTAATAGAATTAAGAAACTAATGTAAAGTTGAGCTAGAAATATTGCTAGAAAAAGGTAGAAATTTCAAATTGGATCATAAGAGCCTTATAAGACCTAGAAAGAGACCGCGTGTGAAATGGATGGATAAAAAAAGTTTGCTAGTGGATGTGGAAAAAAAACACTGGATTAATTAAAATTGGTGAGAACTTCCTCCTGCAGTATATCAATAACCACTGAAAATGATGATGTTTATTCGCATTTGGCATTCTAAAATGAAGTTTTGCTTAAATAAATGCTGAAAGAGGATATATATACTTCAGTAAGCCCTTCTAAATAAAACGTATTCAAATTTTTAAAGTTTTCATCAACCATCCTTATTTCAACTTCGCAATACCACAATCATCTGCCAGGGTTAGAAAGTTAGTCGTCCTCCCTTCTCTCACTGAGTATGCATTTTGCAAAAGAACTTTCTCTCGTCAGGTGATCTAGAGATATCAACTAACCGAATCTCCACATTTATGTTGACAGTTTGATATTTTATAATATCATTCTCTCACGAAGTAAAACTAAATGTAAGGGTAAACAATTATTGCACTGTTAAAATTTTTTTAAATCTTTGAAAATATTTCAGTGAACCTTTACACTTCAATTTTTTATACATACCTCTGTGTGTGTGCGCGTTACCAAGTTTTAACAGTTTTAAAAGCAACTGAAATAGCTTTATGTCTGCCCGAATTTAGATTGAATTAAATATTGTGACGTGTGGCAACACGTGACCATAGTCAAGGGCAGTTCGAGTATTAAAGTGCATTTGTAAACTGCAAAGTTTTAGAAAATGTAAAAACTTTTATAATTTTATTAAAAACAAGTAAAATAGAAATGGAAGAATAGACCAGAAACTCAGCAGTCGTAAACTAAGACAATGAAATAGGGCTCTTGAGACTTATTCGACTTTTTTGTTATACAGACACATATTCAAAAAAGTATAATGGATATATTAAAAATATTAAAAAGGCCTATTAAGGGCTATTTTAAAATTTTACGTAGAGCTCCAAAAATTCGAGCTACGTCATTAAAACTAACCTGTTTACACCGACTTGAAGATATTTAAATATCGATATATCTTTAAACATAAAATATAAACATGCCGTTGAACATTAATTTAATTAAAATACTTATTGTAAACAAAACTAAAATGAATATTTGCAACTTTATTTTAATTTACAAACGAATTTCTCTGGTGTTACATAATGTATATATATAATTGAAATAAAACTTTATCATTTTCCTAATAGAGGGCAGCAGTGAATGCTTTTATTTTCTTCCTTTTTTTTTTATTTTTATTATTGTCTGTTATTTATTTTAACCCCATTTTCTAAGAAAGTACTTTAAATGAATTGAAGATAATTGCAGTGTTGTGATAGCAAAGCAAGAATGAGTGAAAGCCTTAAATCCACTTGCTACTATTAAATATTTTGCCTTTTCCACATGGACAAATCAAACATAATGTCTTTTGTTTGATTTGCATTTTGATCATAAATTAATATTCATGAGAAGCTGGAAAAGAAATCCTTGAATAAGTGTTGTCTGTGTGTGATTTGTTCTTTAAGAAGGGATTTATCTTTACATTTTCCTCTCCAAGGATCAGAGATCACATCACTTGGACTAATACTTGTTTCTTTTGATCGAGAACAAGTTTTACATACTGTTGATGGTTGCGCCCAACCTTTGTAAGAGCTGAAGAACACCGAGTTGAATGGTACTCCTCCATGAGCAATTTACAAATCAATCTGTTTATCTGAAATTGATTTTTATTCTTCATTCAGGAATATTTCCTTGCGTTCACGTACAATTTTAAACACTGGTAATTCTACTACTTAAACCAAAACTCTTTTTCTTTTATTAAAATAAATGTTTTCTTTTTCTAATGAATTAAAAAAAAAAAGAAATAAACTATTTAAGTTAAAAACAATACTAATATACAATAGTCGTTGAATATTAAATAATCGCACTCTTTTCGTTGATTTTAGGTATTATATTAATTTATAAGTACGCGCACATTCATTCGGTATTTCCACTCATTAGCAGCCATTCGAAATACGTATTGCAGTTTAACTCCAGTTTTTTTTTTAAAAAAACATTCAAAGAAAGGAAAACAATTGTTAGAAGAAAAAAAAAGGTTATTGGAATTGCTCTATGTGTAATCAAAGATAGAAATGTAGTCGCACAAACACACAATACCACTACCAGGATTAGTAGTAGTAATACTATAATTAATCACTCACGAAGTCACGTGATAGAATCAGCATTTAAAAATAGCAGGGAGTTTGTCTGAGCTAAATCTTTTCTATATTTATGTCGCTCAACTGAAAATCGATCCAGGAACTAACTTCTCAGTCCATCACTCTACAAGCCCCAAACTACTCAGGACATCACAGTAGATGCGGAAAAATGACAAATGATAGATTAATGATGACTGGATCCTGTACTAACTTAAGCTACTAAAAGAAAGTCAAAAACAGAGAAATAGCAATTAATTATTGGTTTACTTTCAAATGCTAATAATAATTAATAGTGAATTAAGATGATAACCATTTTATCAAACATTTTTTATTGCAGTGTAAACTCCAATTTCAAAATTATTAATAAACAATAATGACAATTTAAAAATAGATAAAAAATGGGACTACTTGGAATGATCAGTTAATCAGTCAAGACCTTAGCCATTCAAACATAAGATGATGAAACCTTAAGGTTTATGAGACCTAATCTGCCATATGTGGAGTTTGAATACCATACGCTGAAAGATGAACCATTCAGTTGTTTTGGTTTTACATGAGTTAGTGTAGTAATTGTAGAATAACTTGAGAGCTAAAGATATTTGAATTACATTTCTACTCTGTACATTTTTAGCTCTCAAACATCATGTGGTCTACTGAGAAACAAAGCGTTGGACTATATTATTGTTAAGTCTTTCCTATTTCCCTATTTTTGTAGTGTAGCAGTTCATAAACCGTAGTATCGCCCCATTATTATTTTTCACAAATAGATCAATAGAAGCATCCTTAATGTCAGGTGGTAACAATATCATTGGTACATGCATTCCTAAGTTTTCAACAGCTTTGGAGCTTACATATGGCCATTATTACCTAAAATAGTTTTAACCTTATTAAGTTGGATATTTCTGTCAAAATCCATGTTTAAGAGGTAGGATGAAAATTACGCAAAAATGGTGCAAGTATTTCTTTCACCTGTGTAAAATAACATATTTTTAATTCCATATGCTTATTTTTTTTTTAGAAAGTTCAATCCATTAATCACTTTTAAAGCCTTCTCACCCTGTTTTTCTGCATTTAAAGAACCATATGTTACTTATGAAACTCCACATTCACATTTTTACTTTGCTAATTAGAAAATACTATATGTCTTCTTTAACTAACAATAGAGAAATTGCATGATTTAATTCAGTGGGAGAATCTGGAGCTAGAGAGATCATCCCTCTGTGCATTTTTTGGTGCTTGGATATTGTATGAATTAATTTATGTATGACCACAAACTCATGAAATACCATTATAATATTTATTAATGAAACAAATATCAAAATACATATTTACAATATATTCAATGTTAAATCTTTGCCCAATACTATTGGCTTAGTATAGTGTTTAGCTACTAAGCAACTATTGGTGTAATGGATTTCAGGTGCTCTTATAAGTTTACCTATCACTTCCAGCTGTATCATGACAGCTTGCCTCATGAGGAAGTAAAATGACACTACCAGGTGTTTTGTTGCAGCTTGTTTCATGTCTGGTTTATGTCTAACAGCTTCTAGTTGGAATGTGAGCTTTGCTCACTGCTCAACCATATAGTGGATGGGTATATTGCCATTCAGCTTTGACAGTTGTTGTCTGACCTTACCTCCATATGGATTGACTATTTATGGACAGATCCTTTTCTATAATGCAAACATTTGAATTCAGTGACTAACATCACCTATTGGTCCATTTGCACTACTGGATGTATCTTATCTATTTGTATATCCATTGGTCCATGGCAGCAAAGGCTCAATCTGATCAAGATAAGATGAAATCTGAACTAGTCCATTATTTGAAGGCAAGGTGATATATAACATTGATGGTGACAAAACAATTTTTTTTTTTAGTAATAATTAGAATCACTGTCAAAGAAACAGGTGAGGAATGTTTTAGTAAACTCAAGAATACTTATTCTTATTACTTATGCCTATTCTGTTTAACTGAATTTTATGTCTTAGTAGCATAACACAGTTGAGAATCCAACATTGTAAATTTAATCTTTAATAATAGTGAAATTTAACGTAGACAGTAATGGCTTATAAAAAACATTCCTAATAATATGCCCAAGAACTGTCCAACTTGTTTTACATTCTTTCTTCTAACTATGATGTAATCAATGAGACGTCATTGAACTGGGCATCGATGTATTCAAGTTTTTTTATAATTCAAAAGGTAACGAACTTTTCTTATATGCACTCAGACGCTATCATTAAAGAAGCTATTAATAACTGCATATTTAATGTAGCTTAATGCC
This sequence comes from Epiperipatus broadwayi, assembly GCA_028023455.1. Classification (NCBI taxonomy): domain Eukaryota; kingdom Metazoa; phylum Onychophora; class Udeonychophora; order Euonychophora; family Peripatidae; genus Epiperipatus; species Epiperipatus broadwayi. The sequence continues at coordinate 4,231,270 of JAQFVV010000021.1, read as the reverse complement.
TTAAGAGCAATATATGGGCTCACATTTATAGCGTTGAGATTTGTGTAAGTGGGTGTATATATATGTGCTGTGAATTTATATAAATGTATGTAAATTGTATGGCCCATTCTTTGACAGGGAAAGCAGGCTCCTATTCTGACATATTATTATAACCCTAATGCCATGAATAGGAAGGAATTCTGCTTTCTCCTATTGAAGAAATGGGCCATATAATTTACATATATTTAAATAAATTCACTGTATATATATATATGAAAAACAAAAAAAACAAGTTAAAAACTTGCTAACGCTTGTATTTATGTCAACAGATGGCGTTCTACCAAAAATACTATCAAGCGTATGTTTACATAAACGTCAGAACATGCATTCACTATCTCTAACTTTAATTCCACTTTTAGATCATGATTTCAAGCTATTTTCTATCATCAGTGAAAGACAGGAATTTTAGAAACTAGATCTAAACACAAACTCTGAGCGTTTATGAAACAGTTTCTATTCAGCTTGCAAGCGTGAATCTTTTAGACACGTAATGTCTTCAAACTCAGCATAGCAAGCCAGATAGCTATATGGGTCTGATCTCAGTTCAGCATCACCACATAGTAGAAGCCTCTGCAATATATATCATTGCTAGAAAGACCTCAAAGGTACATTTATGAAAAACAAAAAACAAGTTAAAAACTTGCTAACGCTTGTATTTATGTCAACAGATGGCGTTCTACCAAAAACACCATCAAGCGTATGTTTACATAAACGTCAGAGCATGCATTCACTATCTCTAACTTTAATTCCACTTTCAGATCATGATTTCAAGCTATTTGCTGTCATCAGTGAAAGACAGGAATTTTAGAAACTAGATCTAAATACAAACTCTGAGTGTTTATGAAACAGTTTCTATTCAGCTTGCAAGCGTGAATCTTTTAGACTCGTAATGTCTTAAAACTCAGCATAGCAAGCCAGATAGCTATATATATATATATATATATATATATATCAGCCACTCACACAAATCTCAATGCTATGAATATGAGGCCATACGTCAGACTTGAAAGTTCTAAGTTTCAGGAAATATACAATTATTAACAGCTGTTCTTATGATAGCATCTAAGTGCATACTTATATAGTAAACCTTTGCCAAAACAAAGTGTTTGAAAAATATCAATTCAAATGTTGTGCAAAAAGTCAATAACATCAGACTATTCAAATTCATAGAGCTAATACTATGATTATGATAATTTTGAGCCAAACCAATAATCTTTTAATGTAATCATGCTATCCTCTAAGATCTCTGAATAATATGAGAGCATAATAAAAACTGAATATCGCTGAATTGTTGAATAGATTTCTATTCATTCTTTTGATTGATAACAGGTACATATGCAGAAATTGGTATCTAGAGTCAATCTGAAACTTCTACTAAAAATTAGATTTCTTTTTTTTTAGTAGAAGGAACTTCAATAATATTGATGTAGTAGCCCCACTTTGCTATATGAAAGGAAAACTTCGTCACACTTTCCCACAGAGTGTTCTTTAAATATTGAATGCAGTTTAATAACCTTTATTGTTCAATCTCAAACATCTTCTATCAATCATCTTATCAATGATATCTGCAGAGCCATTTCTATATATTAGAATTAGTATGTATCATCTTCGTTTTAATCCAGCGCCATAAAAACTACAATAGATTTTTCTTAATAAATTGGCAAGATTAAAATCAGACTAAGTACATACGTGTACAGATATTTTTAGAGATACATAGTCTTATTCCTACCATTAATGCTACTGTGATTCCCAGATTAATCACAGACCTATAATGCATATTCACAAGGTGATAAATTCCAGATTAATCAGATACCAAACACTTCAAAAGATATCTTTGCTGATACAAAGCTTATACCTCCCAATAACAGTACAATTTCCAAACTAACAAGAAATTAAATGTTCACACTGGCAGAGAGCATGGCAGTCACATGGTGCACACTCATATTGTAACATTATTGTACTTTCAGATTAATCAGAGACTACACACTTGCAAATACTTCACAGCTAAACGGTGCCTACTCATATTATCAACACTATTATTTCTCAAACTAATCAGAGAAGAAATACAAAGATCTGTAGATAATTTGGTAACCACACAGTGCATACTTGTATTACACCATTGTAATTTCCAGATTAATCAGAAACCAAATGCTTACATCCAGAAGATATTTTTATAGGTATATAAGCTTATATTACCAATAACACTGCAGATTACAGATAAATCATATGGACACATTTACAGACAACATGGCAGCCACATGGTGCATACTCAAAATGTAACATCACTGTAATTTCTGACCATGGGCTTACACTTGCAAATATCTCTACATCTATATGGTTTATACTCATATTGTTAACATCACTGTCAAAATTTAAGCAATACCAATACCATTAGCAATCAACAATCTCAATCTGTTGTCAAGGCAACCTCCTTTAACCAATAAAGATGAAAGTACACCTTTATCTATGGTCTAGTATGGTTATATAAACACTAAAGATGGCAACTTGACTATAGAGAATAAAATTATTAATATAAAGAAATTTAAAATAAAACCCATTAAACGGGTAAATATAACGTGTTTTGAAAGCAGATTAACAAATAATGAATTATAACCTTCAAATTTCAATTATAGCTTTCACATTGCACTCCAATCATATATTACTTATATATTTTAAACCTAAGAATATTTAAGGCTAGATAGGTATCCAATGTAAGTACTTGAAAACAGTCAACACTTAAATAATACCATTAACAATCAATAATGAAATAGATATAAACTAATTGTCAAATGTCAATAAACTAGAAAAGAAGTAGAATGATCTCATTTATTCTGTTAGCTTTTGTTGGTATTTAAGCTTAGTTAATTGACATTGTTCTAAATCAGAGAGTGAAAGCTGTCTATTAGTTTAAATTATGCACAGCATTAATAATCTGAAATCAAAAAATTAGAGCCAACATTCATTTTCTGATTAATAATTTAATATTTTGACTAATTATAAAAAAATTCTAAGATTGCCCAATTTCAAACTCCAGATCATGTATTTAGATGTGAAAGTGTTAACCTTTATACAATGAGGCATTTTAACCTTTATACAATGAGGCGTTTTATGTGAATAAGTGGCATGATCTCACGTGACTTATAGTAATGGTAAAATGGAAGGCTCTATAATTTTTTATCCATTTCTAATTTGGGTAAAATAACAAAAAGTCCAGTTTGGTCATTTGATTTGTATGAGTTAGTTTGTCAATTGAAAATTACATGACTTCATGAATAAATAACTATATGATTAATTTTTCACTGCTCATTTGCAGTTAAATCACTAAACATTACACGATCACCATTCTTTATGCTTACACAAGCTGTTCACACAGAGGCTAAACTCTCCATACAGTAGCACCACTCAGTGCAAGTCAGAGTAACCAATGGATCCAAGAAGGCTTGTGCATAAATCCCTATCTATTATCTACACATCCAATATCCCCAGACTAGTTTCTAGCTTGTGGCTTGCATCAGTGAGAGGCTTTGGATTTGAGAACACTGCACCTAGATTTTTATGCACAAATCTTCTTGCGTTTATTGATTATGCTGTCTTGCACTGAGTGACACTACTATATGGAGAGTTTAAGCTCATTTAAAGATAATTTGTTTTATAAGATATTTTGGGGCATTAGTATTTATCGGCAGATCTAATTGCAGTAAGGTTATGTAAGAATCACAAAATTCAAATTTAAAGTAATTATAAAATCTATTTAAACACTTAATATTTGTTTATTATTGCATCATTTAAAAAGATCAAATTTTAATTGGAAATCTTAAAACAGTCACAGAGTTTGATGCCAGGATTGTAATACAAGGGTTTGCCTACTAACTGGAAATGTGTTATATTCTTCAGTAACGTTAAAAAATCTCATTGATATATTTATGCCTAGTAGGAAACATCACATAACAATGATTTGTGTGAAATGTTTAGACTATTTTTTCCAAAATTTAAATAAATCTTGAACTAACAACTATCAACTTAATAGTTAGCATATTAAAAGAAACCAATTTATATTCCTCTACATAAGAAAAAATATATGGCAGAGTTTGAAAGATAGCATAATTTATACATATCATGAAAAGTGGAATTGTGCTAAACATAATTTTCCACAAATTAGAGCTTATGTTTAGAAAAAAAAGTTGACAAACGCATAATGGGTGTCATGAAAAGTCATGAAACAAAGGATGCCATTACATGAATATACTGAATAAACCATAGATAATGTAATATGCATAAAAATATTTTATAAAAAAATGGTTTTTATTTAATTTGGTGAGCAATGTAAATAAAATCCCCCCCCCCCAAAAAAAAAAAAACATTTTTTTCTTCAAACATAATTTTAGTTGTTAAACCATGAAAACATCACATGATACAACTAATTTAGCTTGGATTCAAAACATTATTGTGTTTTTATTTTGGGCTCAAAGCATTATAGATAACTAAAAAAGTAAAAGATAGCTGCTGAAGGATTGCACTAGATCATAACATCTAAGTGCAGTGCTCTCAGATATGAGGCTTGTTACTGATGTAGGCCACAAGAAAGAAACTGATCTGGAGATATTGGATGAGTAAGTACTAGGTAGGGATTTGTTGCACTAACCTTCTTGAATCCATTAATTACTCTGTCTTACACTGAGTGGCGCTATTGTATGGAGAGAATTTCTACTGTTTTAATTTTGATTGTTATATGTAACTTGAAATAAAAACATGACATATCCATAAATTAATTAATTCAATCACTATCAAAATTGTAGTTAAAGAATATATATATATTTTAGTGTGTAAAAAACTGATCAAATTAAATAAAAGCATTTTTTTCTATAAAATATTTTTTATATTTATTATTTTTTAGTATTCAGATACTTTGCAATCGACTTTCTGTATTTAAATTTAAGAACTAATGATTAAAACATTGTCACTATATTTCCAATATTTGAAATGAAAGTAACATATATTAATAATTGACTAAAATATATTTATATTTATAAAGGCAGCATTTTTTTAAAAAGCAAATTTTAGATCTATAATTGAGAGAAATTAGCATTTCATCCTTAATTTTTGTTTCTGTTTTAATTAATGCTTTATAATGAATTAGTTATGAAATTCAATGAAAGCATATTTTTTACAAAAAATGCTGCCATCTCGTGTTTATCACAAAAACTAACTGAAAAAATGTCAATGTGATTTGAAATTGGTTCCACCAACACTAACAGACTGGACAAATGGCACGCCAATCCTGAAATAATGTATCATCACATTGGATTGGCACTGATACCTAATACATGTGCAAAATTTGAAGAAAATCCATTTGATAGCAGTAGGTTAAAATTCAGTTACAAGATTTTAGTCACAAACAAACAGAATTTCTAAGTTAAATAAAAATGTTTAATAAAAATAAAGGATTTTGATTTACTTGATCATGCTAAATTATTGAATGATATTAATAAAATAATGAAAACAACTAATTTTTGAAGGATCAGTTTACAGGAAGAGAATTTAGACTAAAAACATATTATGAAATAAATGTTTGCTTTCACATTTGCAATAAAATTAGCAAGATTTTATGCAATCCTTCTACTTAGTCAATTTGAATAATGTGAGTGTGTAATAAAAATATCAAAATTGAATTAAAGTAATAGTATTCAGAATTGGTAGAAAAAGTATAAGAATCTTATATTTTCATTTATAAGCCTATTATATTTCATAATGATACAATCAACTTCAAGCAAATACTTAAAAATTATATATGAAATGTTGCATCTGGAATTATTCACACTCTAAGATCAATGTAACTTGAATACTGTTCTATAATAGTTGATAATAAAATGTGCAATAGATTCAAAAGAAATAAGAAGGAATGGTTCACCTCATACTTATACTCTCTCAAATTTGTACCTAATAACATCCTGATCACAACATGGCAATCTGTGTTCTCTCACAGTTTAAATCTTTATTCCCATTAACATTCCTTATCAGATTTCACTCTTGAATTTAAATATATGGATTCTTTTTTAGTTTAGTCATCAAGATTATATTAGAATATGACACTCTTCAAATTTGGATTATACATCATTGAAGTTAAACAGTGGATCATATCACTGTGGTTGTAGTTTCAGCATACTTTTGCCTATAAATTTATTCCACTGTATATATGATAAATTAAGCTTGATGTCTCTATTCGTAATATTCAAATCAACATATATATTAAAATACAGTAAAAATATAAAAATTATGCAAATTGAACATTTCCGCAATAAACATAAAATAAAAGAGGCTACATTGATTTCAAGAAATGTTAATGAATCCGCAATCGTCAAATGTTAAAATAACACAACTGTGGGAGAACTCAACTAAATTGAACTATGGGTATTGTGAAAGGATGTCTCATTTTGATTATTCAATGTTATATAGTTGATAAAGATTACAAGATGTATAGTCAAAAGTACTTCTAATAAAATAACTATAATTTACGTGAATTTTACTGTATTTTAAGATATATATTGATTTGAATATTATATATATGCTGTAAGAAGTTTATAGTCAAAATAGAAATGATCTGAAGTCATTCATTAAAAATATAAAATACATAGTCAAAAACTGAAGAAGAAAAAAATTATGGGAATAGAAATAACAGCTTGGTTTAAAAGTGATGGTGAGTATGTGGAAATCATTAACATTTTGATTCTTTCAGATCATCATCAATAATAAAGAATCAAAAATCAAAAAATTAATCTTGGAATGAAATTAGGTGGTGTTTCAAATGTAAATATATAAAATTTATTAAGCACAAGCAGATAACATTGTCATAATGTGAAAGGTTAAAAATACTCAAAAGATTAATCTCAGACTAACTCTGGATAGAATGGGAATAAAAATTATGGAAACCAATTTGGGTATTAAAAAATATAGATCATGATTCTTTAAGCTATAGTGTTTTTCATAACACTCAATGATATAAAATAAACACAGAAGAAGTTGAGTGAAAAAGGTTGGGGTATTTTTGTGTAATGGTTTTCAGACTACAATGGACATCAAGAAAAAACAGTACGTGCTTATATTAACGCCAAAACTTAAGGCATAAATGAATAGATTGGAATTGTTCCATTTTGATAATATTGGGTGTTATAATTCAATAGTAAAGAGCAAACTGCTCAGAAAGTTTGAAAGAGAAAAAAAAGACCAGTAATGATGATAGACATGATCATCAAAATAAGGAATATCTCAAGCCTAACATACTAAACAGCTGATTGGTAATTGTGTAGAAGGACTATTTGTATGATTTCTTGGATTAAGATCAGGACATGACAAAGCCTAATAGTAATAAGATCAATTTAAAACTAAAGAATTACCAACACTGATAGCCAAATAAGTATAAGCTTTTTTTCAAGGGTATTTCAACTCACATTTGGGCCATGTCTTGGATATATAATCAAATTAGTGATGACAGAGGAACAATGTCCTAAATAACTGTATGAGATTCGATTTTGTACAGCTCAATTAATTAATAAAAACTTTTTATGCATATATAAATCAGATTGCCATTGGATTAATCTGTGCCTATCTTATTTTTATTTTTTTATTGTTATCTAAAGTAGAAACTTAGCATACTGAGACAAGATAAAAAAATTAATTAACCTTTCAAATAAATCATTGCAATGCTAAAATCTTTAATCTTCCAAAAAACCAATAATTGAGAAGACAATCCTTATCAAGTTTGTCATCAGCTTATGTTGAAAATTTGAATAGTTTACCATATATGTTTATTCTCTAGCTAAGAATAACCATATTCCAAACAATAATGAACGATTATGTGGATTACCTATGAATTGACTATTCAAAAAATAAATTCTATATCTGACTGACATTTGAAAACTGTTTTATTCTCTACTGGTTTGAATTTGAATTATGTATGTATATATGATTCCAAATAATAAACAGAAATGGTTCTTATGGAGCAGTTGAATGAATTGCTGTATTAAAACCTTGCCTAGTTTATCCCAAGTGGTAGAATTGTTAATTGCTACTTAACATTGTCCTGAACATTGCATAATCTTCTGAACAAATAACTTTTTTTATGTGATATTTAAATATTTGCATGTTTTTAAATTCCATTATTAAAATGAATCCCAAGAGATTGTAAAAGATCTAAAGAGACCACATGTAAGCTGGATAGATGAAATAAAGAATTTTGCAGATATGACATGGAGAAGAGAGGCTAGAGATGGGAGAGACTGGATTAAATTTATAGAGATCTTCATTCTTCAATGGATTGATAATGGTGGAAAATTATGACTGATGATGATAATTAAAATGATTAGAAATAAAATTTAATATGTATTTTCATCATTAAGTTTTTTAAAAATTCATTGCAACTGATAAGAGATTGAAATATTTGAAACACGTCAAATGGTTCATTTTCTAATTTACCAAAGAAAAAAGGGGGGATGGGGGAGAGGGGAGTAAAATTTAATTTCAATTATGCTAATAAAAGTTTGACGTTGCATCTATATAATTGATATATTGTATCCAGATAGATGGTTCTTTAGGTCAGTCATTCTTAGCCTGTTGTCTGTATATCTCCAAGGGACCACATTGCCTTCACTGGGGATCCAGGTAGACTAGAAAAAAGTTACAAGCTTTTGCAACTAAAATAAAAAATGAAGACAATGACATGAAGAATGATGTCTTAATTTCTTTTATTTGTTCGGGAATTTTTTTTTTTAACTTATTACTATTATTAGGTAAAAATAATTGAGTGGTTTATTACTGATAACTTCATTAAAAAAAGCGATCATCAGAAGACGGAGTGGAATTCTAATACGTAGATCTTGAGATACCGATTCTGCTCCAGAGTGCGCCATTCTCATCGCACTAAACCAAACAAGGCATTGCGATCATTCAATTTGTTTTTAGTTATTTTCACAATTGATTTTTACTTTGATTATTATTTTAATAATTGCTATTATTAATTCTAATAAAAGTAAATTAAAATCAATTATGGAAATAACCATTTGATTAATAAAAAAATGTATTCAACACTAGATACTTCTGCGCACGATGAGAACTAGCAAATGAATGTTACTGAGTGGCTGAAAGAAAATACGTGATAACTGTTCCAATGCCTAATTTTTTTTTTCATGTGTCAAAGCATCGGCCGGGAAGCGATCCCGCTAACCCGGGACAATTCCCGACCACCAATGCTTGACATCCAATGCCTAATTTATTTTAAACGGGACCTATTTTTACATTTCCATATCCTTTAAAACATTTAACAAGAAGACCATTGTGTTAAATAGTTGACAAATACCACTTTAGACATAATCTTTCAGTATTTTAATTGCTTATCAAATGAGCTCATAATAAAACAAATTATTGCACATTAATGACATTATTTTACCTCATCATTTACAATCATTATCGATCTACTGCAGAATGAATGGGTCTCCAAGTTCAATCCATCTTATCCAATCTCTAGCCTTTCTTCTCCATATCACACCAACACACTTCGCTTATTTCATCCATCCATCTAACATGTGGTCTCTTTGGAGATCTTTTACATCTCTTGGAAACCAGTTCAATATTTCAAGCATCCACCTATTATCATCTCATCTAGCAATATGTTTAACCCAGTCTCTTAATTCTTTCAATGATGTTAGTAAAATTTCTTCATACAGTTTTATATATTCTTTAAAAAAAAATTTTAACTATGCATAAAATTATGTTTAATAAGAATTTATTGCTTGCAAAAAAAAGTTAATTAGAATTTTAGAACTGAAGTTTATTATAGTTTAATACGCATCAAATGAAATTTTATTTTAATTTTATTCAGAAAAATAAAACATTTGTTCTAATTATCTATATATCAATTTACAAATAAATGGTATTTTTAAATATATGTCTATTTAAATGTAAAACAAATTTGTTTAATTCTGAATATTTAATATGTACGCTTTATATAATATTTTAATTTATTTTACACTTTGAAATTAAATTATTAGGTTAGTTGCAAGTATATTAAACATGCATTTAACATTTTCCAAGTTTTTATGAATATTTTATTTGCAATTCATATAATTTACATAGTTTTTACGTAGATTAATATTATATTTTTGTTAAATAAAATCAAGATTTTTTTGTTATCTTATATGATTATGAATAATGTTGCAGATATTATTTCAAAGACTTCTTTATTAAATTTAATAATAAATAAATAAATAACTGGAATAGTATATTGCTTAAGGTTCATAAGAAGTTTGTATGTCTGAAAATATGAACAAAGTCACAGTTCAGATAGCTTGAATTCCATAATCCATTACTCCATTATTGCATTAAGTCATATAGGGCAACTTAAAATTAAACATGTTTAAAATTGATACTATTGTCCTAAGGGTTACTGTGCTTTTAAAATCAACTAATTAAAAAATATTAAAGGAAATAAAAAAAATTATTTTGAATTAATAAATTTTACCTGTGCCCACCTCTACACGTATTATCAAGAAGCATAATCTTAATCATTTCCTGTCACATGCTTAATTGGACATGTTATTACCATTATAGTAGAAACACATATTCTACACTTACCATATCACTGACAATGAATTATTAGTGAAATGTCTCTCATCTGCACTGAGAATCATTGGATGTTTCCTCTAAAAAAATGTAGACACTGCTTTAAATTGCTGTTTTACTGTTATCATAACTTGTATTAGCATAGAATTCTTTTTATCATGTAGAATTATCTGGACTTCCTTTCCTGACATTTTAGTCGAAAAAAATGTGAAGAGGGCACTGTCTTATGGACAGTTGGTAAATAACAATAGTTTTTATTCTATTGTTTTCAAAGGAAATATTTTTTTTAAGGATGTTTCTCTTTGTACCTTGTATTGCTCCAAATTATTGGAATTAAAATATGATTTTTTGTTTGTTTATTAAATATTTCTGATTAGTTTTTATACAACAAACAAAAAGAATCATATGTTCAATTTAATTTTATTAATTTAAGTTTTATTTTTAAAATAAAAATTAATAATCTTGACTGCAATGAAAATCACACTGTAGGTTTGACCTCAGTATAAGAATCATCAAGTAACATCACCACCTTTCAAAATTGAAGCTGGTATTAGAATTTTTTCAAATATTTCAATAATTATAAAGCAAATATTAGATTTAAAAGCAGAATTTGATAGACTTATCACAAATCCACATTTATTTATTTGCATTTAAAAAACTTAAAATATAAAAAAGAATTCATTTATTTTCTGAAAGAGTATTAACAATAACATCTTTGGTGACAGTTACATCCATTGTTTTTATTTACAATTCAGTTTTTAAATATTTATAAAATTCAAATATGATTTTTTAGAATATTATTTATTCATAAAATTAAAATAAAAAGAAATGAAGTTCAATTTATTGAAGTTTAGTATAAAATGAAGATTTTATACAAAAGTTAAAGGTTGAACATTTTCAAAGACTTCCACCAAATGAAACAATAGAAAATGTCAGAATATGAATGAATTAAGGAGAAATATTGTTTAAAGTAGTCCAAAAGTACAAACATGATGAAAATGACAAAAGTCATGATATGATTTCTTTAATACTAAAAAGAGATGTGAGCAAGAACATTTCACCAAATATCACATGATCACCATTTTCTATGCTTACACAAAGCTGTTTACACACGTGCAAAACTCTCCATATAATAGGCCACTCAGTGCAAGCCACAATAATCAATGGATGCAGGAAAATTTTGTGCATAAAATTCCCATCTAGTGCCTACTCACTAATATCCCCATACTAGTTTCTAGCTTTAGGATTTCATCCGTGTGGAGCCTTGGATCTAAAAGCATCCTTAGATCTAGATGCAGTGTTCTCAGATCCAAGGCTCCTCACTGATGAAAGTTACAAGGTAGAAACTAATAAGGGGGTATCGGATGAGTAGGCACTAGATAGGGTTTTTGTGCACAAATCTTCCTGCATTCATTGATTACTCTGGATTGCACTGAATGGCTGAATATATGGAGAGTTTTTCCTGTGTGCAAAAATATTCCCACACATAATCACTTTTGTAGATTTGAATATGTATTTATGTGAATGTGCTTTCTCACAATTTTTTACTTTTTCATAATTGATTCTCCTACTTTGTGTTAATTATTTTTGTTGATATCTTAATCCTTATGATAAATTTTCTTTTGATAATGAGAAATTATTGAAATTATATTCTACAAGGAGTCAAGTACAATTTTTAATGCTTTCTTTTGATTTCTCATTTACATATTTATTTATTTTTAAATTTGAATTTTATTAATGTTTTTTTTTATCAAAAGATGGAGTTATGTAATTATATCACATGACCTTCATGATTAAAATTTGTTTATTGTTGACGGAAACTACTTTTTTCATATAAGTTAAATTTATTATTCTTTATGTAATTGCCAAAGTGTAATTCAGTTAAATTATAAGTGCTAAAAATGCTTAGATAAGAAAAGCTTACATTTCAAATATGATTTCAATCTAAAATATCAAAAGTGGCTTAGCATAATATTACAACAGTGAAACTTAAACTCTATTTTTATATTGACCTATTTCCATTATCTAATATGGATATTGAATGTCTATAGAAAAATGTAACTTTATTTAAATATTCCAAATACATTCAACTGTTAGTAATACCACATCAAACAGGTTAGTATATGTTTTGAGAGGTATTATTCTCTCCTCTTTTTCAGGTGTTGCTGGGCTGACCAGTGACAGTACTAGCAGGGGGATTCCTGTACCCTTAGATTCATGAATATTGGATTTTAAGATAATTCTCTAACCAACTGAGCCATCTTGCCAAAGGCAACACTCAGTAGAAATTTCATATACTTATCTATGCGAATCCTCCTGATTTCTCCACTTTTTCCTAAGAGCAAAGTTGATTAGTGGTTTCCGTACATTATATATAGTATTACCATGTTGGCTTATAAAATTGTTTGTCATTGCCATCTGAGCAGATTCTTTAAATTTTCTTCTTTGTACCATTTCTTCTCTAACCAATCTTTTTGTATTTTCCCAATTGAACATATGTTTATTGGTACGTACATGGTCTGCTACCTGAGACACATCTGTTTTCTCTCTTCTAATCATCAGTTTGTGTTCTTGCAAGTCCTTTTCAATGGGATGACTGGTCTCACCAATATATGTTTATTCTATTCAGATTTGTTGATGGAAATAGTCCAAATATAAAAATACAACTAAAACACCATTATTACAAACATTTTGAAAAACAGTGAAACATAAGCTTTTCCTATCTAAGAATTTCTAGCACTTATAATTTAATTGAATTAAAAAATACATAAGTAAACAATTTTTAGAAAAGCACTAATTATTTTAATTTCATTTTTTTAGTTCATAGTCATGTTATTAATAAAAGTTAGCAAATATGTAGAAAAAAATAATTTATGAAAATGCTTTAATATATATATATGTATATATTATAACAGGTCTGTTATATGGCAAATATATAGAAAAAAATAATTTATGAAAATGCTTTAATATATATATATGTATATATTATAACAGGTCTGTTATATGGCACACAATAATAGTGTGTGTGCTGCACAAATATATATAAAGTTGAAAGGAAAAGTAGAAATAAACGCAGACAAAAAAATTTAGTAGATATTTTCTGCATTCACTGAAAATAATAATCCTATAAAGGGTTAAATAATTTTGAATTTAAAACAGAATTTATTATGAAATAAATATTTTTTAAAAAGGTCTAATAAATATTTATTATTAATTTTGAAATTTAAAAACAAGCAGTGTTTATTTTTGAAATCTTTTAATTAAAACTTGTATAAAATATCTATTGTTTATTATTAATGCTTGTTTACATTTCTATTATATATTCTTAAAAAAATCTTTGATAAGATTTCCAAATGTAGCTTTTTAATTAAAAGTATATTTGAAAAAAAATGTTTCGAATCAAGAAAAAAACACAGTTTTTAAATTAGTGTTGTTGTCACCTCAATCCAAGTCCATAAAAGGGTTGGATAAAAAGATTAGTTCAGTTTGACATGTAGCTTTTGTAAGAGCTGGCCAGAAGAGTCTGGTTTTAACATTTTTAAGCAGGTGGCCAAATTGACCAGTTACAATTTTTGGATATTAATTTTTTTTAAGACCGTTCTTGTCTTAATATTTTTGGTGAAGCAGTTAGATAATGGCTAGCTGCAAAGTGTGACTAAAATATTTTGTAAAGAGTTATCTGCAGTTTGTTGGTAACTGTAGCAGAGTGGCCACAGTAAAGCTAGCTGCAGAGATGGCTGCCAAAATTATAGAGGATTGCCATGAAGATATAAGAATGCAAGAAGACAGCTGCCCTAATTTACTGATGATGTTTTGAATCTTGAAGCTGACACCCTCCTATATTCACTAGTCTGCTTAAATATGGAGAAGACAGTTTGATGGCCTGAAGTCTGCAAGCCCAAGACAGAAGGAAACCTAAATCAGGACCAACTTACCTTGATTATAACTTCCTGATTATGTTTTTTCTGAACTGGTCCCTATCAAGAAAAACCATCATTTGATGAAGTAGTTATACATATGCTGCTGTGTCTATATCCAGAGAAACACAGATAAACATATATACAGTGAGTTGTATTTTTTTAATATTCCTTTAAAAAGACATTTTAACTTAGTAATTTAAAGTAAAACAAACAAGTAACTTTTGCTTGAGTTGAAGTCTAACAACGTTATATATAATAATGAAATTTTAAATGATTTCTTTGGTCTGAAGTGATAGATATATAAAAAGATTTTATTTTTCATTTATTAAAAAAAAAAGACATTTTATATTTAGAGACCTTCATAATTAATTAATCAACAAGTACCTGTCAAACAAAAATTGTCTTTATTTAGTTTGAAAAGAAAAAAACAAGCTGTAATAGAATTTGATAACTGATTTTAAATTATATCTATATTTTGTTTATACACACATATATGTGTGAAATTTGCTGTATGTTTTCAAAATGGAATTAATTAGAAAAATATAATATTATTATTGTAACAAATTAAAATAGGACATATATGTAAAATTTAATTATTCTTTGTCACTATTGAATATCAATTGAAATATATTAATTGTATATTATAAATCACACATGGGTGCAATATATATATATATATATATATATATATATATATATATATATATATATATATATATATAAACCACCATATAGTAATGGGAATTTTGTATATTACTCACATATATGTGTAAATAACAATGTGATAATTTAAAATTTGAATAATAATCAAAATTAGAAAGCTTATATGTGTGTAGACTTATTTTTAGAGACCTTAATTTCATTTCTTTTATTAATTGTTATCTAATAAATTTATTCAGTTGTTACAAATTATTCCAGAGATTCTAAATATTTTTTGAATATCTGTTTCCATCATCTCTTGGTCACCATAAAAATAATAGAGTCTATGTTCTCTGCGCTAGATTTGAGCACAGAATGAATATACAAATGGGGATGTATTGAGCATGAGCGTAGTTTTCAGAGCGTGAAGGCAGGATTTTTAAATAAAGTTATGCTGTCATATCCTGATTTCGACAAACCATTCTTTGTACAAACGGACAGCAGTGGGTTTTGGATTAGGGGCTACACTGTTTCAGATACAGGAAGGGGGTCAGCACAGAGTTCTTTGTTTCATTAGCCATTTACTAAAAGGACTGGAAGTGAATTACACTGTAACTGAGAAAAAAGCTCTGTCTGTTGTATGGGCATTCAAGAAATTCCGGCAGTATTTAGTGGGCTCTGAAGTGGTAGGAATCACTGACCATAAGAGCCTTAAATTTATTAGTCACATCTTTCTGAATAATAGCAGGCTAATAAGAGGGAGCTTGTTTCTGCAAGAATTTAATTACAAATTGGCATACTATCATGGCAAAGAAAATATTGTGGCAGACACTTTAAGCCAATATCCGGTAGCTCAAGAACAATACTTAAGTTGTGACAGAGCGTATGTAGCTGCTACCAAAATATATAAAAGAAATGAGATAGAAGATGATTTGCATAGATTAAATGAGCTGCAAGAAGAAGATAATGATTGCAAAAAATAATGGAGTATTTACACAATCAGCCTGTAATGAAAATGGCAAATAATCCACTGTGGACCAGAATTACTATTTCTTGAAGGGAGGATTCTTACAGTGTGTATTATGAAATAAAAACCAACATGCATTATTTTTCCAGTCACCAGGAGGAAGCAAATAATTAAATATGTGCATGACACTTATGGACCTTATGGGGCAAATAAAGTTGAGGGATGGCTGAGTCATTGGTGTTATTATCCAGGAATAAACACCAACATTGCAGACATTATTGGTAAATGCACTGTATATTCAGCAACCAAGCATTCTAACACATCAGGAGTGAGGCTGCTGCAGCCTATATATGCCCAACATCTGAACAGCTTGTTAGCAATAGACCTCTATGGACCTCTACCTCCATTCAATAAAATAAAGTATCTCATGGTGGCATATGGCATGTTTTTGAAATTGATAGCAGCATATCCAGTAGCTCAAGCTAATGCAAAACAAACTATTCAGGATTAGGAACAACAGCACCTTAAGACAGTAGAAATTCCAGACAAAATTCTAATGGATCATGGAATGCCCTTTGTATCTAGTGAATGGAAGAAATGGACAGACAGACATGAAATAAAACATATACTTACATCGATTCATAACCCTCAGTCTAATCCATGTGAATGGATTATGAGGGAGTTGGGGTATTTATTTCAGGTTTCTATACAAGATGATCATCGCAGATGGGTGAAAAAAACCCACAAATAGTCAATATGATAAACTGGTCAAGAAATGAGTCTACGGAATTCGAACCTGTTCGGCTACATTTTGGAAGAAATATTCCATATCCATTTGAGACTAAATTGCCAGTGTGGATGAATCCAATCAACAAGAAAAGGGATGCTGAGCAAGTACTTAACCAGTTTTAAAAATGGGCATGCTATGGCAGAAGAGGCAGAAAAAACCTAAGGCCATATTCAAAAGGGAAGATGAGTAATGGTGAGAGTTCATCCGGTGAGTCATCCTGAAAAACATATATATAAGAAATTCCAGCCAATATACGATGCCCCATATGTATCAATTGGAAATATAGTGACAATGTGTTTGTGATAGCACAGTGGATGGAGAAAAAGGAAACATATAATGCCCCATTGTTGAGATTAGTAATAAGGGAAAATCAACCACTTTACAGGTGGTAATAATAATAATTAAAGTTATCAGAGATAAAAAGGGTCAAATAGATGCATTTTACTCTCAAACAGAGGGTGGTGTAATGTACCAATATTGGAGTGGTACATATATATTTTTTGGCTAAAAATTATTAAGATAAAATTATCATAAATAATGTGCAGGTTTCAAATTGTGAGAGTTATTTATAATAATCTAAAGAGTTTTTTTTATCAAAAAAATGTAGGTTGCTTTAGGAATGTAAAACTAAAAGTTTAAAAGGTTGGTCATTAAAGGTATTATAAAAGAAGTTTAAAGAGTTTTTTTTTGTGTTTCAAAAAAAAGTTATTTGCTAAAAACAATTAATTCATAGTTTTACAGACAAAATTAAAAGTAATTGATTTTCAAATAATTAAAAAATATCTCTTTTAAGATAAAGAGAAAAAAGGAAATTTCTTTCATTTAAATAAGTTATTAGAATAAAATATATATGTGCAATTGCAAACATGAGGAATAGTATAAAAAATGTGTGCAGGTTAATAAAATGAAATGAGAATGATAAAAATACTGCAACAGATAATTTGCAATGGATATGAATTAAAAACAACAAGTTTGCAATGGCCACTAATTTAAAGATCTCCAACAACAGGATTAAAAACTTATCTAAGGAATTTCAACAACAAATATAGCTGGCGGATACCTAAATGACAACAGGTCATCCTAATAAATAGTTCAGTTTTTTATCAGACAAGGAGTTCAGTTCAGTCTATTATGTATCCAGAATCAATCATGCATTGTTGATCATTGTCGGAAACATATGACTTTGCTTTAGCCTCAGTCTGATGCAACAGCCAATCTGCCCGAAAAAAATGATGCCTGCCTAACAACTTGAAAATCTCCTTTCAATATCTAACTGTCTTAAAGAATAATGCATCAGAATACTAAGCATTAAATCTCCAGAAGAAAAACCTCAAATCTAACTGGTTAGAAATATTTTCACATGAAGTAACAACCAGCAAGAAGTCCATGTTCAAACTCTAGGTAATAAATAACATTTTATTATTTCCATTTTTAAGTAAAGTAGCCATTGCAATAATTTGAAGTCTCTCAGAGTCAATTAATAATGAACTCTATATTATGCATAAATTAACTATTGATGTGCATGTTTTGAAATGTCATGTGTGTTAATGCTTCAGGATATGTTATATTGATTTCATGTATTTTAAATGTCAAATATTATTTAATTCTTTGTTATATTATATTGCTATTATATATGGGTGAGCCTGAAGTTATGATAAGTCCTTGTTTCATTTAAATAAGTTTCATATATGTAATTAAAAATAGAATAATAAATGTGGTAGTTAAATATATTATCTTGAAGCTTAATTTTGTCGGTCAATTCTTTTACTGCTAATTAAAGCAATAATGTGTTATTGTATTACAATTAATTGTGCTAGTCATGGGATATTCCGAGTGCTAGATTATGGGTATATTGTCCAAACACATTAGTTCTCATATCTAGCTGGTGCCTAAGGTTTACCTCAAAACAAATAAAGTGCTTGGATAATAGGGGTTTGAATCTAGCAGTCGAGGTGGGCCATGGTCTGGAAATGTGATCGTGTTATGTGTTGCATAGCTTGGTCTGACTATGGGTATCATTTATCAATGGCATTCTCCCCTCTGCTTGAAGGGCCAATCTGTTCACAGAATATTTATAATATAAAATTATAAATGTATGGTAAATAAGGTTTAAACCCAGTTAAACTGAGCAAGTAAGGTATGCTGGATAATCTTACAAATGCCCTTGGTTTAAAATATATACTTCATTACTTGAATAGGTATTGATAAAGTTTAAATTGAGAAAACTCTTAGGCATATCAGTTAATAACATCAATTAATTAAAAATATTGTTGAGTTAAAATTTGTAATTAATTTAAATAATCATTTTTTTCTAACATAAGTATTTTAGACATGTGATTATACAAAATGTTATGTCTTGAAAAGGTCTTAATGTCGGATAAAAAACTGGTTAAAATAAAATAATTATTTCATATTAATTGTTTATTTCAATTGAGATTTTATTGAGTTGAATTGATTGTTAATAGACATATCTCTATATAAGAAAATGGCATAACAAAAAAACTTAGATGCATATTTTTTTGTAAAAACTTTTGTCATATGTTGAAGCTAGAAAAGATTTAAATTACCTGTTGTACCAGTTGAATGAGTTTTCATTTCAGAATGTTATGTGTATATATATATAATAAAGTAATGGTAATTAAATATAAATATAGTCGTTCAATTTGCAGAAGTACTTTCAGTTAATTCCTTAACTCTCCTCAACTGCTTTTTTTTTTTTTTAAATTTAATGGCAGTTGAAGAAAATTAAGGAATTAACTGAAAGTACTTCTGCAAATTGAAAGACTATATTTATATTTAATTATCATTATATTTATTATTTATATTGTTATTACATTTTTTAATTAATGGACATTTTATTTGTAATATATATATATATATATATCCTCTTCAATTAAATTCACAATAGAATCAAAACAAGAACAAAAATTGGCATTCTTAGATGTTCTTGTGACAACATTCCCTTATGTCAAAATCAAAACTAAATTTGTAGAAACCTCACACATACAAGAAAATACTTGGCCTATGCATCCAATCACACCAGAAACCCAAAACATGGAGTTATACTATCACCATTGAGCAGTGCAAAAGAAGTTTGTCCAGAAACCAGCAATTTGGAAAAAAAAATCTATATAGAACAAACTCTTATAAAAAATGTTTATCCATCAGCTGTTATTAAAAAAATCTTAAATAGACAATAAAAAGAACCATCAAAAGAACAAACAATTATTGGTATTGTAGGGTATTCATACTTATCAAAAATATTAGACAAATAAAGGAAAATTGGGAATAAGTATAAAATCAGAACAGCTTCCCATAGATCAAACTATTAAGAACTCTAACATCTACAAAGCTAAACTTTAAATGCTGAAGACCAAAACTGCATCTAAGAAATATCATGTGAATGTGAAAGAAAGTATATTGGTGAGACCAATCATCTCACTGAAATCACTTGCAAGAACATAAACTGATAATTAGAAGAGAAAAAACAAAAAATGTCTAATGTTCATTTCGAAAAATACAAAAATATTGGATAGAGAAAAAAAGGTACAAATAAAAAAACTTAAAGAAGCTGCTCACATGACAATAGTGAACAATCATGTATGTCAACCTAGTGTGACTGTATATAATGTATGGCAACTATTAATCTACTGTTTTTATGAAAAAGTGAAGAAATCAGCAGAAACCTCATAGATATGTATAAAATTTCTACTGATAATTGGCTTGGTAGGATGGCTCAGTTAGTTAGATTATTACCTTAAAATTCACTTTTCAAGAATCTAACAGTCCAGGTTCGATTTCCATGCTAGTACTGTCACTGATTAGGCTATAAACATCTGAAGAAGAGGGGAGCATAGTAATCCTTGAAACATTATGCATTTACTAACTTATGTGCTATTAGTAACAGTTTGGAATACTTAAATAAAGCTAATTTTTTCTAAAGACATTCAACCCTTACTTTATTTAATTCAAAGGGATATGTTGTTGATGTGGTTCCAGAAAGTTTATAATAGTCCTTCACCATATGGCCATACAATAAATGTATCATCAACATAGTGAAGCCAAACTTTAGATGGATATGAAATAATTTTTATGGCTGTGATTTTGAGTTCTTCCATGTAAATATTTCTAATAAGTTGTGTCAATGGTGAGCCCATAGCCATTCCTTGATTTTGTTGAAAGAATTCTATGTTGTATTAAAAAATAGGCAATTTTGATAGAATGTTAATAGTTTCATTATACTATCAATAGAAAGAATTGTTCTGGTTTATAATCAATTATTATTTAGATGTTTTTTTACAATAGACAATTTTCTTTCACATGGTATCTTTGTAAATATTCTTTCCACATCAAAGATTACTAGTATGTTAGTTCTTCCAGTTTTCATATTCTTGATTAATTCTACAAAGTACTGGGTCTTGTATGCCAAAGAACTTAGAACTTTGAGAAAAAATCTTGACAAATTTTGGCAAAATGAATTTTTAGAGATCTTAATGGAACATGATTCTTATGGATTTTAGGTAGATCATAAAGATGAAGTTAGTTTACTTTTTGAGTGATGCTTGTAACTTTGTTTCTGTACTCAATATCAGAGTTTTTGCCATTTTTCTGTATTGGCTTGCTGTGAATTCTTATATTTTGTTATCATAATTAGGTTGTATCCATTACAACTGTTGCATTGCCTTTGTCAGCAGAGAGAATGATTATAGATTTATTTACTTTGATATATTTAATTGCTTTCCTCTCATCATAGGATATGTTTGACTTCAATTTTCTGCTGCTTCTTCTAAGGGAAATTTTTGTGTGACTTCTTAAGTGGTTGTCATTATATCTAATAAAGGGATATTAGATGGGAAACCTCATAAATTTAATATAGTGAAACTATACATAATATGTGGAAATCACTAATCAACTTTTCTTTTAGGAAAAAGTAGAAAAATCAGGAGTAATCTCATAGGTAAGTGAATGAAATTTCTACTGACTGTTGTATTTGGCCTGATGATTCAGTTGCTTAGAGAATTACCTAAAAATTCAATATTCATGATGCTAAAGGTCCAGGTTCGATTTCCATAATAATATTTTCGCTGGTCAGACCAGCAACACCTGAAAAAGGGGGCAAGAATAATACCTCTATAAACATTGTCATATAGTAACCTGTGTGTTAATACTAATAGTTGAATGTATTTGGAATATTTAAATAAAATTAAAATTTTCTAAAGTCAATACTTATATTAAATGATGGAAATAGTCCAATATATAAATACAACTAAAATACCATCGTCACAAACCTTCAAAAAATGCTAAGTAAAATTAATATTCTCCTTAAACTTAGATGAAGATTTTGTATTTCATTAAATAATTTAGTATATAATTTTAAATAAAAAAATTATTATTTTAGATATTTCTTGCAGTTTTTTTAAAAATAAATACCTATCACTTTAGTTCATTAAAAAAGAGAAGTCGTGTGTAGTTTAATGCAGTGGTAGAATAACAATCTCTGGAAGATTATTTACTTCTGATGTTCCAAGAATTAAAGCCATTCGGTTGTTTTATTATTGTTGTTGTTATTGTTGTTGTTATTATTATTATTATTACTATTACTATTACTATTATTATTATTAAAAAACAAAGATAAAGTAACCAGCTTTGCAAAGACAATACAGATCAATAAATTTTTAAAGAAGTTTAAACACCATAAAAAATTCGCAAGGAATCTAATCAAATCAGTCTCATATAAAAGTTAAGAAAAACATACAAATTTATCAATAGACTTCTAGAGTTAAGAGTTTATCAGTATATAGAGGCCTTTCTCGACTAAAAATTCTGAAAGAATTGGGTTCATTGTCTATGCACTATTGGAAGATAAACATCCATTGTCCATCAATATCATTATCATGCTTTTGCCAAGAATTAATCTTTCAACATCAGGAATGAGACCTGAAAAGTGATCAAAGTATGACATTTGATTACAATAATCTAGTTAGATAGATAAAGCACTCTTCCCTTTGATGTTATTCAGATTAGTGAAATCATAATTTATAATGATTTTTTGCATGATAGCAATGGGCACCACCAACTACAAATTATCTGCTCATCAATAAACATATTCAAATATATAAAAAAATCACTGTATCAAATTATGACCATTGATTTATTTAATTACCATCTCATCACTATCACTATATGACATATTTCCAAATTATCCAACTATATTTAAAGCTTTTACTTGGCCACCCATTTTTAAATCATATAAATGAAGACATCTGAAAAAGATAAATGACTCCCAAGATTCACATTATGTGCTGAACCATCACTCACCAATTAGCTCAGATCTCAATTTCTTATATATATGTCTTTGTCATTTGTTTAGCATTTTGTAATATCAAATTATTAAAATTTGATTTATAAGTGCCAAAATTTCTGCATTCACAATTTTGACACCAATAATTTAAGATAAACCCACTAATGATTATTAACAATCATTTATTAAGCTAGAGCTTATCTTTATCCCAGATATAAACTTTACATCTCTGTTAACGATGTTTAAAGTTTATATCTGAGCTAGAGAGAATCTCTAGTTTAATGAATAATTATTAATAATCATTAATTATCTGAAATGATTGGTCTCAGAAATGTGAATGCAGTAAATTTGAAACCTGTAAATCAAATTGTAACTATATATATAGGTGTGTGTGTTTGAGAAGTTGAGAGTTAATGTACATTACCCTGAATTAGCATAAAGAATGGTGATTATGTGATGTTTAGGCAGTGAAAAATCATAGCATTGATTTCCAATATTGATCTCGACTAGCAAGGCGTTATCAGCTAGATTACATTCAAAAGAGTTTTTTTAATATGATATACACTGTCTTTTAGTATTTGTTGTGCAATATTATACATATTTACAATACTGATGTTAATTATATTAACAATCTCTTTTCAATAGATATTTAAAAAATTATTCTTTTTATTAAATTAGAAATTGTTATATTATGATTAATGTTTGACACAAAATACAAATATATTAATATTTGAAATACAAACATTCTTATACCTGGAACTTATTTATAAATGTGGGGGATTTGAACTCAGACTTTCAAGCAACCTTCAACTATCCACACTATCTCATACTAATGATACCCATGACCACACACATGTAAAAAAGATAAATAATCACCAATATACATATTTCATGCTGAACCAGCACACATCAGTTGGTCCAGATTATCATCTTCCACACACACACACACACACACACACATATATATATATATATATATATATATATATATATAATCAGTGCTCAGTTTTGTATTAAAATAGCAAATCTTTATATTTTAATGTACAGGCTTCAATCTACTCCAACTTTTCAGCCATCCATACCATTGAAAATCTAATGATAGAATGCCTAAATCCCATGCTGATGCCAATACTGTTGCTATGCCCATGTTGACCTCAAGTCACTCTGACACCTCGTGTATAGGACAGTATTCTGTGTATTTAAATGGATACTGTACTATACATGAGGAGTCAGAGTGGCAAGGTGAACATGGCATAACAACAATATTGGCATCAGCATGGGATTTGGGCATTCTATCATCAGATTTTCAATGTTATGGATCGCTGAAGAGTTGGAGTAGATGGAAGCTTGTCCATTAAAGTATAAAGATTTGCTATCTTAATATAAGCTGAGCAGTTATTATATATATGTGTGTGGGGGAGGAAGATGGTAATCTGGACCAACTGATGAGTACTGGTTCAGCAAGAAATACGTATATTGGTGATTATTTATCTTTTCTACATGTGTGTGGTCATGTGTATCATTAGTATAAGATAGTGTTGGATAGTTGAAGGTTGCTTCAAAGTCTGATTTCAAATCCCCTATATTTAAATATATTAATAATATATTAAATCAGATTGTCCATCTTTTAGACTAATATAAAAGACAAATGCTATATAATTATTGTACACTATGGTTCAGATTGCATGTCTGTTATAATAGATGGTTGCTTAGTTACCATAGTTAAAGATTTTATCTAATTTAATATATAGAAAAAATTTCGTTATAATTTCAATGTATACAATTCAGTTTTTGAAAATCTGTCAATTAATATATATTGATTTTTTCCATATAATTTTTATTTGCATATATTTGCATGTCTGTGTAATGATTTTTATAACCTAAAGCTGAGTGGACTTTTAATGAAGTTCACCATAAAGTGCTATGATTATAGTGAACTTCAGTGAAAATTCACTTAGATTTAGGTTATATAAAAAAACCACTTTGTGCCACACATGAGCAAACATATGCCTTTAATATATGTAATTCTAAGAGGGAATGCTTTGCTGCTGGTAAAATTCAGAAAAGTTTGTTAAACTTCAAATTCTCATACAAAAAAAGAATCTGGCTTGAGTTTTAACTCATATACTATCTTTAGTTTTAGGTTAGAAATAATCTGTGTTTTAGTATAACATAAGTCAGAAAAATGCTATTGTTATTGGTTAAATCATATGGTTCAGTTTGTACTGTTTGTTTAATTTGCAGTTGTCTAGTTACATCACAGCTAAAGATTTTATCTAGTTTAAGCACTCGGATGATTATCACAGCTGCATCCATTGATTATGTGATTAAAAATGTATAATCTTAATGACAAGAATTTATTTTGAACTGTTAAGAATAAAATTTTAGTCTAAAATGATTTGTTTTGTTATGAAAAAATACCTAGATGTTGGAATGCCAGAAAATGACAAGAGTTTGAAAATAACAGAAAAAATAAGAAAGAGCCTATTCATATTGTTTAGAAGTAAAAGAATGTCAATGCATTTGTGTTGAATTGTCTTTTATTTATAGTGCTAAAATAAATAATAAGTTTATATAAAATCCTTAACTTTGTATTATTGATTTTTTATAAAATTAATAAATATTTGTTTCTAAATAAATATATAATGTTTATATTTAGATTTTATTGAATTATAATAGTTTTTAGCAACAAGTTAGCTAAATGAAAATTTATTGATCAGAGAAAGTTGAATGGGAAAATCATTCTCTTTTGGTTATTGATTTTTTGTGACATTATTAAATATCTATACATAATGTTTATATTTAAAATTAATTAAATTATAATAATTTTTTCAATTTAATATTTTAAACAGAGCTTTCATTATGTGAAGCTGTCATTTGTCAAATTATGTATCAAAAATATTAATTTTTGAAAGAATCAGTATTTTTTTATTAAAATACATTTATTCAGCCTTAAAGCTAAAAGGAAGTTCTTTGATTTTAACTACATAATTTTTATTTCTGTTTATCAGTCTTTTTTTTTATTTTGAAAGTTGATATTTCAATTTTCAGATAATTTTTTTATTAATTTAATATATTCAATGAAATCTTTAAAAATGAAAACAGAAAATGGAAAATAAAAGTGTATTTGTTAAAATAAACACAACTAAAAAATCTGAAAATAAAGTTTGAAAATTAGTCAAAAATGTTGACTATAACTAATTTTTAAAGAGTCAATATATGACAAAATTTCCATTATAATTTTAAAGTTTATATCTTAAGTACATGAAAATCTCTCAATGGTAGATGCTTCATGGTGATGAGAATTCAGGGAAATTCTGATGTTTCAAATTCTTACATATAAAAAAATCTTATCTGAATTATGACTCATACATCAACTTCAATATTGAAATAGAAATTGCTGTTAATGACAGATTATGTTTTCAGCTTATACTGTATGTTTTAATTGATGATTGCCTATTTATATCAAAGCTAAAAGCTTTATATGCTTTAATACATGGAAAATTTTTCATTTTCAATGTTTTATTTTAATGACATTATTATGCCATATGTTTTTATGCTTTTACTCCTGAAAATAAAATTGAACTTTTTAAATCCAAAAGCCTTCACAAAGAATTATAAAAATACAGTAATTCCTAACCAATAAAAATGAATGAATTCAAGAAAGATTGTTATAGATTGAATGCATTCTAAAAACTATGCCGTAATAAAAAAATGTGTGGATTTATATATATATATATTGTAACGTTTTTCATATTACTAGGCCACTATACGCCTCAAATTTATATTTGAGCATGAGTTGATCAAGCTGTATCAAAAGAAAAAAGAAAGTTGTATTTCTTTTCCTAAAAAACACAGCTATATTTCCTGATCAAACTTTGCCTATTGATGGTTGAGAATTATGCTATTGATGAGATCAGCTTTTAATTTATTTGATAGGCGCCAGGTCTTTTTATTCTAAAAAGACCGCTGATATCTGTCGCCAGCATGTCTCGCAAATAAAAAAAAATAAAATATTTTTAAAATTATTGGTCTTAGATTTTAAGAATCGGTAATTTTACGGTAAACTAGAATTATCTTTTTTTTGAGATTATTATTGCTGGGCTTATTCAAACATATTGGCAAGGTAAATTACTTTTAAATCTTATTAAACTAATAATAACTTTAATACTAAAAAGAATAATAACCATTATTAATAACGCACAATGAAAAAGGTTGATAAAAGTATAATCTCTTTTATTCTAACAAACTAAAATATTTATAAGTTAAATTACGAATTAACTAAACTGGAAAGTACACACATGCTAATCCAGATAATGAATCGATTAACAAAAACAGTTAGATTAAATAATGAACGCAATTTAATAATGTTCCAAGATCTTGTATAAAATTCTTTATAAGAAAGTCCCTTGAATACGAAAAGTCTATATCAGGATGGTAGTCTAAGCCTAGATAAATAATTGTTTGCAAACTTTTAAGTCACTATCAGGAAAATTTATTCTTAACTTACCGGTAAGTTCATGTAGGTTTATGGGATCCCAGATCATGAGAATTTCCATTGGTCTCTCCTGCCGGCGTCTTCCATTATTGTTCCGTTCTATAGCTGGAGAAAAGGCACGGTTGTAGTGACCCTTTTATTGCAAAAAGCGGTCTTCACAAGTCCCGTTTCCATGCTTGCGTGACAGCTTGGTACAGCAAGGGGCATACCTGTGTAGAAGTATATTTCTTGCCACAGGTTATGCTCGTGGAAACCTCCAACTTTCAGAGACGTAACTAGAAGTAAAAGAGAAGACCCAGATTGAAGTTGTCATCTCCTTTTTATATCGCGCTCCATTTTTGGAACTTCTGCGCACTCTTTTGTCTTTTTATCAGCGTATAAGATAATAATCTTATACACTCTCTCTTAAATTTAAGTTACAAAGTTCTCTTTTTTTTTTAGCATTATTCTTCCATCTTTAATTAGCTAAAATATTTTTCTTTTAGCTTATACTTTTGGAATTCTTTTAATTTATCTGGATTAGTAATCTGTATGTCATTTATTCTTTCCAATTAGATAAAAAAAAATAAGAATGACAATTTTAACCTTCATTGCACGTTTTAACAAAAATTATACTAATCAAAAAAAAATCTAAATTTACTTTTTTAGCTTTTACCAAATGCCAATATATTTGTAACGTATATAAATAAACGTTACAATACCACCAGTGCCAGGAGATGAGAATAAAATAGGGGTTTACACTAATTTTATTCTTAAGTTTTTTAAATTCATATTCGTATTTTTTTTTTCTGTAGTAGCGTGCTGATATATTGTGTAGACTCATTCACAAGCGACGTTCGGCTTTAACGCCCACTTTTAGGTCTAACACGGCGGGAATGGAAAATATTTCAACATTCATCTGTGTCCTATCCGCTTTAGTGTAATATTAACGATAAGAAGCCCAAGTTATAAGCACAAACGAGCGTTGCTCATCGTTCTGAGTCTTACAGGCTCGTGGCAACTTGGTCCAACTTGATCCGCCTTCCCCTTTATTGGGATCTCTGCTAGAAATAGTCTGACGAGCATTTAAAGACGGTCTTATGTTCATATACTGCGGATAAGGACTCGGGGCTATGTTATTCCCCTCTTCAGTAACCGCCTACCCGGTCAAATACTTGTGACTTACGTCTACATCAGCCACGATCGTGTTTTTAGACATATATAAAAAAATATACATATATATTTTTTCTTTCTGGAAGTCATATTAAAAAAATATCTTCTTTCATATTTTAATAATCAGGGTTTAATTAGTTAGTTTTTTTTTTTTATAATTTTTTCTTTTTTCAAAAAAATCATAATTTATTTTCCGGCTGTGAGTTTCTTTGAGTCATCATTGTAATGTTCTTTATCATTACAACTCATCTCAGGTTGTAGTTGTTAAATCGAAGCCCGAGTTGGGTCGCCATTGTAACGTTTTTCGTATTACTAGGCCACTATACGCCTCAAATTTATATTTGAGCGTGAGTTGATCAAGCTGTATCAAAAGAAAAAAGAAAGTTGTATTTCTTTTCCTAAAAAACACAGCTATATTTCCTGATCAAACTTTGCCTATTGATGGTTGAGAATTATGCTATTGATGAGATCAGCTTTTAATTTATTTGATAGGCGCCAGGTCTTTTTATTCTAAAAAGACCGCTGATATCTGTCGCCAGCATGTCTCGCAAATAAAAAAAAATAAAATATTTTTAAAATTATTGGTCTTAGATTTTAAGAATCGGTAATTTTACGGTAAACTAGAATTATCTTTTTTTTGAGATTATTATTGCTGGGCTTATTCAAACATATTGGCAAGGTAAATTACTTTTAAATCTTATTAAACTAATAATAACTTTAATACTAAAAAGAATAATAACCATTATTAATAACGCACAATGAAAAAGGTTGATAAAAGTATAATCTCTTTTATTCTAACAAACTAAAATATTTATAAGTTAAATTACGAATTAACTAAACTGGAAAGTACACACATGCTAATCCAGATAATGAATCGATTAACAAAAACAGTTAGATTAAATAATGAACGCAATTTAATAATGTTCCAAGATCTTGTATAAAATTCTTTATAAGAAAGTCCCTTGAATACGAAAAGTCTATATCAGGATGGTAGTCTAAGCCTAGATAAATAATTGTTTGCAAACTTTTAAGTCACTATCAGGAAAATTTATTCTTAACTTACCGGTAAGTTCATGTAGGTTTATGGGATCCCAGATCATGAGAATTTCCATTGGTCTCTCCTGCCGGCGTCTTCCATTATTGTTCCGTTCTATAGCTGGAGAAAAGGCACGGTTGTAGTGACCCTTTTATTGCAAAAAGCGGTCTTCACAAGTCCCGTTTCCATGCTTGCGTGACAGCTTGGTACAGCAAGGGGCATACCTGTGTAGAAGTATATTTCTTGCCACAGGTTATGCTCGTGGAAACCTCCAACTTTCAGAGATGTAACTAGAAGTAAAAGAGAAGACCCAGATTGAAGTTGTCATCTCCTTTTTATATCGCGCTCCATTTTTGGAACTTCTGCGCACTCTTTTGTCTTTTTATCAGCGTATAAGATAATAATCTTATACACTCTCTCTTAAATTTAAGTTACAAAGTTCTCTTTTTTTTTAGCATTATTCTTCCATCTTTAATTAGCTAAAATATTTTTCTTTTAGCTTATACTTTTGGAATTCTTTTAATTTATCTGGATTAGTAATCTGTATGTCATTTATTCTTTCCAATTAGATAAAAAAAAAATAAGAATGACAATTTTAACCTTCATTGCACGTTTTAACAAAAATTATACTAATCAAAAAAAAATCTAAATTTACTTTTTTAGCTTTTACCAAATGCCAATATATTTGTAACGTATATAAATAAACGTTACAATATATATATATATATATATATATATATTAACGACTCTATGCAAAGTTAGTTTATTTATGTGCTATATCTATAATCCAGTTCAATCCAGGCTAAATAACATAAAAAAAAACAAGCCTGAGATATATCTTTTAAGGTTTTGATCTATAGCTAGTGAACAAAACCATCCAATATTGGTTAATAAAAGGGTATCTGACTATTATTAGTTGGGTAACAAAACAAGAATGAAAAATGTGAAAACTCATCTTTTTTTACTATTTCTCTATGAAAAGCTACTGAAGAGATCTTCGCTTGCATTGAAGTCTCAGCTATTTTAAAAGATGCTTTCAAATTAGTTGTTTTTAACTCCACCACATCACAACCATCCACTGATGAAAAAACTTGTATCACCCTCTCATTATGCATGCTTCATTCATGTGAACTTTCAAAAAATAATTGACATCTTTTATCCTTCATGTGATGTTAGGGTACTCCAAATTGTAGCATAAGTATAACCATTATAATCAACTAAACTGAGATCTTTTTACTTTAATCAGCTGAAAATCCATTTAGAAATCCATAGTTTTTTAAGTCTGTAATTCTACCATTATGCTATACAGCACAGAACAGATAATTACATGATTAACTGCATAGGAATTTGTATGATATTTGAACAGTTTGAGCACAACATTCATTAGCCCAAATAGACATTTTTAACTCTACTCAACTAAGAATCTGCCTAAAACATTTAGCTCTTGAGTTCCCCACTTTTATCATACTGTTAACTTCCACAATGCTAACTAAAATCACTTTATTTCTACTAGGATTAAGCTTAAGCTGATACTGTGGATTAAGCGATATACAAAGGCTGCACAGTGGTAATATAGTGAATAAGAGCTGAAGGTTCCTAAATTGGAACTCAAATTGTTACTTCTAGTGCACAAAGTTTATATGACCTTCCAGGTAATTAAATACTCAATTATTTTTACAACAATCAGTTGCTTTAAAAAAACACCAAAAGTAAGAAGAGCATTTTGTCAAAAAATAAGAAATCAATTGGGAATTAAATCATTTAGAAGGGATTTATGTTGATTTTCATAAAATGACAAAAATTTACTTCTAGACTAAAGACAATTGGAAATATTAAATGAATACAAATCAGATACTTAATCAATAGTAAATTTTGATAAGTATTATATATATATGTGTGTGTGTGTATGATCTAATATGAGATTTTTTTAAAATGCAATAGCAAAATAAATCTATGCTGTAAGGCTTAAACACAGTAAATGACTTTAATTGTGATAAATGTTTAGGAGAGAATGGTGAATGAAAACAAGAAGAAAGGAAGAAAAATATTAACATTGTTGGATGATATAAGAGGTGGGAAGAGTTGTGTGGAATTGAAGAGATGGGACATGAAGAAAATGCAGTGACAGAATTGAGGATATGACTACTCTCTGGATATGTCCGTGGGACAGAATAATATTGATGATAATGGTGATACATATGTTTCATTGTGGTAACATGAATAAAATCTTTATTTCAAATATGGATAATAGTACATCTGAATAAAATGAGTTTGTGCGTAAGATATAAAATGCACATGTGAAATATAAAAACCAAAAAAACTTAATATTAAAAGTATAGTATTTAATTACTATTGTTATATAAACATAATTATAGTTGATAACAGATTTAGCACATGTTTGATATTCTCTTATTGTTTTATTTTATTAAGCATGAAAAAAGAGATATGATAATGAATAAATATGTATACCACAATTATTTGATATGTATTATATACATATTTCATAAGTAAAATAAAAATGGTTTTATAGTATAAATGTAACCTATCCACTTGTGATTCCTATGGGTTTGAATATATGCACAGTAAACTTTTAAAATTTTTAGCATCTTAAAATATTTTATTAGTCAGTTCATCTAACCACTTAATATTGGCCAGTTAATGTATCCTAGCTATTCTAAATAATTATACAATTCTTACCATCCAGTAATTGTCAAGTCTAGTAACCACTACTTTCTCTTTCAAAACATCTTGATGGTCATCTGATGGAGAACAGTGAGATATTTAATATCTATTTCACCTTTTTTTTCCAAAATAAAAATATATTAAATATGACCTGTAAGTAGGAAGAAATAAAAAATTTAATGACAGTTGAATAATGCAAAAGTAATTAAAAGATTATATAGGAAATGAATATGATGTTAATAATACTGAAATAAAAATGAACTCGTATGTTCTAAAAATCAAAAAAGATATAAAATTATTGAAGTTCTTGGATATATATATATATATATATTCTATTAGAATTTGTAGACAATTAACAATTATACAGTAATAAATATTTGGTGCAGAACAATATTTGTTACTTTGCTGAGTCAGGTTTTCAATACATAATATCTTTGTCAAAACATAATTATAGGGATGCTTTGACAAAGATATGTTGTAACAAAAGCCTGGTTAGCAAAGTAACAAATATTGTTTTGTTACAAAGTTTTATTACTATAATAATTAATAATTGTCTACATACTCTGGTAGAATGTAGTTTATTACATATTATCTAAGGTATATACATATAATATAGTTTATTTTTATATATAGTTGATAACTGTCTGCATACTCTGGTAGGATATATTTTATTTCATATTATTTACAGAGTTTATAGATAATATAGTTTATATTTTGTAATATTGTGGGCACTAGCCACGCCAATATTACAAGCTCCTTAAGTTTAAATTTAGAATTAATGAATAGAAAAACAATATTTTATATATATTTTTTTAAAATAATAATGGGTAGCTCATTCAATTTAATGTTTTTTCTTATCAAATGATAATATGAAAATTGTAAATAATTTTCTTCAAACAACAATGTGCTTATTTAAAAAAATTACAAATAGATGTCAAAGAGAGATAAAAATGTAAAATAAAATCTTTTATTTTCTCTTTTTAATAATGTTAGCTCTTTATCAGTTTTAATTTTAACTTTGGAAATGTATTAAGGGAATAAAATTTTCTCTTCAGTAAATTACTTTATATATTTTAGTTCTAACTTTTAAAAAAGATAAATAAATAAAGTTTTAAAAGAAAAGAGAAAAAAAATAAAAATTGAGCATTTTTTTGTTAAATTTTGTTTTAAATAAATATAGTTGTTGTTTTTTTTCATTTTCTCTTTAGGACTCTTCAATACAGTATAAAAAAATTAATGTTTATCATCAGTATAATTAGTCTGATTATCTTGTTTTGCATTAAAAAAATAAATAAAGAGTAATTTGAAAACTAAGATTAGAATTTTTTTAAATAAAAAAATTAAAATATATATATAAACAATGTTTTGTGTAAAAAATAGACCTAATTGGTCAGTATTAAATTTTATCATGTAAAAGACTGTATTTGAATGTTTGAAAACAGAATTGTTCCAAAATGTCTTGTATGAAGCAGTCATTCCTGACCCAACTCTTGAAGAGGATAGTCAGTACTAAGTCAGCTTTTAAAGAAGAAATAAGCAGAAGTTTTAACCAAGATGTTGAAAAATATAGAAGTTTTTATTTAGCTGTGTAAAGCACACTATGAGTTTGCCTATAAAATGTTTTTCTGTCATATACTAAGTTTAGTTAAAACCTAAACATAATCTACCTCCATGTAACTTGTTCACTGGAATAAAATTTAAAGTAGAAAAATGTCCCTGAAGTAATCTGCAACACTAACCTTGTCTCCAGCCAAGAGCATAAGTGTCTCTATATGTGAGCCTGACCAGGAAAATTTGTTAAAATGGAAAATAAATACATCCTGGCTGTGTGTTAGCCTAAAATATTCTATGGCCATGTATAAAGAACTGTATACATTAAACTGGAAGTGAAAAACCTTCAAAAACAAAACCTACATGAGAAAACTGGAGATTATAAATGCAAAGAAGGTTTCTCAAAGAAAATTGAAAGCATGGTATATTGTTTTAAATGGGCATATTATATCTAAATTTATAGTTGTACAGTTAATTAACAATTGATAATAATTAATAGTTTTATTAGTGAATTTTTCCTTTTGAAATTAAAGTTATTTTAAGCAATTAATTTTTATTAAATTTGGCATTTTTTTATTTATTCATTTTTTTCATCCCAAGATTATTCAAGTGATTTAAGATAATTAAACTCCTTATCTTTGATTAAAAAGTTTTTTTTTTAATTTTACTTACTGAAAAAAAATAACCCAATAGAAAATGTTAATTCAATTAATGAATGAAAATGAAATGGTTAGTTTTGTTTTTAATATATAATTTTTAAAAAGAATCTTGAAGCTTAAATTTTCAAATTTTCATGTCATTTTATTTATTTTTTAATTATTAATTAGTCAGTTTATTAAATAATTGTTTAAAATGATTTTTAGTGGCAATGTCTTTATTTCTCCAGATATTTGCAACATAAATCGGCAGTATGTATGATTTGATTTTATTACAACTTAGTGTTTTAGATATTTTAAAAATTATTTAGAGTAAGTGGTTATATTTGATTATCTCTTGTTTATAGTCACAATACCTAAAGTTTTTGCTTTCTGAGCTATTTTAGAGCATAATGGTTAGTTTTATATATGTAGAAATTTATGTTGTATATGGACATCCAAAAGACAATTCTGTATGATGTGAAGGTATCACTTTTAAAATCCATTTACTGCATTTTGTTTTTATGAAAAATTAAGTTATAGTCAGTCTGTACACTAATGATACTATATGGCCAGAACATTAATGGTAATCAGCATGTTTAGGTATCCCATCATGTTTTTATTATCATGAATGATAACTAATTGCTAATTAGCACTTAGTTATGTGCATCTAAATAATTTTGTTATATTCTTCCCTAAGACTGGAAGTGGGTAGATAAATAGCCTATGTATAATGTACTTCTTGTAAATACACTCACAAGACTGACTTTTGATTTTATGATGTTGATTTTTGACTGTACTTTGATCATGATTATTGACTGTTCTTAGCTGGTTGCTGATTTGTTTTGATTTAATTATTCTTCTGTAATGCTGGAGATTACATATAGTTTGGTTCATGCTGACTCTCTGCTTTTACTTAATGGATATTCATTTATTTGATATTCACTGTATTTATTTTATATTTAATTTCATTTACTGAAAAAGTATAATGGTTTTTCAGCTCTCCATATTCATTCATAATCATTACATACCATTATGGCAAGCCACTGGGTGCCCAATAATGATCAAGATTTGGTGATCAGTATGCAAAGTGACTACATAACTTGTGGCTCAATTAAAATGACACCTGAAAATGAAAACTCTGTATTTGAATGCAGAATTAATTTTATAAATTGTATTACTGTGAAATAAGTGATAAAAGGATTGTGATGATTATATTATAATTGATCATCAAATCAAAAGTTGTGATATATATATATATATATATATATCATATTTTTATATGTGAAATATGAACATATATATATATATATATATATATATATATGATGTTCATATTTCACAAATAAAAAATCAAAGCATTGTTTTTGGATATTGGATTGAGATTTTGACTGTTGGAATTTTTCCTGTACTTTCAGTATTGATAATAGATAAAGGATTTTTGTCATTGGTTTGAGGATGTAATGTTTTCATGTAAGTTCGTGGAATGTTCTATCTCAACACTATCAAACTTATTGTTGAATTCATTTTTTTCTTGTTTATCTTAACATAGTCTGGCTGTGAACCCCAGCCTCTAAGTCTGAGAGAAAATGAGCAAGACATAGTTTTATAATTTTGTCTTTTATAAGCCTTATAATTCAAAGAAGCAAGACATAGGTTTGCATTTATCACCCTCTAAAAAGTAAATAATAATAAAAATAATGATGAATACCAAAACAGATATGCATGAGCAGAACAGAACTATATAATGAAGCAGGGAAATAAATTAGATGAATAAAGCCAGGTAATTTACACAAAGACAGATATGGAGTAATAATAATAATAGTGATAGTATTAATTAAGGTGAAGTGTTGCATAGTAGGGGAAATAATATGAAGCTTATTTTATAAGATAATTTTAAAAAGTTCATGTTGTATTTCCTGTGTGTAGAAGTAATTTAACACAGTTTTTTTAGAAGATTAAGTAATTTTCATAATAAATATGATAATAAGAGCAGAAGTGAAAATAATGCAGAAAGAACATGATTAGAAAAAAAGATTAGAAACCAATGAAATAAACCCAGAGAATAGAAGAGGTTTCCATGTTAGTCCAATTATTAGAAACGTTCAAGGAAATGGAAGTGGGTCTGTTAAAGAAATGAGAAAAAATAATAAAAATAATGATCAACAAAGAAAAGAGGATAATAAAAAGAATCAACAAAGAGAAGAGTAAAGTAGAAAGATCAAAAGAAATGTTTAAATAAATGAAAAACGAAGAGAAAATAATAGTAAGAAAGAATAAAATAAACTCAAATGCTGTTAAAGAAAATAGAAGGAAGTAATCAACAAAGAGAAGAGGATATTAAAAAAGAGCAGCAAAAATTCAGATGCTTTTAAAAAAGTAGAAGTAAGCAGTCAGCAATGTGAAATACTTTCTACAGAAATGAAAGAAATTAATCAGCAAAGAGAAGTGATGTTGTTAAGTAAAATAAATATTACTATCAAAAGATGTGGATTAAAGTAGAGAAAAGTGATCAAAAAGAGTAATAGACAATAAAATAATGAACTAGAGCTTACAAGAAGCTTTTCAGAATATTACCCAAACAATGGAAGATCACAATGAGCAGAAGAAAATCCTAAATGTTACCAATGAAATGCGGGATAGATTTCAAAAGAAACATAAAAATATTGAATCATGTAGTAAAGAGAATACATCATTGGAATTTACAACTGATGGAAGAGGTAATATAATAAGAACAGGTTCAAATATCAAATATTCAGCAGAAAACTAATATAGAAATATAAAGGTAAGTCACTCCAGTCAAAAAACATGTTTAGAAAATTATTGCCTGCATAGAAATGGCAGAGATCAATCATGAAGAATTAGTGAAAAATAAAACCACGAGTTTAAAAAAAGTGGAAGTTGTAAATAAAGTTTAGATAGTATCAACTTCCATTGAAGAAGTAAAAGTGAAAATCAAAACATTGTTTCAACAAAAGACCAGAGTAAATATATTTTCCTCATAATGAAGACCTTAATTTAGTGAACCAAGTCCTAAAGATAAGAACATTTATAGCAAGGTTGGTGAAGTTGCTGTCAAACATTTAAATGGACCAAAAATATTTTAGGTTAAGTGTGATGCCAGAAGAAGTGTGTACAAACCCTTATAGGGGCATCAGAGGCATGGTGGAATTTCTTATTCACCATGCCTAGAAACTTTGAAAGTTATAAATAGGCACTATTAGCTAGTTATATAACCAAAGAATATCAGGAGGATATAATGTATGAAGTCTCACAGACAAGATATAAACCTGAGTGAATACCACTTTCTTCAGATGGCAAGTGACTATATTGATAGCCTTTACTTTTCATTCTCTAATTGGAGGGCACATCATGTGAATCATCAGAAGAAATTTGCATCTTAAGGTTGAACAGATGCTGATTGGAACCAATTGTCAATCCACTGAGCAGGTGGCTGAGCTATTACATACCCTCAATTTAAGCAGTCAACCAACAGATTATTTTGGTTACAAAGAGAGTAGAAATAATAAAATAAAGATTATAAACACTGGTGGAAGTGAAGCACATATTAGGTGTATGGATGTGGATAATTCCTATAAATTCCATCCATATTGTAAAAATAGAAAAAAATAAAAAAGCACAAACATTACAGGGAAGATTAGAATTATTAGGCACTTACAAAATTATCTTATTCCCAAATAACCAACTACTCCTGATGGATCACCAAATGGATCTCATCCAAGTATACATACTAATATAGATTTGGAAAGAAATAGATCCAGAAAATGAAAAGATCATAATTGAAGTCCGGCCTCAGAAAATGGACTAGGATTATGAATACACTAGAAAATATTCTTAATCACCAAGAATAAAAACACTATCTACATTTAAAAACTTTCAGGGCAGAAGAAAAAGATGACAATTAAAGTAGCAATGAGGATAGCATATTTTGTAATGATCATGGATCCATTTTAAATAAAATGATTGTATAAAATACTAGATTACTTCTGTATAAAAACAGATTTAATCACTGAATATGGAATCCAGATGTGATGTTTAAAAATAAATAAAATAATCCCAGTTTGCTGTAGGAGAGTGCAAGAGTAATAAATTACTAATAAGGGATTAATAAATTGTAAAACAATAAAATAGTTCAAAGACCATGATTCCAGACAAGAGCTGACAGTAGCATCTTAAAAGCAGTAATCTCCGTGGATATTTAGAAGGGTGCTACAAAATCTTCAATCTATTCCATCTAAGTCAGAAATAAATTGGTTAAAAATGAAAGTTAAAATGTATAATCCATTTTAATATGAAATACAAAACAATGAAGAATACAGTTGGATGATAGGATTCCAGTAATAAAAGTAAAGATTACCAATTATACATAAATTAGAATACATACCCGAGTATCCTTACAATCTTAGATAGCACCAGTAATATAATGTTGATTCAAATATATTGTAAAAATAATGAGAAGTGAAATATTTGTCTTCATTTCATTATCTCATCATTTAAAGGTGATAAATTATATTATTGTGGGCACAAACCATTTAAAACAAGCTTCTTAAGTTTAAATTTATATGTAATTAATAGTGAAATAAATTTAATTTTTTTTAATAATAAATTAATTTAATGTTTTTCTTACCAAATGATAATATGAATATTTTAAATAATTATCTTTAAATAATGTGATTATATTAAGGAATTATAAATAGTTGTAAAATAAAGAGAATAATGTAAAATCAAATAAATAATTTCTTTTTTTCTCACTCTTCAATAATTTACACTATTTACAATTTTTTAATTTTAACATTGTAAATGTAATAAGAGAAGAAATTTTTCTTTTCAGTAAATTACTTCATAAATTTTAGTTCTAACTTTTAAGAATGTTAAATAAAAAAAGTTTTAAAAGAAAAGAGAAAAACTAAAAATTGACCATTTTTGTTAATTTTTGTTTTAAATAATTAGGTTTTTTCTTCTTTTCTATTTATGTCTCTTCAATACAAAAGACTGTCAATGCAATTAGTCTGATTACTTTGTTTTGCTTTTGAAAAAAATTAATTAAAGACAAATTTCAAAAGAATTGAATTTTTTAAAATAAAAAAATATGGGAAATATCTAAACAATGTTTTGTGTAAAAGTAAATCTAATTTGTCAGTGTTAAATATTGGTAGGTAGGAAACTGGTATGTGATTGGCTGATATTAGGGTTGTTCCCAAATTTGGATCAATCAGATGACTTAAGTGTCTTGTATGAAGAAGTTTTTTGTCCCAGCTGTTGAAGAGGGTAGTCAGTTTTAAGCCAACTGCTAAAAAATAAGAAGTCTTAACCAGGATGTTCAAAAGCACTGTAGAAAATTTAATTTAACTGTGAAAAGCACACTATGAGTTTAGCTATAAAATGTCTATGAT
Organism: Epiperipatus broadwayi; assembly: GCA_028023455.1. NCBI lineage: Eukaryota > Metazoa > Onychophora > Udeonychophora > Euonychophora > Peripatidae > Epiperipatus > Epiperipatus broadwayi. The sequence goes on along the minus strand of JAQFVV010000021.1, from coordinate 4,191,035 downwards.
CATAAAAACCATGTGCTAAATTTAGTTAACAGTTGAGCATCATTTATCTCCATGTTACCTGATTCACTGAAATAAAATGTAAAAAACATGCCTTAGAAGTAATATGTAATACAAATCTTGTCTCCAGCCAAGAACATGAGTGTCTCCATGTGTTCACCTGAATGAAAATATTTATTGGAAAGAAAAAGGGATAAATACTGACCATGTGTATTACCCTGAAATCTTTTCAGAACTTTGTATATTAAACTGGAAGTGAAAAACCTTCAATAAGGAAACCTACATGGAAAAATTTTAAATTATAAATGCAAACAAGGACTCTCAAAGAAAATTAAAATCATGGTATAAGGTTTTTTTGAATGAGCACATTTTATCTAAATTTATAAAGTTTCAAAATTAATTAACAATTGATAATAATTAATAGTGCTTTAAGTATTTAATTGAAACATGTTTTTTTTTTATTTATATGATTTTTTCCTTTCAAAATTATTGATAGAGATTTTAATAACTTAGTTTTTATTAAATTTGATTTTTTTTATTTATTCATTTATTTTTTCCTCAAAATTAAGTAAAGGATTAAGATAATTTAACTCATTATCTCTGATTAAAAAGTCTTTTTCTCACTTTTACTTATTTAAAAGATAACTTAATGATAAAAAAAAGTTAATTCAGTTAATGAATGAAAATCAAATGGGTTTTTTTTTTGTTTTTAATATGAAACTATACTTTTAATAAGAATATATAAATTTAAATGTTCAAATTATTACATAATTTTTATTTTTTAATTATTAATCAGTTAGTTAATTCAATAAGTGTTTAAAATATATAAAATAAGTAAAAAAATATAAGAAATGGTGATCATGTGATGTTTGGTGTTTAAAATATATTTTATTTGTAATGTCTTTATTTCTCCAGGTAGCTGTTATATGAATTGGCTGTATGTGTGTAACATGATTATATTACAACTCAGTGTTTTAGGGAATTTTAAATTATCCCAGTAAAATATTTTAAAATAAATTAGAGTATGTTTTTATATGTTCTTTTGTTGATAATCACAGTTCCTAGAGTTCTTGCTTCCTGAGATAGTTTAAAGCATAATATGTAGTTTTATGGATAAAAGTGTTTATGTTGGTGTTAGACATCCAGATGATAACTCTGGATGATTCAAAGATATTATTTTTAATTTCCATTCATTGCATTTTGTTTTTTATGAGAAATTGTTATAGTTGGTCTGTACATTAATGGTACTATATGGCCAAACCAGCAATGATGAACTCCATGTTTCTGTATCCCAGCCTAATGTTTTTTTATTATGAGTGATGGATTATCACTTAAGTATGTGCATTCAAATAATTGCTATATTCTACTAAAGCTTGGCAGTGGCTTGATAAGAAGCCTGTTTATAATGTACCTTTTCTAAATCCACTCAGAAGACTAACTGTTGATTATATGATGTTGATTTTTGAATGTTCTTTGGTTATATTTATTGACTGTTCTTTATTGATTGCTGATTAGTTTTGATTTAATTATTTTGTTGTAATGTTGAAGATTACTTATAGTTGTGTTCATGCTGACTCTCTGCTTTTATTCACTGGATATTCATTTATTTTATATTCATTTAATATTCATTACATTTGATGATTTAGTGTATCATACCAATTATTGATGATTGTGATTATTTTGTGAAGATGATGATGTGTTCCCATCTCTCTATATATTAACCTCCAACCTATTTATACCATTACAAAAAAAAATTAAGCTTGTTTAGAGCTAGTAGCAGGCTCTTTATATATTACATATTGGTAATACAAGCTATATAGGTCATGTGATATATGACTGATTTTTACTAATATATATATATATATTAAGATCAATTGTCGATGGCACCAAAACTGTAAAAGATTAACCGTGGTAATCTTTGTACATTTTTATGTTTAGTTTATAAATAAAAAAGAAGAAATGTATAGATGTAGAATTTATTTGTATAGATATTAAAATAAAGTCTAGACTAAATAAAATATTAATTAAATAGATAATAATATTTTTTTCATATGTCAAAGCGTTGACCAGGAAGAACCTGGGCCAGCTTCTTGGAAGGCAGCTATGCTAACTGTTAGGCCACCAATGCTTGACTAGATAATAATATTCAGGATATTTTTAAGTAAATTATTTAAAAATTAAATAAAATTTTCTCTCAAATAAATAGATTGTTTAATTTATTATTGATTTCGGTCAAAAACAGATATAACTGCATCTTCCAATGAGCAGTGTAATCATCACTTGACCATGAATAGATGGCTACCATCATTTTTTAGTTTTGTTTCTATTTAAACTTAGTTGACTGACAGTCATCATTGATTGACTTACACACAGCTTATTAACATATTGTTAAGTTATACTGATTTATTGTTAAGTTATTAATGTAATGAAAGAAAGAAATATACTACTTTGCAGACACAAAGGTGTTGTTTTAATGGACATCTAACTATAAAAGTTAATTTCATTACATTTTGTATTTAAAAGAAAGCTTGTCTTCTTTGAGAGAAATGAAATAAAAAGAATTAAAAAATCATTATTATTAAAAATTTATGATTCTGAAGCAATTAACTTATATAAAAGTTTTTTTTAATACTAAGGGTATATAGGAAGCAAATGGGATTGTGGGTAATGTTTATTTAAATATGTTGTTATTTTGCAATTCTTTATACTTGAGAAATCTACTTGTAGTAGTAAAACTTGGCTAGTCTGGTTGAGTTGTGAATTTGGGGTAATTTTGATTATTTATTGATTAGTTTAGCTTTATGCTTTTAATATATATATATATATATTTGTCTAAAGACAAATTGGAATAACTAGACAATAACGTACTACAATCAGGTGAAGAAGTTAATGAATTTAGTGGCCGTTTGCTATTTCCTTAGCCTGATAAATTCTAGTATCATAATTTTTAGGCTTATACCATAAACTTTACCAAGATATTTATATCTTTAACCTAAAAAGAAACAATCTTTAAAAGTGTTTGTATATATTTTGATTACAATATTTTTTATAAATATCATGTACCCATATTTTGACTCATCAATATAAATAAGTCTGATTGAGATTAAAGTGAAAACAATTTTAGCAAAATAAATTTTTTAAAATAAAACCATGTTATAAACAATGAGCATTGCCAATTGCTCAACAAGCTTTGTGATAAATGCTTAGCCAGAGAAAGCATTTAAAATATCTGTCAGGACTCCCCACCCCAAACCTCTGACCACGGTTTTGTGCTTTGGCATTCTTCAGAGAGGTGCCAAGTAGCTTCAGACCCTAGATCTAAAAATACCAACCCAAAGCCAGCATTTATCTAAAAGTTATCGGGTTATGTGATCTATGATTCTATTTTTTTAAACCATGTTACTATTAAATACACATATTGATAAAATTATTTGAAATATACTGACCTATGGATGTGAGACTTGATTTTTGGAAAGCAAAAATGAATAATATTCAAAAATATGAAAATGCACTTGGGAGAAAATTGACCAGGGTAAGTTGCAAGAAAAAGAGGACTAATGATTACATGTTTATCTGAAAATTTGTGCTAACAGGCTAATTGGTCAGAATATCACCTTAAAATTCAATATTTATGAATTTAAAGATCTACTTCAATTCCCAAATCAGTTTTTTCATTGGTCAATCCAGCAACATCTGAAGAATAGAAGAGAATAGTACTACTCAAGATATATAGCTTAGTTGGTTGAAGTGTCACCTTAAAATTCAATAGTCATAAATTAAAAGATCCAAGTTCGATTCCCATGTTTGTATTATCACTGGTCAGGCCAAAGATACTTAAAGAAGAGAGGAGAATAATAAAACTCAAAATATTGTGTTATATACCGACCTCTGTATTGTAATTAACAGTTGGATGTATTTGTAAAGTTTGAATAAAGTTTGAACTTTTTTAAAGGCATTTGATTAATATAAAATGTAGAAGTCATTTAGTTAAACATGACAACATTAACAAAAAAAAAAAGTTTTTGAATCACATTTTATGACATAATGTTTTTTCTACAATATATTTAATAAAGCTTTGAAAAGAAGATTGAAGAGTAAGCTGATTACACCTTATTTTTAACATAGCAACGAGTTTAATTGGATGCAGTTTATACACGAATATGAAAACAATGAGAACAGAATGATGATGATGAATATAAATTTTTTGGTATAAAACATTTAGTATTCTTTCTGTTTTATCAAAAACCATGCATTAAAATCACTAATGCCATCTTTATTATGTTCAATTGAAACTGTTTTAAATAAAATATAATCAAATAAACAGGATCAAGTTTCTATTCAGAAATATTTTGCTCTCAAGCCTGTCGCTCTGTGACTGAACCAAAACACACAAGGCAGTGTTCCAAATATTTCATAATAAATAAGAAAAATATATACTCAGTGAAATTAGATATTGCCGAGTTCAAATGCAGAGAAATTATATATTTTTAGTGAGAAATCAATGTGTGTAGTGATATATGTGCAAAAATTATGTTATATTACAAGCATAAAAATGAAATAGCCAGTAGCATATAAAATTAGAAACACATACATATTAAAATAGAAAGAAATAGAATTCATGCATTCAACACCCATAAGTATATGACACTCCAAGTCTCCTATGGTGGGAATTATCCTATTAAAAATTATATTTATATAACAAGAACAGAATTCTACTATACTCCCATTTATGGTAAATATGTGTAATCAATATTTACCAAATAAAAGTGCAATTAAATGTTTATATCCAGACTAGTTTCTGGCTTAAAATGAGACTTGGGGATTTAAAGGTGGTGGTAATGTAGTGGTGCATTTAGCAGCTCCATTTATCTCCATTTGAGTTGAAAATTCAAAATATGTAAAGGTACGAACACAATCTGGTTAGCCTGAACAGTTTATATAAATCTGATCCCAGATCAATAGCTATATATTTCAATAATCATTATTCTTTTCTAACTGTAGATATCTTTCTTTTTTACCCAGGCACAATGTTAATAATATAAAAAACATTTTATACAAAGGTTTACATAGGATGTGATTTTAATCATTTACTGCATGCTTAAATGATCTGCGATTATCAGATGATAGTGAATTTCTGGATTATTTCCAACATTGAATTCCAAGCCTAAGTAACAGCAAAAGCCAGAAATCAATTTGAGAATGGTAATCTAAGTGCACTTCCTTACAATAGATGGCAGTAGAGTAGAGAGCTATTCTTATTGTATCATACATTGGGTAAGCTTTGTTACAGTCATATATTTTTAAAAATTTTATAGTCAACACATCAAAATTCATCCATTCAATTCAGTTTTCTTTGGAAACATTCTCTCTAGTTAATAATAGTTAGATACTTATATAACAACCACTGTTGGATATCCAGTTAGCTTGGCTTCAGAGTGACTACTTGATGAAAAAAAAAAATTCTTAGTTTACTTGTTACCTAAAAAGAATTAGTCTCACTCAACTCTGACTTGATAAAAGAATAAATTATTTAATATTTATTCCTATTATTCTATCTTAAGTCATAAAACTACATTCTATAATTTTAAGAAATATTGCAATTAATCATAAGTGAAAGGAGTCAAATGAATTTTTTTTTAAAACAAAACAGTCTGTGATAGCAGTTATCAACATAATTTTGGGAGGAAAACACAAGAAGTAAAAAATCCAACTCGTAAGCGTGGGAAATAAATGCATTATTCATTTAACCATGGGGGCCTTCCTCATATAACGGTCAAAATTATAAATGGAGTTTTAAATCACGAATATTTGGAGAGAGGCGGAGAAAATAAGAACAAAACAATCAGAGCGAAAGCCTTTTTTAAAATGATAAACTATTTAGCTACTAAGCTATACAAACATATATATTAATGCCCAGCATGATTTAATTTGGCGGTAAAATAGCAAACCCAAAAAGCTAAAGGTCTATGGGCTCGGTTTTATATATTTCCAGAGCGGAATATCACATGATCTCCGAGTGATAAACCGTATTGGATTACTACTGATAACATATATCAATTCGCAATAAATTTGCATATTTATTTAATTAATTTTTCCTCTTTTCTAAAGATTAAATATTTTAATAATTAGCTTTTTTATAAAAAGAGAGCTTTACGCAATGTTCTAAAAAAAAAAAAATGCGAATTTTTTTATATATATGGTTGATATATGAGATAAGAAAGTATGAACAATTTATTTTTTTCTTTTAGGATGATGTATGTGTTTGCTAAATTTATTGGAAAAAATAGAATAACACCCTTTTGATTCCCGGCGGGTCTGCCTGAATGATCGTATTAATCTTAATAATAAACTGTTCCATTCCTAAAATTATTCAGTTGAGAAAGTTCATTCATTGGGATAATAATATTGATAGTAATATTTTTAGTTCCAGCTAACAATGAAAACATAAGCATGCTTTAACATCTATATTTTTAAAGTAAAAAGAGTGTGTGTTTATGTATATATATTCAAAAACATAGATCATCGTAAAGATGAATGCACGAAAACAAAATAATATATATTATTATGATGATACTAAGATCAAAAGCAACAGTTTTTCAAACATTGTCATGACAACTGTTAAAAAACATCCATTTTAAGTGTCAGATTAATGTAGATCATTTGTTATATTAAAAATAATAATTTACTATTACATATATTTGTATTGATTTTATCTTTAATTTTATATATATACAGACTGTCTTATAAAAAGTTGTCTGATGCCTGCTTTTTTCTTCAAGCTGTCTGCAAAGCCATCTTTGAGTACTAATACTAATATACTTTAGTTATTCACCACAAAAATTTTGAGGCGCTAATGTATCTGCATCATGTGTTATGATATAAAGTGTGACAATTTGTTTTGTGACATGACCTACAATAAAATGTGCTAAAATTAAATTTTGTTTTAAATTGGAAAAATCTGGTAAAGAAACATTTAATAGGGTTCAAACTAGGTTTGGTAGCAATGCCAGGAGTTGCAAAAATGTTTCTTATGTTTTTCAAAATTTTGTGATGACAAAGAGAGTATTGAAGACATTGAAAATAGTTACATTTCATGCATGAACTTGTGGTTTTGATGTATTCTGTAGTGCAGCATATCTTAAACTGTGGGTCGTACCCCGGGGGTCATGAAGTGAAAAATTGGGGTCATGAAAATTTAATTCAAGTACATGAATTTAAAGAAATATTAATTGCAATCCCTTCATTATCTTTAATTTAATATATTACATTTTCTGTACAGTGCAATTATAAAATCATAATGATGGCCAAGTTGAGTTGTAAATTATATTTACATATTGAAAAATAACACTAAATGCATCATAATAGTGGTGTCACATTGCAATTTTAACATATAAGTTATTTCAGAATCAAAATATATGCTGCAATGACGAGAATAAGGTTGGCGCCACTGTGATTATATAATGCATTTCCGGTCAAGTTATTTGTTTTTGTTTCATTTCAACAAGTGTCTGCATCGCAAGAACAATACAATATTGTATATTACTGTTTTACTTGACTAAGGTTAGTATTTATTTGAATAAATATTATAAAAGATGTTATTTTTTATATATGAAAATGCTTGTATACTTTTTTTTCTCACTTTTTAATTCAAAATTTATCCTATTAGTTATTATAAAAAATTATTTTTTATTTGAAACTTATTGTCGTTTATTTATTAACAAGTAAAAACATATTCCTATTTTTTAAACTTAACAGGTAATTTATAATTGATTTATTGATATTTTTTAAATATTAAAAAATAAAACATACTGGGATATTAAAAAATAGAACATGGCGAATAAATATGCTTCGTATAATTAAATAAAAACACGACTGCCACTTGGTGTCTCTGCTAACTAATAAGAACTGTTATTTTATTTATACTTTAGGATAAAAATACTTTTTACTCATGGATAAATGATTGAACTTGAGTACCAAAGATAATGATGCGGATGGCAATGCTACAAAATCTCTTCAAGTAGGATCTCGTAATCAGAAAGAGGAATTTAAGAATTCGAAAAAGAAAATATGATGAGACATCTTCCACTTTGGCTTTACTTTCAACAACTGTGATGGTAATGAAAAACCTCTTTGTTTAATTTCCAATAATATTTTGTCTATGGAGAGTATGAAACCATCAAAATCAAAAAGGCATTTTGAATCCAAGCATCCTTCATATGTCAATAAACCAAAAGAATATTTCAAATGACTGTTAAAAACTTCAAATAAAGAAAAACAAGATTTTGAGAAATTGATAACTGTTAATGAAAAATATTTACTTGCACCATATGAAGTTACATACCTCATTGCTAAAAATAAAAAGCCATACACCATTGGAGAAGATGTTATATTACCTGCTGCTATTAAAATGGTAAAAATACTTCACAGAAGTAAATATTGTAATAAAATTCAGAAAATTCCTTTGTCAAATGACACGTCACTAATAGAATTTTTGAAATTAGCAATGACCAATTTGAGCAACTTATTACTAGACTTAAAGAAACCCCAGTATTTATAATTCAGTTGGATGAAACAACTGATATTTCAAAAATAGCTCAATTATTAGTGTAAGAGATACATTTATAAAGAAAACATTGAAGAATTGTTATTTAGTCATTCTTTGGAAGAACATACAAGAGGAAAAGACTAATAATAAAGTAGACAAATTTTTTAAAACTGAAGGTTTAGAATGGGAAAAAATTGCTTTGGAGTATGCACAGATAATGCAAAACCAATGGCTGGTGATAATATTGGTTTTAAATCATTTGTTAAAGTTTCTGATAATAATCATGTAACTTTTACACATTGCCTGATCCATTGAGAGGCCCTTGCAGCAAAAAGATTAGTAGCAGAATTAAACAATGTGTTTCAGGATGTTGTCAGAATTATAAAATTTATTAAAAGCTATGCCCTTAACAGCTGTTTATTTTCAAATCTTTCTAAAGACATGGACTCTGAATACAAAAATTTATTATTACATGCAGAAGTAAGATGGATGTCAAGAAGGCAAAGTTTAAGAAGATTATTGTTATTAAAAAAAAAATTATAGTATTTTTAACAGAACAAAAATCTGATTTTGCTGCTCTTTTTCAAAATGACTTGTGGCTATCAAAGCTGTGCAATTTGTCTGATATTTTTGAGAAACTAAATAATCTTAACTTGTCTCTTCAAGGAAAAAATAGCAATATTTTTACTTCAAATGATAAAATTGAAGATTTTATTAAAAAGATCAACTTTTGAAAGAATAGGGTGGAAAATGATTAATTGGACATGTTTTTGACTATCGACAGTTTTATAATTGAAAAAAATTATTGTAAAACTTTAATTGCAAAAATTATTATAGATCACATAAAAATCCTAGAAACACAGTTTTGCAAATACTTTATATCGAATTTAGATTTCCATTTTTGATTAATATTAATGAGATTAATCACCTACCATATAAAGCCAAGTGGAATTTGCTGAGCTATTGAGTGATTCAAACTTAAAACTTGACTTTCCACAAAAATCCTTGACTGAATGACTAAATTTCTCACCATTTCTAAAATGGCATTAAATGTTCTTCTCCCATTCAGAACCACATACTTATGTGAAATGACTTTTTCAGCTTAAATCCAAATATTGTTCAATGCTGAAAAACATTGAAGATGCTTTATGTCCAGCAGTATCAAATATTTAATCAAGATTTAATTTTTCACGCAGCAAAAAACAAGCACATCTGTCTCATTAAAACATGATTTTCTTTCATTAATTTTTGTATACTTAAAACAAATCCCAAAACTACTTATTTTCATATGTATATTGTTTACCAAAGAAATAAATTATATATGGGAATATTTATTTCTATATTTATTTTATATGTAATATCTGGGGTCACGAAAATATCTCAATGATAAAAAGGGGTCATGAATTAAAAAGTTTAAGAAGTGCTGTTATAGTGAATAACTAAATTAGGTCACTGCATAGTACATGTATTAATTCAGAGGTGACACTACAGGTATTTTGGAAAGAAAACCAGTCATTTTTAGGTATATATAGTCTAGTGCATTGTTTACAGCTCTTACTGGAACGAAAGCTATTAGAGAATATACCATCTTCCAGGATAAACATTTAAACTATTCTTTGTCATTATATATATATATATATATTCCAGATTATTTTGTTTTTCAAAATATAAATAAATCACAACGAATTGCATTTATATTTTACCTTTAAATTATTTAGCCATGTATCAATAATATAAAAACAATATATTGAAGCTATATATATGCGCACATATATATGCTTCATGCCAAAATTATAAATACTTTTTAACATGTAACTTTCGATTATAATTAAATAATTTTAATTTTACAGAAAATGTATGTATGAAAAATTTATTGAAAGCATTTTTTATTCATTAAAATTTATCAAAGGCATGTGTAGATGTAGTGGGGGTCAGAAAGAGAGCCGAGATTAAATAATTAATTAACATTTCAATTGTATATCCAATTCTAGAAAATTCTAAGATGCAATTCATTTAAAATTTGAATAATTTAAATTCCTGAGCATTTTAGTTAGTAAAGGCAGATTAATTATAGAACATATGTACATTTATAATTGGTATAGGAATCTAATTTATGTAAAGAAAGTTAAAATAATTTTAGCTTAATTGTTGTATATTTAATTTAGACTTAAAATTTAGAAAAGGTCTTAAATATTTAAGACAGTTTTAAATAAAGTGTTTTATTTAATTTTAATATTGTAGCTAATCCATTTACAATTTAGTTATAAGTGCATTTATAAATGCTAATTTGGTAGTATAATAATCTAGTTTTTATTTTAGAAAATCTTAGTTTAACTAATTAAGAATCTTGTTATCTTTTAAACCAATAGTTAACTAATGAATTTAAATTATGATTTTTAGATGAAGAATTAAATATTAGTATGTGTAGAGCATGTGCATGAAATTTGTTAATTATTTAAAAGTACTTCCTGGTTTTAAAATTAATGTTTAAAGTTAATTTAAGTAGCTAATATTTTAAATGTATCTATTTTTTTTAAAAAGATATAGTATATATTCAATAATCTCTGAGACTTTTAGTAAAAGAATAAAATGTATTTAAGCAATGTGGTTTTTTATTACTGTAATAATTTTAATATTTTTGTTATAAACAATTTTAAATATATAACAATTTATTTTAAATAATAATTGATTTAAAAAGGGTGATGTAATAAATATTTTGTCTGGAAATTTTTCAAAACATTGCTAATTAAAGTTATTTTTAGATTTTTAGCTTTGTAATTTAAAATGTTTAACCTATTTGGAATCACATTTATTAATTAATAGTTGATACTTTGCTGTCAATCATGATTATAAATTTATACCATATGATTTACTCTATGTAAGTCTGTTTTGCTAAACTGACACACAAATACACCTTTTTTTTTCACTGCATTCAAGTAACAAATTCTTATAACTATTTCTATTTGTTAACCTTTAAACCGCTAATTATATTATTGGTTGTATGAGGTAAAAATCAAATCTTTTAATTGGCCAACTCACAAACTGAAGACAAAGCCTATTGTTAAAACATATTCACCTATAATATTAAATTCAACTCAGATACGTTTATAAAAAGTATATTACTAATTTTTCAGGTTATGAAGAGAACGAAAGTTCTTTCAAAAATAAATTGCTATTTATTTATTCTAAAATATTCAATTTCGGCAACATAAAAGCTATAATATAAACAAAAAGGTCGACTTTTACGTTATAGAAAAGTAAATATTTCTTTTTACTAAATCTTAAATATTTTTACTAAAATCTTCAATATTTTTCGAAAATAATTTTGTTTTTTTAGTATTCTCTCTGAAAATAATTTGTAATTTCTCAAAATATTCTTTTATAATACTTTAAATCATATTCGAAATGAAAATCTCAGTGTTTTTTTTTATTTTCTTTGATCAGGCGGTTTCTTTGTTCTTTCCAGCCAATCAGAATGTCTTTTTCGGCTGAGAGCATGCTAACAACCAATCACAACTAATGTTCTTTCTTTGTTTAGGTTTAAATGCATTTTTTTTTATTTTTTACTTGTAAAATAATTCGGAAGAGGGCACCATCTTACAGAACTTTTAAAAACCTATTCAATACCTGTCAAACGAATATTTTAGCATAAGAACTGGCAGAGTTAGAGTGACGTCAGATGTCGATGAGGAGCCTCGTAAGAGGGGGGAAAAGGGTTAATGTAAGTAAAATTATGCTGTGCTAAAAAATAATTGATCTATTTAGGTGTTTTTAATAACATAGCCTCTTTATACTTTAAAATACTTAGCTTTCTCTATGAGAAATTGTTTTAAATGATGTGTGTACATTTTAGGAAGTAACTTGTTGTCTTGCAAATCTATGACAACAGTAGATTTTTTACCAAAGCTATTATTATTTTTACATCATAAGAACTTTTATTAATTTCATTTTATTTATTTTATTTTATTCAAACTTTATTATAAGAAAGATTATTCTTAAATTCTAGAGCTTTTACACTATTTTCCATTACTTTTCAAAAAAATGTATTTGCTATTTTTAAAAGAACTTTAGAAACAATGTTTATTTAAAATACTGATTATTGTTATCATTTCTCAGAGCATTCTCTTTTGGCTTAATTTGACATTATTTATTAAATTTGATTTGTTATCCAAAGTAGAAGTACCCTGCAAACAATAAATGAATTCAAAAATATTATTTATTAATGTTATATATAGAGTTCGCAAAACAAACTCTTAACAAGCTTTCAGAATATCCTCAACCCCAGACCGGTGTCTGCATCTTGTGTCATCAGTGAGGTGCCATGATATTCATTAGATTAAAAATACTAGGACTAGCCCAGCACTTTATCTAATGTATAACTATTGAAAAGAAAATCTGAAACTTTCAGACATCCATATGTCTAAAAATCCAGCTATCTAACTCAATAGTTATACATTAGATAAAGTGCTGGGCTAATCCTAGTATTTTTAATCTAATGAATATCCTAGCACCTCACTAATGATGCTAGATGCAGAAACCGGTCTGGGGTTGAGAATATTCTGAAAGCTTGTTAAGAGTTTGTTTTGCAAACTCTATATATAACATTTCTAAATACAAGCTTTATTAAAATTAGGTCATGTGACATCTGACTTGATTTTTTTATCATATTATTTATTAATGCATGAATGTTTATTGATAGTCATAAATAAATTATTTATCTATGTATCTTTAGGAGTGCTCATTTTAAAATTATTATTGCATTAGAATTATTTTAAAGGAATGAAATATTTGTTTTTTTTATTCATTTATTAAATTTGATGCATGCTATGTTTTTAAAGTATTATAAATTATTTGCTACAAAATATTTTATTAATGAAAAAGATATTATTTGTGCAATCATTATAAAAGATGCCTGCAGATGAATGATAATAGAGAATATTTGCTTTATCTTAGGATATGTAATGTATAGGGTATATGAGCACAGACTTTCACATGACACACCACTATTTCATAACACTGATACACTTGAACACATATATGTTGAAAAGATAAATAATCACCAATATATGTATTTCATGCTAAACCAGCAATCATCAGTTGGTCCAGATTATCATCTCTACACATATATGCTATAAGTGCTCAGATATATATTAAGATAGCCAATCTTCATACTTTAATGGACAGGCTTCAATCTACTCCACACTCCAACTCTTCAACCATCCATCCAATTGAAAATCTGATGATGGAATGCTCAAAGGCCACCCTAAGGCCGAGATTCTTGTCACACCCATGTTGCTATGCTCAAGTGAACTTTATTATGCTATTTAGTATTTTTTCTAGCTATCTTAAAAGATAATACAATATATTTACTGCATTCAATATTTATTTAAAGTTATGCTTTAGACAGTAAAGACTTTATAATCTCTAAGGTTTAAAAATGTTTTATTATTAAGAAAAGATAAAGATGATATATCATTAACTCCTTGAACATGCTTCATATTTTAGCACATATATGACTTACAAAAAGGATGATTTTGTATTTTTAATTAAAGTATATTATAGCTTTTCAATAACCTATCTACAATGTGTTTGCTCCAAATTATTATATGTTTTTCTCATCAGAAATATTGATTTTAAAGCTTATCGCCATGCTCTATTTAAAATATTTATTCTTCATTTACACTCATTCGGAAATTAATTATGCACTTCGAAAAAAATATTAATCTCACCTGTTTAAAGTGTTATTCAAAATTTACTATGCTTATTGCTTTATTACGATTCAATGTACCATTTAAAATATATGCAATATTTATACTAATTCGTTTACTATTTATTTAATCTACATTAATCATTTAGAATGACTATTTTGTTTGTGTCAGTATGTTAAATTTCTGCTCATCTCTTATTTTAATTATTATTTAAATCTACAATGTTGCCCAGCTACCTTGTAAACACTTCTGTGTGTCCAAAGACTTTTATATGACTTTATCTTGTATAATGTTACGCACATCAAGATTTAAGGACTCTTTATTTGGGCAAATGAGTACAAAATATTTAGTTCTAATATTTATTTTATATAGGATTGTATTCGTATTATGTTTCTCTGTATTTTTTTATATATAAGTTTAAGATATATTTTCATGTTAAGTTCTCAGAATATTTATCTATACCCAATATTTTTGAGGGTATTATTTACCCCTTTTGGGGGTTATTTAAAACATAAATAAATGCTTAACAGGGTTTATGAAGCTGATGTATAATTTATTATTAAATTGTTTTGCTACAATGTTAAATGTTTAGATATTTTTGCTATATATGCTTGTATTGATTTTACATATCATTTATTTGTCATTAGAATAGGAGATAATTGTGTTATCCCTATTTCATAGATTGTTGTACTATCCCAGTAAGTTTTATTAAATTTTTGTGATAATAAGCATATAATGCTACATTTAGGCAATTCCCTCTCTTTTTAATGGTTTGTTTTCATATTTTATGACTAGGGACAAAGTCCTGATGCTTTGCTGCCCTCTTGTATAGGTGCTTGTGTGAGTTTATGCTACCATCCTATTTTCCCTTTGCTTTTTCAATCCCTTGATTGTATCTGGGTGATATACTTATGTAAAGTCATTTGTAATGTATGACCATGTCTTTATCCAGGCATTTTTGATATGTTTGAAGGTGATGTATGATGCTAATAATGTTTTAGTAACACTTTTGATAAATCAGTGGCTTTTGATGTGTTGGTTTTGATGTGTCTAGCTAGCATATCCAAATGTATTAAAACCTGATAAAATATTTTGGTTATTAAATTTATATTAAACAAGGCAAAACTCTCCATACAGTAGTGCCACCCTGTGCCAACCAGAGAAATCAATGGATTCCAGAAGGTTTGTGCATAAAATCCCTATCTAGTGCCTACTCATCCAATATCATGTGATATTAAATTTATAATTGTTTATGTGGCTATATAAAATTTTATACAACTTTTTCGGCATTCATCACTATTGAAGGACGGTAACATTTTAATTTTATTTAGTGTTACTGAATACATTTTATGTAGGCACTATATAATAGCGATTGAGTTTATTAAAAGTAAAGATTTGACTAAACCCATAGGAAGTCTTATTAAAATTTTTAACTTATTGGTAATTTTTTCTATATTTTAAATTGTAACTCATATTTTTTTATTCTTCTTTTGGAGAATTTTTGTAATTTATAAAGTTTATAAATGTCCTGTACATGAGAGATCAGATTGACTTTAGATCAACATGGGTGTGATGAGAATCTCAGCCTCATGATGGCCCTTGATAGTTCCATCATCAGATTTTCAATTGAATGGATGGTTGAAGAATTGGAGTGTGGAGTGGATTGAAGCTTGTGCATTAAAGTATGAAGATTGGCTATCTTAATATATATCTGAGCACTTATTGCATATATGTGTAGAGATGATAATCTGGACCAACTGATGATTGCTGGTTTAGCATGAAATACGTATATTGGTTATTATTTATCTTTTTGACATACATGTGTTCCAGTGTATCAGTGTTATGAGATAGAGTGGAGAGTGATGGGTCATGTGAAAGTCTATGCTCATATACCCTATATATTAAAAATAATTTAATAAAATATTTTCTTTTCTTAATTTGTAATATAATAATATTAGTAATGGAAAACTATTCAGGAAAGTTTAACATTTTAATAAAGATAATATCTAAGCATTGCTTTCGACCAGGTCGGTCACAATCATAGAACTACAATAAAATATATAAATAAATATAATAATATACATTAAAATTAAATATGCCATTTATGTCATAATGTAATGCATGATTCTTATTTATTTATTGCATTGATATTATTTACTATAAAGCATGCCTCTTAATATATATTTTTTCCGATAATTACATTCAGTACAACATCAATATTAGTAGGATCAAAATTATGTCCAGATTTAATTTCATGTTTAAAAAATATAGATTTAATATTTTTGGAACATGAAATTAAATCTGGACATAATTTTGATCCTATTCATCTTGATCTTATTTGTACTGAACGTAATGATTAAAAAATAAAATATAAAGAGGCTTTGTTTATGGCGAATAATATTAATGCAATAAACATGACAAATTCATGCATTCCATTATCTTGTAAATGGCATATTTAATTTTAATGTATGTTATAATTTTTATTTATATATTTTATTATAGTTCTATAATTATGACCGACTTGGTCGCAATTCTTAGATATTTTTTTTATGAAAATTTTAAACTTACCTGAATAGTTTCCCATTACTATTATAATTATTTTATTAAAATAACTTAATGCTTGCTTTTTCACATAAATGTCAATAAATATTATTTTAATTATTAAAATATGATTCTTTATCTTTATCATCATCGTCTGTATTCCCAGAAATTTAACTAAACCACACACATATTTATTTTTATGCATTGAGAGTACAGGAAAATATGATATATAAGTCACTTTATTAAAATTATATTACTGATGTTAACATCTAGGGAGAGGATTTTTTAATTTATTTTAAATTAAAATGATATCATTTTATTTACTTATTATAAGATCGCTTTATTTATTCTTGATTAATACTATAAACTCACTTTACTTTATTCATCTTGAATTAAGATAATAAGATTACTTTATTTTTATTTTGGTAGAAGATTACAAGTACATATAAGGCTTTAACTTTAAATTATGCACTTTTTGAGTGCTTAATTTTACGACGAGAGCGACCTCTATAAATCTTAACACAAGATTACGACTTTATAAAGATAAGAGCAGCTTCTTATCTTTAACCTACTTTCTAATTATATAGGCAAGCTAAAGCATTTTGATTTGAGAGTGTGAAGCTAGTAAATACTCCACTGATTAAGTCCAGTAACTCATTTAGAAATCAACATTTGCGAAATCTTTTGATTCACTGTGAGTTAATATTTATATCTTATAATTAGAAATATTTTGAATCAATTTAAAGTTATAAACATTAATTCTTATTAAGCACACTGTCAACACATAAATACATATAAGAGTCAGGCAAACCTAGTAGTATGATATTTAGGAGCAACAAAATCTCTTTCCTACTTATAATGTCATGAATGTTATCGTAATGCATTAAAATTATTTTTAATAAGAGTTATTACGTTTAATTCTAAATTTAATAATTATTTTATTTTCTAAGACATTATTTTAAAGGTAAAATCATATCTTATTGCTATTATTTGTCAGTGGGATCACATTCTTGATTGATTTTCAGA
The DNA here is from genome assembly GCA_028023455.1 of Epiperipatus broadwayi. Classification (NCBI taxonomy): domain Eukaryota; kingdom Metazoa; phylum Onychophora; class Udeonychophora; order Euonychophora; family Peripatidae; genus Epiperipatus; species Epiperipatus broadwayi. Next base: position 4,173,218 of record JAQFVV010000021.1, on the reverse strand, counting down.
AATAAAAAGAAGTCTATTGATTATTGAATAATTTGTTATTAAAAGAACCATGAGATTTGTTTATAAAATTATTTTAAGAAAGAATTATTATGCTTAAGATAAAAATTATTTTAAGAATGAATTAGATCTCAGGTCTGATTATATAGAAGCATAATCATGATTATAGGATTTATTTAATTTTAGATGTGTTAAGTGTAGAGTATTGAAAGTAACCTAACATGTTTCATGTAATGAGCTGTGTAAGATTTCAAGAGTTGTTGTTTTTAAAGAGAAAGTATTAGAACACTCTCTTTCTGATATCTTATTTATTAAAGCAGAATATAAGAACTCTTTTCATTTAATGTTTGTATTTGTTTTGATGCATTTCTCTCTAAGCAGTATATATAGAAGAGCTATCCTATGTACATGAAGCTTATTATAGCTATATAAAACCCCGACTTTTATTTTATTATTGTATTTGATGCTAAAATATCATGAAATAAACAATAAATTCATTAATAATGTATGACGAAATATAAGAGTGAGACTAACCACAATGATAAGTAAAAGCAATAAAAATAATAAATAAAGCTAAATATATCCAATTATAAATATAAAATTGTGGCATTATAATTAAATAATAATAAAAATATACACCAGCTTCTGTTCTCTTCAAGCATTTAAAAACACACCCATAAAAATAACTTCAATAACCGACAAGGATAAGCAGTGAACATATTAATATTCTTAAAATATTTTAAGAACCTAGTATAAAGACCTATTACATAGCCCATAACATTAAATCAAAAATGCATACAATAAAATACATACTTTAAATGCAAAAAATATATATATATTTACAATTAATAAATATACCCATTACCAAAATAAAATAAAGTCCTTTGTCTTGATATTCCTATTCTAGTTCTGGACATAGTCACTAAAAAAAAAAGACTTCTGGAATATCTTGCAGATTTCCCAGGATATTATTAAATAGCTATTAAATTTGCACATGCATACAGTAGCTTACAAAATAGAAAAAGGCAACAATATTTGAAGACACAGACAGGAATAAATATAGCCATTCAGAATTTATAATTATTATAACAAATATGATAACATTAACTATATCTTTCTACATGTAAATGACTGAATATTTATTTTGCATATGTATATTGTTTATGATAAATTATTATGAAGAACCAGTATTAAACATCACATGATCGCCAGTATACATTTTGTGTAATTATAACAACAAGAATAATGATTCATCCTGAAATACTTTTCATTTATTCACAAATAATTATATGAAGAGTAATAATTTTTCAAAACACATTCCATAGTTCATGAATAAATAATGAAAAGTAAAATTCTGGAAGATAGAGCACTGTAAACTTTAAGAACGAATTTTAAGAAAAGACACATTTTATAATTTATTCATAATTATTATTATGAAAAGCAATACTTCATGAAATAAATTATATTAAAACAGGCAAAACTCTCCATACAGTAGTGCCACTCAGTGCAAGCCAGAGTAATCAATGGATGCAAGATGGCTTATGCATAAAATTCCTATCTAGTGCCTACTCACCCAATATCCTAAGACTAGTTTCTGGCTTGTGGCCTTCATCAGTGAGAAGCCTTTGATCTGAGAGCACTGCACCAAGATCTTAGGATTTAATGCTACCCTCCAGCAGCCATATTTTATCTCTACTTAACTACAAAACTATGAAAATAAAATTGAAAACACAATAATATTTTCAATCCAAGCTCATTAGCTTATATAGTAGTGGCACTACTGTATGGAAAGTTTTGTCTGTTTTAATAACAGTTATGAATAACCACAAAAAATGGTGATCATGTGATGAAATAAATTATAATAAGAAAAAGAGCAAGTACTGGAATTCATATTTCTGGAGCATGTATTAAACATGATGGTAAATAATGTAATTAATTCTTGAGAAACAAACGCATTTAATACTCTCTACTCACAAATATTGAGAAATATGTTTCATTCTTTAAATTCTAATGTGCACATAAAATCATTTACAACATTGTCACTATTTATCAAAGAAGGAGATAAATAACTGATAATATTAATAATTAATAAATGGAATTATATATTTTTTAAAATATAACATTTTTCAATAATCAGCCATACCAAGCAAATTAAAATGCTTTTGCTAAAAGTGAACTGACTAATTTTCATGAAGTTATATTTTTCCATTTCAATATAGTTCTAATAAGAAAAGCATTTATTTTATTCATATATTAGTTAAGTAAGTTTTTTGAATATAGAAAATATACAATAAAAGTTTGTAATTATCTAAATATTTTCTTGGCAGTAGTTATGGTAATTTTTTAATGTAGTATTCATATAATTATCCTATCATTTGATAGTTCTTCAATTCCAAGTAAAGTTTCTCTTTCATGTAAAATGAAATTACACCAGAAGAGAAATATTTGAGATATGATAAAATATTTAGTTACCTTTAATTGTAGAAATTGCATACGGTTTCTAATAAGAATAAATAGAATATCCTTAGGATGAGAGTGAAATAATTTTAATCTTTTCTAATATCCTAGTAACTATTTTTCTTAAACAATGACTGTGTGGTCATGTGTATCAGTAGTATGAGATAGTGTGGATAGTTGAAGTGTTGCTTGAAAGTCTGAGTTCAAATCCCCTATATTTATAATTTAAGTTCCAGGTGTAAGAATGCCTGTATTTCAAATCGTATAAAGCATAATAAGTGAAATTAATATAGTTTGTATAAAGCAGGTATAATACCTTCCATTTTGCTTTATTTTTAAAGATTCTGAAGAAAATCTTATTCTTGATAAGCTGATAATAAACTTTCCCATAATGCAATATCTTTTAAACAATTTCAAGCACTGAAGAGGTTTAGCAATTATAGGTTAGTCTAGATAATTATTAATTTATTAACACATTTTTTAAACCTAAAAAAAATTAATTAAAAATAATTAAACTTTTAAATTAAAAATGAAGTTAGATGAATAACTGAATAGATGTATGGTGTGCAGATAAGTAGTGAAACAGTAAGATATGCCCTACCAATCTTAGTTTCACCTTGCCTTCCTGTTTCCTACCCTCATGCCTTATTTAAAATCACTAATATTATCGTATTGTGTGTGTACTGGGTATATTTACCGAAATCCTGCCTAAAATTTATATGTATAATGGGGTGCCTGGGGTTTATAACAATTAAAATTGTTTTTAAATGGTTTTATTTTCAAACTGTCGAGTATATATTACGTATATGCTTATACAGTAAAGTAGGTCACATATTCTCATCTACACGACATACTGCGATAATATTTAAAATTTATCAAAATATTTATTTAAAATTTGTTGTTTTTGAATCTGTTTATTTTGTGATGTTATTTTGCTATAATTATTTGCATTTAATAAAATAATATCACTGATAAATATATTCTGGAAATTAAATTCAAAAGAGAGTTTTATAAAATAAAATGTTATTCAAAAACATGCCATTTTCTTTAAATCAGTGAGGGTTAGGAAAGAACAATAGTGGCTAATTTTAACATATTCGCACCAGTTTTACTAGTAGATTTTATAAGATTAAAACAGTGTTTACAAACAGATTTTAATTAGAAAATGCTGTCTGTGTTTTCAAATGTATTAATAACCTAACGAACGGATTTTATCACCGCAGGGTTAGATGGTAATCAGAGAGCTTATAAATAGGGCTGATTGATTGTATTAAATTATTAGAGAGAGTTATTAATTAACCTACCTGATTGTGACAGCAGAAGTTATATTTTCTGTAAATTTTGAAACTATTTTCCGATTGCTTGTTTATTCACTTCTTTGGACCGACCGGCTTGCTTTGACAGTAAATCCATTTTAAAATCGTTTAACCTCAGAATTCAAGTAAGGGCATAGGTTGGTTTCCTCAGGACCATGCCTTGGCCATCCGTCATTCAAAATCCGATGTCCTGTCACCATATCATCAATCCCAACTGAACCAGCTCAAAGAAATGCTGCTCCTGAAATCTACTAACTGTTGCTGCGGAACAATGAACCAAGAAGAATCCTAAACTTTACTAAAGAACTTTGTTACAATTTGGAATTGCTCACGGAAAAATTTGAAAGAACAAGGTAATTAAAATCAACCCGAGATCTCGGAAATCTCCAAGCTATATAGCTAATAATTTTGTATATTCTTTAAATGTATTTACTCGAGTGTTGTTTTCTAATGCATGCTGAACTTGTGCTTGGGTTGATTTTCTATTATATTTATCAATGTCTTATTTAAATGTATTATAATGAAATATTTAATTAATTTCTATAGGCAATCGAATTACATAGGGAAGTTAAATAATGCGTGGTTGCCATCTGTTTGTAAACTCAAACATGCATTTCCCCTCCCATCTCTCAAATATGTTTTAAAGTATTTTGCGTAAAATAAGTTTGTTAATAGCATAACTTTGTTAGAATAAATATTTATTTATCTTAAGTTTGTTGAGAGTCTGCTGGCATTTAAAATATGAAAGTTGAGAGCGAGCTATTTCTGTTCATTAATAAATTACCCTTTATTTTATTAAGTCTTTTAAATTTAAACTGTGTCACTAGTAATATGCATGGGTGCTGGAATCCTAATTTTGGCAAAGATCATCATCATTTAAATCCATCCCCTTATTTTACTCCGCATTCCCATACAGTGCTACAATGGCACCTGGGAATTATTTCACATACGTCCCCACAGTTGAGCTCCTGGGTGCGGGCCAGGCTGAGCTGTGAGTGGGCTAGAGATGTCCCAAATAAAAGGCAAAATGCCTATCTAATGCCATGACCTTTTCTTCATAAAGTTGCATACTCAAAAACTGCACCCCTCCTCGGCATATATTTGCTGGCACCACTGTATATTTCCCTTATGAATTATTAAAAGTATTCTATTTAAATGAATTTCAAATCCATTCAGTATTATAGCTCGATCTTATAATCTAGTTAATCACTTCGCGAGTGACTCTCGCTCTCCATTTAAGTTTCCAATTATAAATATTTTAGAATATTTCAAACTCTGTTAGACTTTATGTGACTCGCATATGCCTACCATGTCACTATATTTTAGACACGTTATCTAAACGAACCCAAATATGAGGTATCAGCCATCTTGTTATTTATTGTATATCACTATCCAATTTATATTGCTAAACTATTTTTTTATCAAATTATTAAAATCTTATTTGTAAATTTATTTCTTTTCTTTATTTATTCAGGGTGCAATCTAAATTACATAGCACATTAAACTTATCTTTGGCACATCTATAAGTTACTGTTAAATGAACCTAGGGCTATTTTAGATTTAGAGTCTTTTGTTTCTCCCTGATCACCGGCACTGGCATGAAACTATACTATTAGTAGCATCAAATGTGTTATCACATAGAGGGCATTGTGGAATTTGGACTTTGGATTTGAACTTGGGATTTCTGGGAGGGAACACTTCTAGTGTTGAGTTCTATGTCCCGGGTTTAAATTCTGCAGTGTTTTAGTGAGATAGATATGTTTTGACTGTTACAGTAGATAGGTGTCTGACATTCTTCACATTTACCATTATATAATGCAAGTCATGTGATCAATTTTGATTAATGTAATTAATACTAAGCTGAATCCCAATTGACCTACTAATCACAAGGACACAAATATTTTAATACCCATAAGAAAATTGCTAAAAATAGATCTAATTTAAATAATTTTAGAGCTTTTTGGAAATAGTGTCTAGACAGGAAGTATAATTAATTAATTATTACATTATCTTTAAACTTTTTAAAACAAATTATTTAACAATTGAAATATATTACAATAAATAAAAATATTACATAATAAAACTTACATTGTTTAAGAAATATATTTACCTTAGTCATTTTTCTTTAAATTTCCAGACTATTTTATTTTTCTTTTAAGCATGCACAGAGGATTATAATAATAACTGATGTATATGAATCTATAAATAGGAAAGCATCAATGTAAAATAATTAAAAATATTACATATTGCCTTGAAAATAGATAATCATAGAATATGATCATCCCATTCCTCTCTTATTAATATATATAGATATGTAATGGTCCAATCATATGAGAGATTAGATTGATGTGATGTCTACCTGGATAATAGCAAGAAAAGTAGTTTACTGTTTAAAGGTTGAACAGGATTGTTAGCAACAAGGGAATAACATAGAAATGGAGAAATGTGGGTGATTTATTCTTCAAATTATGTAAAAAAAAGGCATGGAAAATATTAGGCATCTGATAATTGAATGTAAATGCTTACAAGCAGAAAGGGTTCAAATAATGACATTGTAGGAGAATAAATATAAACAAAATTAGTGGGTTCTTGGTTTTTATGCTGGATTTGGAAAGAGATAAGAGGATATAAAGGCCCATAGAATGGACAAAGATGATGTTATGAAAATTTGATGGAGCAGGCAAAGAAGAATATGGGGAAATCTTACAAGTGGAGAATGGAAAGAGGAGGTGGTTAACAGGTTTCTGTAGCCATAGTGGCTGAGAGATTCCTGACTTCGATAAAGAAGAGACCATATCACATCACATCGCTGACCAAATTCTATCACTTCTTCCAAAGCCAAAATAAATAAACTGCTGATTTTGATTTCTTCTTTTTTATATATTTATTTATATACATTTAGTATACACATACTACATTTTATTCTTTTATTACACTGCTCAAGAGCAAATTTTCTGTTAAATAAATAACCTTCAATAGTTTTGATTCCTCTTTCCTTCTTTATTTTTGGTTATTATATGTTAAATAAATAACTATTACTAATTTGGCCACAATTATGAAATCACTTTCATTAGAATATTATAAAAGAATTGTCAAAAAGGTTCATAATAAAGTATTGTTTGTTTATGGGAAGAAATTCAGGTTCTATTTTTCCCACATGAAATAAGTTTGTAACTATTTCATAAAATGCAACTTTTTTCTTTAACATATATTTAATTACACCAGAGTGAATTTATTATTAAATAAGTAATTATTAATACTTTTTCAGAATACTGTGCTTTTTACTGCAGATTCTCTCTTCTGCCTGATTTTTAATGACAGATTGTTCTTTTTAATATAGGTGGCCATTTTAGTTTCTTCTTAACTGGGATTTTTAACAAACTGTGCCAATTCATACTACTTTCATTTCACTTTTCATTTTATAAATATAGAATAGATAAACGACACAGAAAGGAATTAAATATTTTTTGTATATACATAAAATGCAGATATTCACATAAATGTTCTGGACATTTATACAGAAAAGATTGTCTATATATTTTAAATTTAGCTTTTATTCATCTTGCTTGCTTTTGATATATAGCATCGTAATCCTAACTCTTTCACTATTTTAGTGTTCAAAGCATATATGTATACTTGATAAATATTTTAATCTTTAAAGTCATTGTTTAACCTGTTGACTGTTGTGTTCAGCTCTCAATAAACATGGATTTAAGTCACTCTAAAACCGGCAGTTTTTATGCTATCATAGTGAATTTATGCTCATTTTAAAGCTCAAAAAGTACCATAAGATCCTACTCACTCTAGAATTATTTTACAAGTAAAAAATCAATAATATTTATATTTAAAAGTTTAACAATGGGAGAAGACAAACTTTCCTAGATGCTGATTGGTTGTTGCTCATATTGAGCAAAGGGAGTGCTTGTCAACAGTTTTTACCATTTCAACTTCTTTGTTTGATTTTGAAAACAAAAATGAATGTTTTAGAGTATTTTTTACATATTATCAATTATTTTAATAAAATATGCTAAAATAAAATTATTTTAGAAAAATTGTTAAGATTTTAGTAAAAATTATTTACTTTTAAATCACTGATGTACTCAACATTTTCTTTTAGGTTATGAATGTTCTTTTTAGGTTCTCTGTGATCAAATATTTTTATATTTATAAATAGAAATTTATTTTTGAAAAAAACTTTTGTTCACTTTCATAATCTGACAAATTATTAATTTGCTTTTTACAAATGAAACTAAAATAAATATAATATTATTTTAAAAGATGAATATATTTTTACTGCTGATTTTGTAATTGGCCAATCAAAAGTTTAGAACTTTAATTCACTAGGCCAATAGATATTTGAACAATAAAAATATTAATATTCAAATATATTTAAATCCTTTCAAAGAAACCATTTGAGAGGGGATACTTGTGTCTTTTTTGTTTATAGCGAATCGATCTTTAGCTACTGTCCAAGTCTTTTTTAATTTTTTGTTTTCTATCTTACTTCTCAGTGTATACAATTCCAGCTGTAGACAAATCATATTTATGGCCAGAATTTTAATTGGTCTATAAATATTGAGGAATATTCATTGCTTTTTTAGCTCAATTGTACAAATACCTATGCTGGGCTAGTCTTATGGAGAATATTAGTCCTTGATTCTTCATAATATGCAAAATTATACATAGTTTGATTGCATTTAATTTTGTAGACAATTTGATGAGCTGTTTCATGGGCAGTTTGTCTTTTGAATTGTTAAATGTTTAATAAAAGGGGAATATGAAAGCTTATGTACATTTATATAAATATTAGAATTATCCTGGAAAAAAGTTGATAAAGTGTTACATAAAAAGTTGAAAGGAACCAGTACCTATCTAATGTGAAAGTACTAACTTAAAAATTATTGAGCTGTAAACACAGGAAGGAGATTCAGAGTTTGAAGTCTCCATCCCATCTCACAAAGGAAGATTATTTGTGAAATATATATATAGTGAGAAAGAGTGATCTGACTTGAATTATGGTAGAGTTGAAATGATTAATACATTGATGAAAACAAAAACAGATATATATATATATATATACTACAATTAATATATAAATACTCTAAACAGGCTTTAACCTGTATTCAATGCATTTTAAAATTCGTAATAATCAAGCATATTTTGCTGATAGAGGGAACCTTTCAAATCACGACACAAGATAATGACTTTTATAAAGGTAAGAGTGGACATCTTATTTTGAACCTAAATGTCCACTTATATAGGCAAGTCTGAAGCATCTTGATTTGGAAGAAGTAGTTGTTTTCTCCACTGTTTAAGTTCACTATTTCCTTTACAAATTAACTTATGAAAAGCTTCAATTTACAGTGGGTTAATATTAGAATCTTAATATTGGAAATTCTATAAACTATTGAAGAATGGTAATTAATTTATTGAGCGGATAGAAAGCATATGAATACTTTAAAAGGCTTTAACCTGTATTCAATGACTTTAAAATTCGTAATAATCAAGCATATTTTGTACTCAATAAATTAATTACTACTCTTCAATAGTTTATAAAATTTCCAATATTAAGATCATAATATTAACTCGCTATAAATCACAAGATTTTGCGTAAGTTAATTTGTAAAGAAAATAGTGAACTTAAACAGTGGAAAAACAACTACTTCATGTTTCCAAATCAAGATGCTTCAGATTTGCCTATATAAGTGGACATGTAGGTTAAAGATAAGATGGCCACTATTAGCTTTATAAAAGTCATTATCTTGTGTCATGGTTTGGAAGGTTCCCTCTATCGACAAAATATGCTTGATTATTACAAATTTTAAAGTGCATTGAATACAGGTTAAAACCTTTTTAAAGTATTTACATATGCTTTCTGTGCACTCAATAAATTAATTACTACTCTATAAATAATATAGTACATTTGCTGATTTTATGTTCTGAAGAAGGCTAATAGATAATTGAAACTACAGGAAGAAAAAATAACAATAAAGCTAATTGTAGTTTTACAAATGCAGGGAAAAATATTTTATTGCACTTAAAAACAATATGAAATGTAAACATTGATAGAACAGCTATATTAATAATTTTATAAATGTTAAGAAGAGTTTAAATATAATAACATTTTGATTCTATGATTGCTATGATAACAATTTTTTATAGAAGTATGAATTAAAAATAGAATTTTATAATATTAATATTATTTTAGTTCTTTATTTCTTTTACAATGCTTTTTACAACCCACTGACAATTTTGATTGCATCAGCAATCTTCTTCAAAACTTCTATTTATATTTTCAAGTTTTAACTATAAATAAAGTAGAAGATCTGAAGAAGATTGCTGGGGCAATCAAAACTATTTCGTGGGTTATAAAAAGCATTGTAAAAGTAATAAAGAACTAAAATGATATTAATATTACAAATTTGGCCATGCAATAAGAAGGATAAAGTCATAATACTTCATATAGAATTTTATAACCAATAGAAAATGACATGATAAGAATTCTAGGAAAATTTTAAAAAGCAATCTTCTTGTCTAAAATAATTAAGAAAGATAATGAACATCTGAAAATATAATTTTAAAAGAATTAAATGACCTTATTATACATCATTAGATCACCTGTTGAAATATGGAGAGATAAATATTAGGAGAAATGAAATGAGAGTGCAAATGAATACATGGATAAGAGAACAAATAGTGATTACTGACATCATTGAAAAAATCCAAGACAGAAATGGAGCTGGTCAGACATATTATTGAAAAAGATGATAATAAATAGACAGTTGAAGTCTTAAACTGGATCTCAAGAGATCATAAAAAACCTAGAAAGAATTTATATTTAAGATAAATGCAATTTATTGTACATATATGCATACCCAATCTTACTTTTCGACTGACCTGCAGTGAAATAGGCTCTGAAGAAGACTGCAGTACAGTCAAAACATAAGTTTGTGTATGCACATAAGTACAATATTTTTCTAAAAAATGTTCAAAGTAGTGGATAAATCACATTTACATAGGATATTACAGCAAAATAAAGGAAGTGGCGAATTTGGTAATACTTCATTCATATGTAAGGTAGATTAATGAAATAAGAAAGTTTGCTAATACGATTTAGAGAAGAAAGCCTGAGATGAAGGAAAATTGGATTTAAACTTGGAAAACTCTTAATCCTTCAGTCAATTAATAGTGAATGAAAATTATGATGTTGAGTATTATGTTTTTTATCCAAATAAGTACATATGGCATACTCAATATAATGATGGGAAATTTGGAGTTGAAGATGCCTAGTTTATTGGCTGTGAAGACTTAGTGAGGAATAGAATGTTTAATAGTGTACAGGTAAATACAGTTTGGAAAAAATGCAGTTAAATACTGCCTCTGACTATGGGTCAATATTTTCTCCAAATATATGATATTAGTTTTAATTAACTATTTGTGTTAGAACATCCTCTTTTTCTCTCTTTCTCAAAAAAGAAAACTCAATAAACTTTTAAAACAAAAGATGATTTAGAAAAATATCAATAAACAAGGGTTTGTCTGAAGGTTTATGGTGGCATTTTAATATGTCCATCATCTAATAGTCAAACCAATGCGATTGTATGTAATGTCTGGAAATCACTATTTAATCTTCCTTTTTAAAAAAGTGGAAATTAAGAAAGACCCTCATAGATTAGTGTATGAAATGTCTACTGACAGTTGCCTTTGGCAGAATAGCTCAGTTGGTTAGAGCATTGTCTTATATTCAAAAATCTAAAGGTCCAGGTTCAATTCCTATGCTGGTATTGCCACTTGTCAAGACATAAATATTTGAACAAGAGAGAAGAATGATACCACTTGAAACCTGTTTGCTATTAGAATGTATTTAGAATTTTTAAATAAAGTTTTAAATTTTTCTAAAGATATTTGGTTTATTAATATCAGATGATCAATATAGTGGACCAATAATTAATATCAATAGACATGTAATGGTTTTAACTATAATATACTGGATAATTTGGGGGGAAAATCAAAGCACCATACACAGTAAGTCCTAGTAAAAAGAAATCTGATTCTCTTTCCAAGATGATATAGCTCCATCTCTAAATCAAGGCATGTGTTATGTAACAACATAGTTTAGCTACTGACCCCTAAACATTTATGATAGTAGCTTGCCTGAATCATAAATTAGTACATAAAATGTAACAGCCTTATTCATGCCTTTGTCACTCATTTTCAATTCTTTTCTGCCATCATAAAATATTGCAAACCACTTGAAAATCTTTTTACAATTTATGGCTTTACTTTCATAAACTATTTAAAACATTTTAAATGATTCAGTAAATTTAATGTTAGTACATTGTATTCTATGATAGATTAAGATACAAAATATACTGCCACATTTCATGTTGCAATTCATGATTCAGACATACTAGCAGCTTAAATTTTTTTTTGGTTAATAGCTTAAACTATGTTCTTACATAACACTTGTACTGGTTCAGAAATGGCATTACAGACACTTTGAAAAGTTACACTTTTTAGTCATCATTTTACTAGGACACACCATATTTCTGATATGTACAGGGTCAAACTATGGATCTAAGCAACTGTACCCTCAATAATAATATTTGAAATATAACATACCAAAAGTTTTAATAACTTAATGGGTTTATTTACTCTGAATAGTATATAAATTAGCAATGCGTTTTTCGTTTGACTGGTTGGTTGAACTGCACAAGAAATAATAACTGAAAGTCTTCAGTTTGGATGACCATGTTAAATTTTAGAATTTGTTTTCAAAAAAAATAGAGAGGGAGAGCATTTTATGGTTGAGAAATCTTTCAGTGAGATAAAAAACAAAAAAAACACCCTAGAGTAAAACAGATTGATTTCACATTGGTAAAAAAGTTAGACAAAAAAATCGATTTAAATAAATAAATAATATAAAAACTCTGTCAGATAATGAAAATTATTCTACATGAATAAAGCGTGATAAACAGCACAAAAACATTAATTATAAACAACAATTAGCCAAGTGCTTTCAGTACTGTATACCAGAATCATGGCAACATACTGGAACTGGAATATTAACCGTTCAGTTCCAGTATGTCGCCATGATTCCGGTATACAGTAACGAAAGTGCTTGGCTTATTGTTGTTTATAATTAATGTTTTTCTGTTTATCACACTTTATTCGTGTAGAACAATTTAAATAAAGCAAATGTGAGTTTAAGATTTATGAAAAAAATATTGCAATTTTTATTATACATTTAAATGTGGTAATTTACTCCATATTCTCTGTAATATATTGATTATATTATTCCTATAGTTAAAAAGAAAATAAGCTGATAAACTATCACATCCTGTCACATGACTTCAATTTCCATATTGCTGTTTTCGCAGTATATTTTTTCACCTTTTCTTTGTTGCTCACTGTAAACTTTAGTAAATAATGATACATGATAAATGTCCATGCTTAATAAATTCCTATTCTAGACTATTCTATTTAAGGTCCCAAACTAAGTTCAAGTTTATTGTTTTCAGTGATGAGAAGCTTTGGATCTTGGAGAATTTATTATGTTTTCCATTTTGGTCTGATAACATAGAGGTAAATGATTGTATGTAGAAAAAAGGTGCATTGGAACTTAAAGATCCAAGCATGCTGTTCCAAGATCCAAAACTTCTCACTGATGAAATTTATAAGCCTGAAACTAATACGGAATTCTGAATAGGTAACTAGTACAGGATAGAAATTTATTAAGTATTATCATCTATCATTACTTATTAAAATGTACAGTGAATGGCATAGAAAGGTTGGAAAGAATATTCTTTGCCTATGATCTTGTTCTTATTTATGGAGGGGCCACTTCCGGTCCAAATTCTGAATTAATAATACTACAACTTCACCACAGGGATGGTTGCTTTGGGTCTGATCCTTTTTAATATGACAAAAAGACAACCATTAACTATAAAACAGATACTGAAAATGTAGATATCACCTTTGGATTGGAAATAAAAAGATCTATTATAGATTCACTCTAAGAAGACCATAATCTTGCAGCAGCAGTTATTTTCATTCCACTCCAAAAGTATTTATAGTAAACTTGTGAATGATCATTTGGTAGAAATGTTATTACATTCACCCCCAGACTCACTAATGGCTTACATCAATTATGCACTTGGATCTAATCTATATTAAAGAAAGCCTTCAGCCAAAAACTAACTAGAAACTAATCTGATGTATATCATGGTAGGACTATCATCTTGAATCATTAATAGATGGTAATAAGTAAATGTTATATATAATTATTCCAAACTATATTATTTCTTGTAGATTCTATAGATATTAAGGTTTGATATTAAAAAAAAAAACAGGATATAAAATGTGCCAAAATCTGTAAACTATAATACTCAAAAAATGTCATCAGTCGGTACATGGATGCTAATTAAATTAGATTGGAATATTCATTTGAACCTCAAATGATCAGACTAAAATTTTTCTATTAAAGTACAGTATAAATAGAGATTCATAGTGTAATGGATAGTGTACCCACCTACTATATCTGATATATAGAGTTTGAATCCAAGCTAAATGAATTTTTTTTAGATCACAAATAGAGTTGAGATTTTTTTCCGTTTGTCAATGCAGTTAGTCATCCATATATTGGTTGAGAAATGTATATTAACTATTCTTTGCTAGAGAAGAAATCAAGAGAGCAAAACCTTATTTAATAATGATTTTGGTCTTCTCTAATTCTATTTAAAAATGCTGAAGAGGTCTTTACCATGCGATGAACTGTTTAAAGACTCATGAAATTTTACAGTGTATTAGAAAAGTGGTAAGAAATTGGATGGTTTATTGCTTAGAAGTTTAAAAAGAATTCAAGCACTGTAATCGATATTGTTGTGCTGTGTAATCCAGGGATTCCAGGATCCATTCCAGGATCGAGTCTTTCAATCTATCCTTCACCAAACTATGCAAGATAAAAAGATGTGTAAAGTTAGATGATGAAAGAGGAAAACTGCAAGTGGTGAAAAGAATCCATTACATTTCTCTAATAACTGATATTATATTGTATGCAAAAGCCAGATGATTGGTAAACTTAGATATACACAATTTCTGGTGATCAGCATCAATTGATTGGCATGTAATAATGATTTTAAAAAATGTATGTAATCATTACTCGCATATTTGTACTTTTTTATTTAATCAATTCACTTTTTAACCATGTTATAATTTTTATTTAGAAGGGATCAAATATTGTACTAGTACTACTAACGTCTATCTGTATTTTTAAAACTCTTTCAATCTAGTGACTTTTCAAGTTGGCAGAGATTTAAAATAAAGTGTTCTTTCTTAGCCAGGAAATTAAACAAATGTTTAGCCATTTACCAATGCCTAACATTATTATAGAGTCTTCTAAGTCACTCTTTACAAAGTGGATTCGCATTTAGTTTATTTCCTTCAAAGAAAAAAGAAAAAAAAAGGCTGAAAATGTAACTATTATTTATTTATTGGGTCTTCCAATCACAATATTATTTTTTAATTTTAATATCCTTCGTGTTTGGGATTTATTTCTTTTCTTCGTTATGTTCATGATATAAATATTTGTTTTTGTAACCATTCTTTTTATTATTATTAGAATCCACCATATTGTAAGTGTTCCTAAATTACCATTTTTAATGATACTTTTTTTTTATGAATAATTAATTACTTTTGTAGTAAGAGAAAAAAAAGTGAGATGTTTAATAAAAAAACATCATTAATTTTTATTTTATAAATTATTTTTTTAAAAAAAAAAAATCATTTTTTTTAAAAATGTACATAATCTGCAAACAGGTTTTTTTTTTAAGGACAAAGTTTTAAAAATATCTCTCATTACCCTTAATGATTCAATTATGGCCCACGAAGGCATAAATTAGAACATCCTATGGAAATGATAGCCTTTTCAAGATTATAAGAATGATTCTATTTATTTCTTTGCATGATTTGATAACAGTAACCATGGCAACTCTTTTTTTTCTATTGTATCCTACATATGTGTGTCGTCCCCATTGATTTATTGAAAAGTTTTTACTATAATTCATGTTTCAACAACGTGAAGCCAGCGAACAGATTGACCCAAATACTGGATCGGATTGTAAAAAAGCTTTTTTCTTTTACCCTCTCCCTTTTAGAAATTTTATCATTTTTACTCATTTTGAAAATTAATTTGTGCACCATCATGCATTTTTGATAGATTTTTAACCCCCCCCCCATCCAACATTTTTTCTTTACTTTTTCATGTTTTAAACATGGCTGACTAATAGTTTAAATGATTAAATTATGCAAATTTTGGCATAGTTTTTTTTTTGTTTATATATATAAAAAATTTATATCGCCACAATTAAAAAAAAAAAACTTTGTCGGATAGATGGGGAAGAGCGTTGTTAGCCGAGAGGTCATCGTAGCCTCCTTGCAAGCAAGTAGTTGGTTGCAGACGGTTGTGGGTTCGCGTCTCGGCCGATGCTATGGCATATGAAAGATTCTGTTTAGTACAGTAGTATTAATTAAAGTTGCGAAGTTGTAATTTTTGAAGATGCACGTATAATTTAACATATTTTATTAATTACATTTCTAAAATAAATATTTCTTTCTTTTTTTTCATGTGTCAAAGCAGGTCGGGAAGCGAACCCGCAAATCTGGGACAACTGCTTGTAAGGCGGCTGTGCTGACCACTCGACCACCAACGCTTGACGAAATATATATTTCTTTAGGATAATTAGTCAACATACTGTTTATTATTATATTAGTTTTATTTAATACGCACTTGATCTAATTGTCAGTTATTTGGAATATTATAGAATATTTGGCATCAAAGTGTTAGTAGAGTACCTTTCACGTTTGGCAGGGACAAAATGTTTTCATTTTCTTCAGTCAGAATCGATACCACAATCTTTCAATTACTGAAATGAGTGTTAACTATTCAGAAAAAAAAAATACTATTTACACTGATAAAATGTCCATAAGTGACGAATTCACATTTGTTAAAATAGTTCCCAAAACGATCCTAGTCACCACAGAATTTATATACATATTGTAAGTCTACCTATCCCTTCAAGGTAAGGTAGCCCTACTGAAAATGAAAATATTCAGTAAAATCTCACGCTACCTTCCAATAATGAAGGCAACTAAATCATTCATTAATGAAATGGATAAATTTTGCTCACGACTCTTTTGGAAAGGTTATGCAGTCTCTATTAGCACCAGCAATATGCAACAGCATAAAAAATTAAATGGAATGTCACTTCATTCCATTCCAACCACACTATACCAAAAATCTCATTCCTTGATCTACAATCTAATACAGAAGTATGGATACAACCAGATAACAGATGTAATACAACCCACAGACAGACCTCCACCTAAAAAAATATGTTGGGTAGATCAATTAGTAATAACATTGAAGCAACACAATTCTAATACAGAAGACCTTTTCCAAAGTAAAATTAAAATATGGGATGCTCACCACATCTTAAAACTGAGCACTTACACTATTAAGCCAACACTTGGACTATCAAACCAAAGACTCATCACATTATTTAAATACTGGTCTGTGGATCCAAAATACCTAGACTATATAATTAAAATCAATCTAGAAACTATGCCCACCAATTTATTTCTCAGGTATAAAAGATTCATAACCAAAGTTGAATCAATATGCCCAAATTTTGGCAAACAGGAGGAAACCTTTGACCATATTATTAAAACATGTATGGGTCTGGGAAATATTAAGAGCCTCAAATATAAAAACTCAAAGGTTGACTACTACCAAATTTTAGACCTCAAGCAATGCATATGTTAGAGAGATATCCCGGTCATTAGGCTATCAGTCTTTATAACATACTCCATATGGTTTGTTAGGTGCAAGAAGCAATATACCCTACCTCAACCAGATGAAGACCATCACTTTATCCAAATAACAAATAAGATTAAAGAAAGGGATAAGACACTAGTCACCAGATTTATCTTTGAAGAAACATGGAAACTTTTCCAAAATCCTCAACTAACAGACTTTTTCAAACAATAACCTGAACACTTATCCATGATGCTCTTTGACTTTACATAAGCAATTACTATAGCAATCAATTCCAATATGTAACTTTCACAATGTAATTATACTACCTTAATAAATTACTATTTAGAATAATATTATACATATTGTAGAGGTAGTTCAATATTTAAAAGGTTTCCATATCAATCCTGATTGAAAAAATGAAAATAAATATGACTTGTCAATTGTAAGTATATGAATCTACCATTTTGGTGTCCAAACATCTCCCAAATAACTGATAATTTGATATGTGTCTATTTGTAGATACCAATGTATCAGCAAACAATATTTTGATTAATATATTGATGCATGCTTAAAAATAATTATAATAATGGATGGAATATATTGCCATCTAAAGTGTGTACATTAAACGTAATAAAGAAGTTAAAATATAATTGATTTATCATTGCCTTTGTTTTGAAGTGCTTAAAATTGTACGATTCATTTCATCTGAAACGGATTTTAAAATCGTGTTTGTAATCTCTTCATTGCTTCAAAATAAAATGTTACATTTGGAAATTATTTGAAGTTACTATCACCATTAGATGATGTATTTTAAATAAAATAATCTATATAGTTTAAATAGAGGCAAAGCTCTCCATATGATAGTGCCACCTAGTGCAAGCCAGGATAATCAATGGACTAAAATTCCTATCTAGTGCATACTCATCCAATATTCCCAGGCTAGTTTCTAGCTTATGATTTTCATCAGTGAAGAGTCTTAAATCTGAGAGCACTGCACTAAGATCTTAGGATATAATTCAACCTTCCAGCAGCCATCTTTTACCTTTTTAGCTACCTATAAATCTAAGAGTCCAAAATGAAAACATAATAATGTTTTCAATCCAAGCTCATCCTCTTGTATAGTTATATAGATTATGATCATTAAGCAACTAAAGACATAAAATGTATAGATTCTGAACTGGTTTCAGATTTATATGACAATACAAGCAAACGAGCTTGGATTTAAAACATTCTTGTGTTTTCATTTTGGAGTCATAGGTTTATAGTTAACTATAAAAGCAAAAAGTGACTGGTGGACATTGCATTAGATCCTAAAAGCAAGGTGCAGTGATGTCAAATTCAAAGCTCCTCACTGATGATATTGGATGAATAGGCACTAGATAAGGATTTCATGCACAAACCTTCTTGCATCCATTTATTATTCTGGCTTCAGGCTATGGCGTTACTGTATGGAGAGTTTTACCTTTGTTTTAACAGCTTGTGGAAGCATAGGAAATAGTGACCATGTAATGTGTAACGTTTATTGTTAAGGAGTTTGTAAGATATTTGAACACAAATAATAATATGGAGCCATGTTCCATGGTACATGAGTTTCAGAAGCTGCCACTCTATCATTACACACATATATATGCCATTATATTCCATTCTTTATTATTTACATACAATTTCCTTTACAAAAACATATAATTACATTTTGATTCATAGATAAAGGTGTTAAAGAAGTGTATTTATTATAGCACTACCAAAACCTGCTGACTCCCCCCTCCCCCCAAGATAATGGCTATGTTTCACAACGAATAATTTAATGAATATATAAATCAAATATTCATTCAACATGTATATATATATATCACAAGCACAAACTTTCTAATCAAGATTTTAGTTCCAGCTTTTTCTATAATAATCATATCACTGTGCGTATTTAGTTCAATGGTAGACGGACAGACTCAAACTAAAGATTTCTCGATCAAAGTTAACTGGTCACTTTTGGTATTTGAATGCCATAAGACCTAAGTAACCAATAGTTCAATTATTTTTTATATATAGATTTTTTGGATTATTACATTTTGAGCACTTTAAATTTTTGCTTAAAGTTATTTTATAGTTTTTAAATTTATAATCATTCGCATCCATTCACTGCACACACACGTTTATATAGGATAATAAATATTCTTTTCTTCACTAACTTTTATGCATTGACAATATGCTACGATTTAACATAATCAACACTAGCTCATTCTTTTATGCAATATACATAAGACAAACATTTAATGCTTTTTAAATAGTGGAAAAATCCGTGGTCTGTTTGACAGTTAAGACTGTGAGATATTTTTAGAAGATTGAATTAAATAAAATATTATATTTGCATTGTATAATCAGGACAAAAAATATTAGAATTGGTTATTTATATAAAGAATAATGGAAATTATATTAAAAACATATTTCATTAATATTTTCTACAAATTTATATGATGAATGATAGAAAAGCTACATTTGTTACAATAAATGGATAGTTTTTATACTAGTTATTACATAGTAGAGATGTCTGCCCATCCCTTGTATATGTATTAAATGGATTATGTCCTGTACATGAGGGATCAGATTTACCTTAGGTCAACATGGATGTGACAAGAATCTCAGCCTCAGGGTGGCCTTTGAGGTTCCATCATCAAATTTTCAATTGGATAGATGGTTGAAGAGTTGGAATGAGGAGTAGATTGAAGCCTGTCCATTAAAGTATGAAGATTGGCTATCTTAATATATATCTGAGCGCTTATAGCATATATGCATGGAGATAGTAATCTGGACCAACTGATGATTGCTGGTTTAGCATGAAATACGTATATTGGTGGTTATTTATCTTTTCGACATATATGGGTTCAAGTGTATCAGTGTTATGAGATAGAGTGGAGAGTGGTGGGTCGTGTGAAAGTCTGTGCTCATATACCCTATATATTACATAAATAGACACAGGTATATAATAAGCCTGTGTTTCAGTTATTATAATAAAAAAATAAAATCTATTAATTAGTTTTTAAATTCTGCAGAACTTCATTTAATCTTAATTGATGAGTTTTACTTGCCATCCAGTCTAAAAGATGTGGATATTTAAATTAGCTACATAATAGTTTAAGATCAAATTTGACCTTTCCAATAATGTTCTAAGCAAAATTTTGACACCAAATTTTTTGACAGATGACAAAAAGAAAACCAGAACTGCATTATCACTTCTGAAATTTATGTCGCTCTTAAGATATAAGACACTTTTCCTAAACAAACAAATAAACATCTTAATAAACATTGTTATTCTGTTCAACAATGGTGCCATGAATACTAGTGGGAAACAGTATTATAAAGACTTAAAATACCTGACAAAAAAATTAACTGTTATAATGTGGCCATAGGGATTATTTAATACCGAGATTTACAGTTGCCTAAGAAAATGTGGATTCATAACTGCCAATCAATGAAAATCTGTTTTATATTTAGAAAAGGTATTTCACTTTCTTTGCATATCTTCATATAATCATATATATATATTGCTTATAACACTTCATTCATATACACTTCAATGCAAACAAATTTTCTTAAACTTCTTTACTTTCCTTACAGTTTCAGAGCTCTCATCTTCTTCTCTGCTTTAATTAAAATCTTAATTAAAATTTTAATTAAAGCAGAAAAGAAGATTAGAGCTCTGATGAAGACTGCTGGACAGTCAAAACTGTAAGGAAAATAAAGAAGTTTAAGAAAATTTGTTTGCATTGAAGTGTATATGAAAAAGTGTTATAAGCAATATATATATTTAGAAAGGCCTTAAATTATTTATGTTGGGAGTCATTACAAAAAATCATCAGGAAAATATATCAATAACTTTCAATCCCCCCATACACCTTAAAAAATAAATGCCCCACAATATGCATTTTATGATCAATCAGCACTCCCCACTTACCTATGTCACAATCTCTTACATATATATATATATATTATACCTAGCCCTTTACACGTCATCTCGTAAATTTTATAAAAACATTATTTATATAAAATCAATAAAATGTTTAATGTTTATAATGATGACTCGATCAGAACTTTGTACCTCCCTCTTACACAAAATCCTATCACGGGGCTGTCGGTACCTCGGGTAGAGTAATCAATATCATTTGCAAACATTTGCCAATAACATTAACACTCGTTTACTAGATTACATATTAGCCAATCAAACTTTTTATTTATTTAAAGGAAAAAATCCAATGGGCGCCAGCCGACCTTTGTCGACAAGTCTGCTTGACCAATACGATCTAGTACCCGCTCCCGCTAGCTCAGCTACAACAATCAATTAAATATAATCCGCCTACCTAAAAAAATCAATTTATGAATCTTTCTCTGCGCTAAATTTCTCGCTTTCTCTTTTTCTTTTATTTAATTATTTAATTTAAATCTAATTTAAGTAATCACTAACCCATGAAGTCTCCATTTACGCTATTACACTTCGTTTGGTCTTATAATATAATTAATTACACTTTCGTTCAAGTTCAGATAATATTTAATACAATCAAAATTTCATATTATAAATACATAAAAAAAATAATTATACACACAGTCACAATAAAATCTCTGGGTAATGGAGCTAAAGACAACTAATAATTATTGTTCGTACCATAAAGTTCAGAGTTTATTATTCCATTTATTATTACGGCTTTTAATTAGTGAATTAGAAATTGAAATAAACATTACCTAGCTTTCTCCCTTATGCACGGTTCCGAGCGTTGCTTCTGATAGTATTTCATTCGGTCAGTTAGCGCTAACTCTTTGCACTCCTTTTCCCGATGTCATTGGGATCCTGTGGGCTCCACGTGGACACTCCGTCTCCTTCTTGTTTTACGCGACCATGATCGACATTTGAACTGTTTGCTGTTGGTATTGCGGGAAGGATTCGGCCGGCTGTTCACACGATGGGTTTAACAGTGCAGCATTATGTTTAACTTGAGACGTATATTAATATTCAATGCTCTCGATCTATAAAAATAATTTTAATTAATAATACAATAGAAAATTCGCCCTTTTATATTTTACGGTCCTTATCTTGCGGATTCAATCTACAATACGTAACTAATCCTCTGGTGTTTCAGTTACGGTCCGTGCTGACTTTCTGGTGTTTGCATTGGTCATTTTAATTTCTTTGTACTCTCTGCTAGAGTTATTTCAATTTCTTTATTTCAATTTCTTTGTTAGAGTTATTTCAATTTCTTTGTTAGAATTATTTCAATTTCTTTGTTAAAGTTATTTTCAATTTCTTTGTTAGAGTTATTTCAATTTCTTTGTTAAAGTTATTTTCACTAACTAGCCGTTTAATGGAAATTTCTTATGTTCGTCATTAGCTCCCATTGTTCACTACATTCCTTTGATTACATATATTTTTCCCTTTTTTTTTTTTTATTATAATTATAAGACAAAACGAATTCCACCTTGTTTTTTTTTTTTTTCTTAAAGCAATCTTAAATCAAATTTTAGTTCTTTAGGTTTTATTTAAATACGATTCAAAATTATATCTTATAAAACTGTCTAATTTATGCTTTTAACGATAAACCTGTCTATGAGAAAAAAAAATCCTTTTATTCTTATTTTACCCTACAAGACCTTTTATTTTT
The DNA here is from genome assembly GCA_028023455.1 of Epiperipatus broadwayi. Classification (NCBI taxonomy): domain Eukaryota; kingdom Metazoa; phylum Onychophora; class Udeonychophora; order Euonychophora; family Peripatidae; genus Epiperipatus; species Epiperipatus broadwayi. The sequence goes on along the minus strand of JAQFVV010000021.1, from coordinate 4,149,987 downwards.
ATTAAATATTTACACAAATCGTTTATCAATTTATATTTTTTTTCAAAATTATGTGTAACTCCGTAGAAAGCACACTCCTTCCTGATGTATCTCGGTACATTTCTCCGTCCCCCCTTTTTGAAACTAAAATATCAATCTGAAGGTTTTAGTTTCAACATTTAACTTTATTCTTACTATACATTCCCCTTGATTTATTTTGATGGAAGTTCGTCCTCTCTTATTCTCGTGTGTCCGTGTTACTCGTTAAGTTTGCGGTCCCGTTATACCTATTTATTCATCTTTTTTTTTTATTTATTTACGCTCGATCAGGTGGTTCTCCCTTCTTGCCATGTGGGTCGTTGTACCCATCCCATCTCCTATATCGATCTGGAGGTTCCCTAGCTAGATTGCCATAATCAATCTGTGTTAGAAATTCCGCCATTTCCTCCACTGACCGTCCGTCTTTACTTAACATTAGTTGTTGTATGTTTGGCGGCATATTATTGCGTAGTGTTCTGATTATCTGACCATCTGACATAGGGAATGCCGTCAATGCCTTAAGTTTTGACACTTGTCGGTAAAAGAATTTCGCATACGTCTCTCCCCGCGCACTTGAATATCTCTCGTGGGATATCTTATACAGGATTCCGTCTTGCCTAGCCTCATTCCAAAATGCCCTTAACATAGCCCGTCTGTATTCTCCGAAGGTCTGCGGTTTCTCGTCCAAGGTGTGCCACCAATCACATGCCGTCTCTTGGAGGTAACTACTGGCCACCGCAACCTTGTCCTCTTCCGGTAAACTTTTACTATGGAACATATTATTCAGGCTTTCTAAGTGTTTCAGCGGGTTTTCTCCTACCTCCGCTTTGAATACCGCAATGGCAAACTGCTTCTCCATAAATCTACTCGTCTGTTCACTGTGTCTACTCTCAATCTTAAACTCCTCATACTTCTGTTCTACCTGTCTTATTTTCTGCCCTGTGTCCCCCACTATGTCTTTACATATCTCCTTTACTTTAGTTTTGATATTCTTGGCGGTCTCTATTTCATTCTCTAAGTTCCCTAATTCCTGTCGCGTCGTTTCCTGGCTACTTATTAAGTCTTGACATATCTCTTCCACGCGTACTATTCTCTCTTCTAGCTGGCTTTTCCCTATACTGCTTGACTCTTCCCTCGCTTCTATATTTTCTTTTAATTCTAACATTTCGTACCTTTCTTCTTCTACACCCTTTTTCATTACTCCTATCACTTCCTTGTATGCGTCCATTCTTGCTGTCAATTCCTGTTTCATTTCTCTCATCTCTGTCCTAAGTTCATTTATTTCCTGCTTCATTTCTTGTTGATTTTGTTTGATGTCTTTACGTATCTCTTCCATCATGTTCATCAAAATTTGGAATGCGCTTTCTTCCACTATTTGCGGATTTTTAAAAAAAATCGGGCTTACTTCTGGCGTTGCCCTCCCGTCGTTTCCACTTTCGTCCATTTTTTTCTTTTTAATAATAATAATAAACTTACGTACGTACAACCAAAACCTAACCTTCCCAGTTCCCCCTTTTTTTTTCTTATACTAAAATTCCCCGGAGTGTCCCTATGCCTCCACGTCTTATATAATTGCAAAATCACCTTTACAGTTGCGCTGCTTATACCATTTTCTAATCCTACTATCACGCTCCCTCCCGCTTCTTTTTACTAGCTATCACTTCTGTCACTCATACACGACTCTGGCCACACCGCTTAAGACGTCCAGTCATGACTCACATCGGTTCTGCCATTCAAAACGTTTAGTTTCGTTCCACGTTGACGCGCCATTTATACCTAGCCCTTTACACGTCGTCTCGTAAATTTTATAAAAACATTATTTATATAAAATCAATAAAATGTTTAATGTTTATAATGACGACTCGATCAGAACTTTGTACCTCCCTCTTACACAAAATCCTATCACGGGGCTGTCGGTACCTCGGGTAGAGTAATCAATATCATTTGCAAACATTTGCCAATAACATTAACACTCGTTTACTAGATTACATATTAGCCAATCAAACTTTTTATTTATTTAAAGGAAAAAATCCAATGGGTGCCAGCCGACCTTTGTCGACAAGTCTGCTTGACCAATACGATCTAGTACCCGCTCCCGCTAGCTCAGCTACAACAATCAATTAAATATAATCCGCCTACCTAAAAAATCAATTTATGAATCTTTCTCTGCGCTAAATTTCTCGCTTTCTCTTTTTCTTTTATTTAATTATTTAATTTAAATCTAATTTAAGTAATCACTAACCCATGAAGTCTCCATTTACGCTATTACACTTCGTTTGGTCTTATAATATAATTAATTACACTTTCGTTCAAGTTCAGATAATATTTAATACAATCAAAATTTCATATTATAAATACATAAAAAAAATAATTATACACACAGTCACAATAAAATCTCTGGGTAATGGAGCTAAAGACAACTAATAATTATTGTTCGTACCATAAAGTTCAGAGTTTATTATTCCATTTATTATTACGGCTTTTAATTAGTGAATTAGAAATTGAAATAAACATTACCTAGCTTTCTCCCTTATGCACGGTTCCGAGCGTTGCTTCTGATAGTATTTCATTCGGTCAGTTAGCGCTAACTCTTTGCACTCCTTTTCCCGATGTCGTTGGGATCCTGTGGGCTCCACGTGGACACTCCGTCTCCTTCTTGTTTTACGCGACCATGATCGACATTTGAACTGTTTGCTGTTGGTATTGCGGGAAGGATTCGGCCAGCTGTTCACACGATGGGTTTAACAGTGCAGCATTATGTTTAGCTTGAGACGTATATTAATATTCAATGCTCTCGATCTATAAAAATAATTTTAATTAATAATACAATAGAAAATTTGCCCTTTTATATTTTACGGTCCTTATCTTGCGGATTCAATCTACAATACGTAACTAATCCTCTGGTGTTTCAGTTACGGTCCGTGCTGACTTTCTGGTGTTTGCATTGGTCATTTTAATTTCTTTGTACTCTCTGCTAGAGTTATTTCAATTTCTTTATTTCAATTTCTTTGTTAGAGTTATTTCAATTTCTTTGTTAGAATTATTTCAATTTCTTTGTTAAAGTTATTTCAATTTCTTTGTTAGAATTATTTCAATTTCTTTGTTAAAGTTATTTCAATTTCTTTGTTAGAATTATTTCAATTTCTTTGTTAAAGTTATTTTCACTAACTAGCCGTTTAATGGAAATTTCTTATGTTCGTCATTAGCTCCCATTGTTCACTACATTCCTTTGATTACATATATTTTTCCCTTTTTTTTTTTTTATTATAATTATAAGACAAAACGAATTCCACCTTGTTTTTTTTTTTCTTAAAGCAATCTTAAATCAAATTTTAGTTCTTTAGGTTTTATTTAAATACGATTCAAAATTATATTTTATAAAACTGTCTAATTTATGCTTTTAACGATAAACCTATCTATGAGGAAAAAAATCCTTTTATTCTTATTTTACTCTACAAGACCTTTTATTTTTATTAAATATTTACACAAATCGTTTATCATTTTATATTTTTTTTCAAAATTATGTGTAACTCCGTAGAAAGCACACTCCTTCCTGATGTATCTCGGTACAATATATATTGTATGTTCTCTACTTACCAATTGTAAATTGTTATATTTTGATTTACAAGTGTCACAGTCACTCCATCCATAATTTTGATGTGATCCATTCTACATAAATACATTAATAATTATCACTAATCATTTATTAAACTAGAGATTATTCCTAGCCAAGATATCTACACTAGGGATAATCTCTAGATTATCAAGTGATTAGTGATAATTATTAATTTATTTATCTAGGGTGGATCATATTAAAGTTGTGAGTGGATTAAGTTTGACACTTATAAACCAATATATAATAAAATCCGTCATTGTTAATTCTAAGTGTAATACCTTAAACTTTGATCCTAAATATCGAGCCTTTTTTAAACTTGATATATATATAAATGTATTGCCTATAGAAAATAAACTAGGTTTTAATAGTTGCTAAGGCGATCATGTCACATTTGAGTACTTGTTTAGTAGACTAAGCTTAACATTTCTATTTAATCAATCAAACTGTTAATCAAATGAGAACTAGTACAGAAACTTTTATTTTATGAATCCAGCACTCTATTATATAAGCATTAAATTATTCAGGCTATAAAAGTAAATAAGTCCCATTAATCCTATAAGTAACTATTATATTTTTTTTTCTGACAATTTAACAAATAATTCCTTGAGCATTGCTTTAAACCTGGGGGGGGGGGGCATAATATTAATGCTTCCAATTATCAGCTAAACTTGTGTTATTTATTTTGAGAAAACATATTAATATTCACTGGTTAATATGTAAATTCGTAATTTACATATTCCACTTCCAGGACAAGGCTATACATCACAAGGATATTATTAGTGATAAACTATGCCTCAAGAAAAAATTATTTTTTTTTATTTGACAATTTAACAAATAATTCATTGGGCATTGCTCTAATCACAGCACTCCAACTTATCACTTAAACTGGTGTTTTTTATTTGGAGAAAACATGATGTGAATATTCACTAGTTAATATGTAAATTCATAATTTACATATTCCACTTCCAGGATAAGGCTATATAAGAGTCTCTTTTATTTATCACATGGTTGTTATTAGTGGTAAACCATGCCTCTTTAAATTTTCTTTACCTGTTGTTGCACTCAGCACATACTATTTTGATATTCGAGGGATTAAAATCATAGTCAGAATCCATTTGATGCTCCAGAAACACTGAATTCACATTGGGATTGTCTTTGCACAAGAATACATGTATTGATGATGTGCTAGCCTAGTGGCACCATTACTGCATGATTCCTCATAGTAGACTGCTTTGCAGTTAGATTTATTACAGCTGATTTTACAAAGAAATAGTGCCACTAGACTGGAACAACAACAATACATGTATTCTCATGCAAAAAAGATCACAATAAGTGTTTCTGGAATATCAAATGGAATCTGGCCATAATTTTGATCCATAAACTACCAAAATAGTATATGCTTAGTGCAATGTTAGGAAAAAAAATTTAAAGAGATATAGTCTATTGCTAATAATATCCATGCAATAAACAAAAAAGACTATTGTATAGCTTTGTTTTGGAAGTGAAATACATAATATTAACCAGCGAATATTAATGTCACATTTTTATCCAAATAATGACACCACTTTAGCTGATAAGTTAGAGCACTATGATAATGATTCTCTGGGTCAAAAGCAATATTCAGTGTATTATTTGTTAAACTATCAAATAACATTTAATCTTTTCTTGGGAAGCTTATTAACATTACTTACAGAATTACATAGCTAAAGAAAAAAAGTAAAATTCAATAAAGTTCTGTTTTGAGTATATCTTCAGAATCAGACAATATATATGTCCATCTGATCAAGAACTGTTTTAGAATTTTTTCTTAAAAGAACATTTTTTGGAAAATGCTTTTTTAACTCATTACCATTTAATAAGTAAACTTTTCTGCTGTGTTAAAACTGAAACACAGTTAACAAATGTATATAAAAACGAATCAAAAATGCTGTTCGGTTTAACCACCGGATGACACTCAATTGGAACATAAGACTTACATCTATACTGAGAATTTAAAATTATAATCAATAGCAACAATAGCAAATAGGTATTTCTATTATAATACCAGAAAAAAAAAAGACGGGGAAACTAATGAAAGACTACAAAGTTTTAAAAAAGGCAAATAAAAAAGAAAAAGGATTGAAGTTAAAATTATTCTGATTGTAATTAAAAGATGGGCATGATTGTCCAAATATGCAATCCCATTGCTAGGATAAAGAGATGACTGATAGTCATAAGGTAGTCTCAACCAAGATCTACAATAGTCTGATTGAAGGTAAAAAATATATAAAGAGAGTGAAAGATCTCCACTAATTTAATTGATTGAAGATAAATAAAAAAAATAGAAAGATAATGACAGAAAGACTTCCACTATTCTACCTGACTGAAGATAAAAGAAAATAGAAAGATAATAAAAGAAAGACATTCACTGACTGAAAATAAAGGAAATACAAAGATAATGACAGAAAGATTCCCACTAATCTAACAAAAGTAAAAGATAATTAAAAAAATACCTCCATTAATCTTACTAACTGAAAGTAAAAGAAAATACAAAGATAATAAAAAAGACTTCCACTAAGCTGACCGAAAGTAAAAGAAAATACAAATATGAAAAATCGATCTCTATTAATCTAACTGATTGAAGATAAAAAGAAAATAGAAAGATAATGAAAGAAAAACCTCCACTAATTTAACAGACTTAGTCCACTAGAGAGAGCCAAGGACTCCAGATTACTCTGTTTCTGCCCCCCCCCCCTATTTGAGTCCTGTTACTCTAGTTTAGGGAATAGGATTGGTTTAAAAGTATATCAAGTTAAAAGGTGAGTACATATTTTATTGTTTTATCATCTTTAAAAGAAAGTTTAAACTGGTTTTCAGCCAAGAATAACTGATTTTTTCTAACGTTCTGTTTTACGCAAATGGTTGCTGCTGGAAATGACAAAGGCTTAAATAAGTAATTCCAAAAAAGTTATGGTGTAACATAAGACTTTGAAAATGATTTGAAATGAAACCAATTGATCAAAAAATGAAAAAACCCACTAGAAATCCTGTTTTTCAGTAACAGAACAAGTTGAGAAATGATTTGGAAGTTAAACGCCATCGAAAACATTAAAGTGACAAGAAAAAAAAGAAATGCTTTGCAATGATAGTCTAAAGAATCTCACTGTAACATATTCTTTGTTACATGAAATCAAAGAGATTGATAAAAAAAATTTTTTTGTAATAAATGCTTTGCGGACCTAACCTGGTCACTAAGTGTTCTTAAGCAAATATCCCGACTAGAATAAAGACTACAGTTTAATAAAGAGTTGCCTGGATAATTATAAATGACAATTTACTGCTAAAATTATATGAACATTGGGAAAAGTGAGATAAAGCTGGAGATGCAGTCGATGTTAACTTAATGACTTTCAGGAGTAATTAATATGAATTTTATTGCAATTTAAATATTCATGGATAAATTTTATGCATTCAGAATAATGTTATATTAATGCAAAACTAATTGGACTTCTAAACATGTAAACTTGAACTCAAAGTATATACTGGTAATTCTAATGGTAATTTATACTCGACATATATGTTCATTGACAAAGTATATGCTTTCAGCATAATTCTGTATCTATGTTAAAATAATTGTATTCCATTTTATGTTCCACTTTTAACTTTGCTAAGTTTGATTTTAATGTATATTATTGATAAGCTTAATGTATCCTAAAAATTGATGCTATCGTTTGATAATACCCTAGACTAAAGTAAACGAAAATACAAAGATAATGATAGAAAGGAAAATGAAGATTAATTTAATTATTAATGATAGTAATATTTATTTCAGAATTAAATTGAGATAATAACCTTCCTTCTACATCTTTCATTCAATCATATAACTTTTTATAAATCGCATAATTAATGATTATCCAATCTCTGAATATAAGGCAGAATTGAAGCTCTTAACAAAGCATTATTTTTTAGTTATAATATCTAAATATATTTAGCGTCTATGAAATAACTAATACATAACGAAAAATCATTAAACAAGCATGTTGTAAATAATATTAGGATATAAAAAAATAGCACAACTTCTAACACTCTGACAATCTACACCAATATATAATTAATATTTCTATAATTTAATTCACCAGTAAATTAATTTCATGCATAAAATTAAATTAAAGATTATAATAAATTAAACAACATTCCATTAAATAATTGATTAAAAAACTTAAAATTAGTATACAGATATCATATATATATATATATAAACAAAATACACTAGAATAACTCTACAAAATTAAAAATGTGTATGTAAAATTGAAAAATAATTTCTTTGCTATAGCTAGCTTACAGCTTCTTCTGCCATCTTGAATTGCTACTGAAGATGGTGGAAGAAGTCATAAGCTGGCTATAGCAAAGAAGTTATTTTAAAATTTTATATAGGCATTTTTAGTTTTGTACAGTTATTCTAGTGTATTTTGTTTATTATATTTATATCACTTGATATTATATATATATATGTGTTTAAAAAATAAACGATATTAAATGCAAAATCAGGGAAACTTACTACATTGTTAAGTGACCCAGCAGCAATCAATAGAAGAGAGGCCTGCTTTTTTCTGTCTTGAAAATGGTCTCTTGTAGCATCTGCATATGAATTTGCATAAAATTTGCATTTATATTACAGTTCTTAACCAAATACAAGTTGCCATGACTATGGGACTATAAACTGTCCTAAAAGCACTTGGCGGTAACTTTTGATAATTTTACGTACATTGAATAGCTTCATTATCTGTGCACAGAGCATATATATATATATATATTAATTTATAATGGTAAAAAAAATTAAAACTGCAGAACAATGTATTCCTTTATTTCATCTTAATTATTTTCAATTTTTATATAATATTAAAATAATTAAATTAAAATTCAGAATAAAGATTTCAAAGAAATATAAAGGGGTTAATGTATGCACTAATTTCAATATTAAAGTAAGTACAAATTTTAAAATTTTTAAGTTGGTTTTGACCATTTTAAAAGGATTTATTATTAAATTAATAAGTTTAATATTCATTGAAGACATGTTTGTTTTCCTCAGAAAAAACATGGTTTTTCCACCACTTTAGCACACTGCTTTACCATTGTGGTAACTCATATTAGATGAGATTTTTTATGACATTGTAAATAGGCCATACTATTTTATTAATTTTTTAATTGTAAAAAAATCTGAAGTCAATATCTTATAGATAGCAAATATTAATCATTTTTATTTTATTTTTCTCTAAAGAAAAATATATTATAAGGGGAAACTTACCTTCTTGATGAGACTTCTCATGAAATTCATTCCTAATGTCATCATGTCAAAATTGGCATATTAACACTTTAATAGATCACTTTCGTTATTGGTTCAGCGAAGTAAAACTCTGAAACTTTTAATTGGTCAAGTGACAAACTTTTTGATACAAATATTTTCATCTTTTAATGTATATTAATTTTAGTTTCATTTTCAAAAAGTATATTAATTATTTGTAATGTTAGGAAAGTAAACAAAAGTTATTTCAAAAATATATTTTTATTTGTATTTTATAAAAATATTCAAAAGCGGAAAAATCAAAGAAAACATTACGAGTGAATTAGAAGCATTGTAAATGTCATTTAGATCCCTCCCAGATTTCACGTTATGAATTTTTTAAGAATTTTTTAGGAAAAATCTTAACGTCTTTCTCAAAATAATTATACTTTCAGCATATTATTAAAAAAATACACCAAAAATACATTATAATGCCAGAAAAATATTCTAAATCATTAATCTTTGTTTGAAAATCAAATAAACAGCTTGGAGCAATCTAACCTCTTGACAAGATGTCAAAAATTGCTGCTACGGCTGGTTTCTTTTTCAATTTACAATCGTGTAAAGTATACAATTTTTTAATAAAACCTTACTACTTTTGTAAAATAACTATATTTTTATTAGAAATATTAGATTTTATGAAAATTATTTATAATATGTACGAAATATAATAAAAAAAACACTCCAAAACATATATTTTCATTTTAGTGGTGAAAAAGTATTTAACGGAATTATCAGCCAATAAGAATTGGGAATATATTGGGAATAGATTATCCAACCAATCAAAACTGGCCTTCTTCTCTTGTTCAACTTAAAACCCTCCTAGTTTGATTTTTTACTTGTAAAATAATTCAAAAGAGGGCAGCATCTTATAGGCCTTGCTCTAAGCTTTAATACGGGTATTTTTTCATCAATGTAACTAAAAAATTGACTGAGTTAGAGCAATCTAAAGGTGACAACTGCGATGTCGCGTTTCAGGCTATTAAAGTGTTAATAGAATTTTTTCAAATATTTTAATAATTATAAAGAAAATATCAGATTTTAAAGCAGAATTTGATATATTTATTAAAAATTTACATTTATTTATTGACATAAAAAAAGAACATTAAAAAATGTTCATTTTTGAAAGTGTTTAGGCAAACATTGTTGATAACCTTTATAGTCTATTATTCTTATTTACAAATCAGTTTTTAAATATTTATAAAAATCAATTACGATTTTTTAGAATATTATTCAATTATAAAATAAAATCAAAAAGAAATGAAGTCCAATTTATTAAATTTTAGTATAAAATAAAAATTTTATGCTGAAGTAAAAGTTTGAACAAGTTTAAAAACTCTCACCAGGTGGAGCAATAAAAAGTGTCAGAGTTTGAAAAGGTTACTAAATTAGTTGAGATTGTAAATGTGAAAAATCATTAGATTAGATTATTAGTCTGAGGGAATGGCAATATTGAATAAAACAATAGCAATATTCTTCATACAGTAGTGATACCCAATACAAGCCACAGTAATAAAGGGATGCTAAAAGGTTTGTATATCAAAATTCCTATTTAGTGTTTACTCATCCAATATCACTAGACTAGTTTCTAGCTTGTGTCTTTCATCAGTGAGCAGCCACCCTTAGCTTTTTAGTTGACTGTAAAGCTATAACTCCAAAATAAAAATAAATTTTCAATCTAGGGTGTATATATTTGAACCCAGTTCAGTATCTAAACATTTTGATAACTTTAACTTGTTTTAACTAAAAAGATAAAAGATGATTTCTGAAGGATTGCATTAGATTTATAGATCTAAGGGCAATACTCTCAGATTCAAGTCTCCTCACTGATGAAGGTCACAAGCTAAAATTTAACTGGGAATACAGGATGAGTAGACACTAGGAAAGGATTTTTGTGCACAAACATTCCAGCATTTATTGATTACTATGGATTGCACTAAGTAGCCCTACTGTATGGAGAAAATTGCTAGATTTAATAACTTGTGTAAGCATAAGAAATGGTGATTGTGTGGTACATTTAAGTCTAATTTCATTAAAAAAGATAATGAACAAGAATACAAAATGAATCCTAACTGTATATTTAAAAATATTTTTGTTTCATAAACAATATTTCAATCTCATCATATTAATAACATATTTAAGAAAGATATACTATTTGAACATAAGTATTTATTGAATGACAGTTAAATATGTTGGAATTTGTGAACCAGTTAGTTTAGTATCGAATTACAGTTGAGAATTATTATGTCAAAGTAGTTAAAAGTATTTCTTTACAGTTTTGCATATTATTTAACATTATAAAGTGATAAATTACAAATTTTGGTTTATTTATTTATTATGTACATTTGTCTGGTATATATGTAATATTTAAATACATGTACATTGTTTATACTAAACTTAATATAATTAGAAAGGATCTGAACTCAGATTTTCAAGCTCTCTACAGCTATCCACTCCATCTTATACAACTGATACACATGACCACATACATGTGAACAAGATAAATGATCTCCAATATACATCTTTCATGCTGAAACAGCATTCATCAATTGATCCAAATTATTGCTCACACACATATATAATCAGTGCTCAGTTTATATTAATATAGAAAATTTGCAAACTTTAATGGACAGGCATACAACTCTTTAGCCATCCATACCATTGAAAATTCAAGAATGGAATGCTCAAAGCCCTTGTTGATGCCACTATAATTGTCATCCTCATGTTGACTTTATATATACATATATGCACATCAACAATTTGTCACAGTGAAAAAATGGTGAGTGATTGTTTTTCTCTAATGAACCACCTTCAGCACCATTTATGGGTCAACATGTGTTATAAAAATAATACTTTAATATTAATTTTTTTCTAAAACTGTTACTAAAGCATTCAAAATAATTCACACTGTGTATGTCAGAAAATACATGAGTCACCAGAGTGTTTTCAAATAGTTGACAAGATTTTATGATGGCAGAGAGATCATTGAAGATGATTTACAAAAGTAGAAAGCATTTACTTCATATATTTTCAAATTTTATTTTTTATCTCAGTGCATCTTTTTCCTTAGCTCAACCGTATCACTCACAATCATCCATCGGCCCAGATTTTTAAACATCCAATTCTCTTTTTTTCAAATGTGTAAAACCTAGATAGATCATATTGTAATTTTAATTTCATATACACCTTTTTTGAATATGTTTATAACTTCATATATATAGTTTAAACTTCTATTTCATTACAATTTTCTTAAATATGAGACCAAAGTCATGTGAAAAAGATGATTTATCAAGATACGCATTTCATGCTGAACCAGTACTCATCAGTTGGCCTAGATAGGATTTTATAGATAGGACTTTACTATAGTTTGATTACAAGTGTCAAACTTTCTGAACTCACAACTTTGTCACAAATCACTTCATAGAACTATATTAATGATTATTACTGATCATGCATTAAACTAAAAATTATCTTTAGTTCAAATATACTTCTTAATTCTCTCAATTAAAAACATGTATGTAGTGATTACTCTCTCCAAGCTGAATTCAGTGCCATCTATGAATCAACATATATATTATGAAGTAATATAATTTAGATAGTCAACTCCAGGGCTTTTTTAATAAAAAAAAGTTGTTGGAACTCATTTTTTGTCAAGCTTCTTACTAAAGAAAATTATATTCAAATATCATTTAAATGAAATTTAAAGCAGTGTTTCCTATGCTATGTAGCAATCAAAAAAAATTAAACAAAATTTATCATAATTTTTTTATCTTGGACATGTCAAATCTGAAGCAAATAATCTGGCCAATCATTTTGAGTTTAGCATTGCATCTCAAGATCCGCTTGAGATGATTCAGGAACATCAACTTGCACCAATATTTCCATATTTTCTGTCATAATTTTGGACATTTTATTAGTGGGACCGATGGTTGAGAAGTAACTGGAAATGCTTTTCATTTTTAAATTTGAGGTTAATTTTTACACTATAAAATAAAAATAACATCAAATTTACATAAAGATAAAGAAATTAATAATTCACACATTGTCAATCACTACACAGGTGCACTCAATCACAAACGTCAAACATTACTGGCTGCATATGCATTGCTACAGTCATTCATTCATCATGAGTGACCAATGGGGATGGGGTTGAGTCCATTTCTCATTACATGAGAGTACCAATTTTGAATCCATCCATCTTTCATCTGATTCATAAAACACCATATTTTTTGATTTGTTTCAGTTATATAAATATGGATTGTAATTATGTATATGTAATACCATTTCATCTAATTATGTTTTAAACATTAAAAATATACTGAAAAGGGTGCTGGAATGCCATTCCACCATGTTACATATCAAAAAAAAAGCCCTGGTCCACTCTAAAATTTTTAAATGCTATGATATAAAATATGAGTGTGTTTCATATTTTAACTCATGTTATAAAAATGTGATAACATTAGGTTTTATTTTAAATTAGGTAAAACTACTTAAAATATTTGAAATGATTCATACAATGTATGCCAATGAATTCATTAAGTCATAAGAATGTTTTAAAAAATGTTGTGATGGTAGGGAAAAGTATTGAAAATGATTTTACAATGGTACAAAACATGTAGTCATGTATTACCTCATAACTTAAAATACAGATATGCCACTGCCTTAAAATTGTTATGGCAAACAACTAAACTTAGTTGCTATGTAATACATGTATTTATTCAGATATAGAGGTGCAGACAGCTTGAAGGGAGACTCAGTCTCCTCTTCATTGGGATATTGTGTCTATAGTTATTATACACTTATGACATGGAATATTCAGTAACAAGTTATAAATGGAAAATTACTTTATTAAAGACTCAAATATTTGAAATTTAAGCAGATGAGAATTTATTACAAGTAACAAATCAAAAAATAATGTTTGAAAATTAAAACTAGTAAAAATAATTGAATGATTTATTTGTTGGGAGTTCATAAGCTGTTTGTGCACTGGAAGTAACAGAGTTGCAGACATGATTCATAAACCTTGAGGTCCTTAGTTCACCACTATGTCACCACACTAAGTCATGCAGGACACAAGATTTATTATCAAATATAATGAACGTCAACAAAAGTCCTAGTGAGTTCTTATTTTAGTGAACAATTGAAAAACTTGTGTTTATACATTAAAAAAGGTATATGACTTTATTGTTTGGGTTTTTAAATAAAACAGAATCCATCCTATAATATCACAATCCTAAATTGAATGCCCTATCTACTGTACCAAATCTCACAGAGCTATTTATACATAAGGCTTTTAATAAACTAAATAGCATCACTATCAGGTGAGATTAGAATTAAAAAGCATTTTAAAGATGGAATTATCGTCTGGTAAATTGGAAATAAAAGAAGAATGGGCATAAACAATGAGGATTGCCAATTCCTCTACAAGCTTTGTGATAAATGTTTAGCCAGAGCCAGCACTTAAAATATCTCTGTCAGGAACCCCTCCCCAAACCCCTGACCATGGTTTCATGCTTTGGTACTCCTCAGAGAGGTGTCAGTGTAAGTTCAGACACTAGATCTAAAAATACCAACCCAAAGACCAAGCACTTATCTAAAAGTTATCCATTGAGTGGAAAATCTGAACTTTTCACACAAGCACGAAACCATGGTCAGGGGTTTGGGGAGAGGTTCCTGACGGAGATATTTTAAGTGCTGGCTCTGGCTAAGCATTTATCACAAAGCTTGTAGAGGAAATGGCAATCCTCATTGTTTATAACTTACAAGCTCAAGAGAATAGGGTCATGTGATCTATGACTCTTATTTTAACTAAGAATGAGCATAGTCTTAATAAAATTTATAAACAAACATCAACACGTTAGGTACCTTTAATTAAAAAAATAAATCTTTAATTAATAAAAATTTAAGGAAGAAATAGACGTGAAGCCATTTAGAATAAGGCATAACAACATATAGTGTGATTAACAATTGAAAAATGTGAAAACTGTATTAATCTCGCAACAGATTATTTTCAGGAAGTGAACGATTAATTATATGGATTAACGCAAAATATTTAAAAAATGGTTATAATATTTGATATCTCTAATCTTCAGAAATGTATCAATGAGTTTAATCCAGAGCTGACAAATTATTTTAAGTTTGTAAAAGAAATTTGAATATGATTTGATTTGAGTAAAATCAATGGAAATAACAAGTTAATTTGCTAATATCAGCTGTACAATTGGCAAAAACAAAACTAAATGATTCGAGAGGTCAGCATAGCTGATTTACAAGCAGTTGTCCCGGGTTAGCGGATTCGCTTTCTGGCCGATGCTATGACACATGAAAAAAATAATAATAATTCAACAGCAAACTTTTTATTGAAACAATGCAATGTATGAATAAAAAAAAGTATATAAAAATTATTTAAAATGAATAATTTGCAATAACTATGTGGAATTCTGTAAACTCATATGGATAAGGGTGACATGATGTAAAGAAATATTATAAAATCATAAGAAAAGCTATTTTTTTTTTTGTAAAAAAAGATTACTTTAACACTACAGGATGATGTACTAATATATGTAACTAGTGGTTTAAAATAAATTTTATTATTCTATTTGATATGTAAATAAATAAATAATTTTGAGGTCAATTGCAAATCATGAGGATTAAAATTGAATTTCCTCCCCTCTCTATTTATGTATATATTCACAGTGTAACCCAGTGAAGAGGTAACTGTTTGTGATATGATGTGATGTGATGCACTGTGACTTCTTCTTAAATGGCATCAGGAATCTCTCAGCAATTATGCCCAGAGAAACCTGTTAGCCACTTTACCTTCTCTTTCCATTCCCCACCCTAAGTTTTCCCATAATCTACTCCATCCCATTTTCACAACATAATATTTGGCAACTCTATGGCCTTTATATCTAAATCCCCTTATCTTTTCTCAAACCCAGCATAAAAACCAATAACACACTTTCTGTATAATTTCTTTGTTCATATTTGTTCTTTCATAACTTCATTATTTGTACCCTTTCTGCTTTCAAGCATTTACATTCAATTAACAGATGCCTAATATTTTATTTGTTTTCCTTACACAATTTGAAAACTAAACACCCATATGTATATTCTCTTGTGCTAAAGATCCCATTCAAGCATTAAACAATAAACTACTTTCCTTGCTATTATCATAAATTAACCCGCACCCAATATTTAATTTACTTCTATATATACTTAAACTCTTTTTACTCTCCATATTGTTCTTCATCTCTTCAACTTCCTATTCTTTATTAATGCATCCATTCTTTTATCACATTCCTTACCATTATAATATTCAACAATCCTCCTAACAAAATTATACCACCTTTTGTACAAGTATACTGATATAAAATCTTTATCCAAATCTTTTGCATACCACATTACTATTCTCACCCATCTTGTTGCCTGCCCTTTACTCGTAACCCAATTAAATACTATTTTGGTTACTCTTTCATTATCCATAAACTGCAACCTACCAAACATTTTTATTTTACTTTTTGCATCTCTCATATAAAAACTTGACCATCCCATTTCTTCTGAAAGCTGCCTATAGTGCCATCTATGAATAAGTACCTGTGTTATGCGATGACATAATTTAGCTATTTACCACAAACATTAAGATGCGTGTGTTTCATATTTTAAAATAATGTATTAACATTAAATTTTGATTCGAACTGGTCAAAACTACTAATGAAATATTTACAAATGTGTGTGGCAATAAAGCTATAAATCTTGAAGATATTTTCTAGTAGTATTCAAGATTGCAGCCACTGGGAGAGCGTAAAGATGATCCATGAAGGTACAACCTTCTTTTACATTTTATGTCACAACTCATGATCTAAAAATAGTAACACCTTCAAATTTTTGTGAATAGCTTAAACATGTTGCTATATAGCACGTGTTGATTAGAGAAGGTACTGCAGGCAGCTTAGAAAAATAACCAATCACTTTTTTACAGGGGCATACAGTGTGTATATATATATATTAATTGAACAATGTTGAGTAATGTCCTAAATATTAAAATTCCGGAAGAAAAAAGTTACCATCAGCCCAGATCCAGTGATGTTAGCTGGGTTATTATATTCTATTGTCTAATTTCTCAACATGCTGTTAGGGAGGAAACTCTTATCACACATATATATGTTTTACATGATTTTTTTAAATGTTACTTATATAAAACCATCATTACAACCCCTTTTCCCTTTCATCTGCTTTTAAATGATAATGACTTTCCAGCTATTAATATAAAGCACTTTAGAAAATTAAAATAATTTCTGTATGATACTTACCTTATTTAGATTTCTTTTCTAGTAGTGTTTTGAGTTATTGATTTATCCATTGTTCCATTTTTTTCTCTTTCAAAGAGGGGTCATAGCGATGAGGTTCGGGAGGGGGTTGTATTCTTCATCTCCAAATGGAATGTTTTTATGAGTTTTACTTGAGCTTTTATTAAAGAAAATACAGTAATGATTTTTTTCCCCTTATAGAAGATTTGCTTTCATTGATCGTATTTTTTTGTTCATCTTTATTTGCCTGGATTCAAAGTTCTTTTTTTATTAGTTGTGTATTTGATGGACTCTTGTTTTCTCATTTGTATCAGTTTTAGCACTACAACTATGTGATTGACAATCTTGATAAGTGGGACAAGTGTTTTTGTTCAGATAATTTTACAGACTATAATCACAAACTCGGAGAATCATTGACCCATTATGATAGAAGATTGACCCCAAAGCCTACAAAATGTTACTTAATATTTTGAATTTTTTTCCCATTTCCATTTAAAGATATTTATTTATGCTTTTATTTTAGATATATCTAGAGATAAATAAACACTGTTTAGAAAGTGTACATTCCTAAACATATAACACAGTTAGTTAATCAAATCACATACAAGCTATATGTTGACTAACAAGCCTCAGTTTGATAATAAACTATTATATAATGACGATGTAATCGATAGTTTCTTTATCCGCATTGATGTGGGTTATTAATTATTAAATGATGCTTCTCTGAAAGTATGGGACGATGGCATCTTAGTTTATATGTATGAACTATTCCCATCCTCTAATATTAATTTTTAATTGTCTTTAGAATAAATCAAACACTATTTATAATAATAGCATACAGGTTAGTACATATCATAATGTTTTTTCTGTTCGTTTGGTGTTGCTGATCTGGCTGGTGACAGAACTAGAATTGGAATAAAACCTGGATCTTACCATGTCACGAATCATCATATATTTACTATTCATATCTCCTCTGTTCTTTTGGTGTTGCTGATCTGGCTGGTGACAGAACTAGAATTGGAATCAAGCCTGGATCTTACCATGTCATGAATCATCATAGATTTACTATTCATTTCTCCTCTGTTCTTTTGGTGTTGATGATCTGGCTGGTGACAGAACTAGCATTGGAATCAAATCTGGATTTTACCAGGTCATGCATCATCATAGATTTAATATTCATGAATTATATGTCCAGATTCGATTCCCATGTTAGCACTGTGATGGGTTGAACCAACAATACTTGAAGAAAAGAGAATATATTAGTCCCAGTGTTGGGCTAGATACTAACCTGTGTGCAATAAAGTTTACATTTTTCTACAAACATTTAATAATTAATACTGAAGATGAAAATAGTCCAAGATATAATTACTGGTCATTATTTAATTTGTGAATTTGTAGGTATTTGATGAACTAATAATGTTACACATATTAAAACTTGACAAAAATCGTGAATAAGTCAAAATCATCTAAGCATGGGTTTCATAATTTCATTCGCATAGTGAAAACATCTCGTTACAATTTCAGTTCATGTGTTTGACATGTCGATAATTTAGGTTTGAACCAAGATCAAGCCAACTTGAAAAGTTTTTTAACAGCATCAGTTGCATTTTCAGAATGTAAACCAATAGCCAACCTAATAAACCATCTGGGAGTGTTTTGTAAATGGGTGTCCAAATGTTTATACTTAAAAGATTAACTAATGCTGCAAAAACATTAAAACTTCTATCTGTTTTTGATCAATCTAGTGATTTTTTTTTCACTATTCTTTTATGACCAGATGTTGAAATAGCTTTTGCACTGCTGTGAATTACATTCACTCTTTTAAATGCAAATTGTACAAACTACTAAAAATAAAATGGTTGAGACATTTAAAAATACATAATATACATTTAAATATGGAATTTAATTTATTTTAATTAATGAACAAATGGGCAAGTTTCATGTAATAAATAAGAAATGTGTTCTGCAGTTATGTTGCTAGGTAACTATCAATTAAAAGTGACTACTTATTCTGGTAATTAACAATAGTCTTTTAATCTAAGTTTACTTAGAAATATAAGGCAGTCCTTAAGTAAACTCAGATTACTATTGTCTCTTAGAGCAAATGGTTTAGCTTTACGCTGTCACTTTTAATTGGTTGTTACATAGCAACATCATTTTTTTTCTCATGTGTCATAGCATCAACCGGGAAGCGTTCCCACTAACCCAGGACAACTGACTGTAAAGCAGCTGTCACTGACCTCTCGACCACCAATTTTTGACAGCAACATCATTATTAGACCTATTTTTTAGTTATTGCATTGTTTATATTTTAATTAATCAGTGAAAATATTTATTAAACCTTTGTGTGATGTAAAATTATACTCTAGAAGAGTATCTGAGCAACTATTAGTCATTGAATCTACACTTTGAAATAAAAGGAGATTGATATATATAATTTCCAAACTATTACTCTCATAGTTAAAAGGTGTTCATATTCTGCAATAAATATATATGACAAGACTGTTGAGCCAAAGTACGTGTAATGTGACTGGACCAGTCTGCTACTTTACATATGATAATGAAATATGATCTTCCAGATAGTGCGCAATGATATATATTGAAATCCATTTATCACATTTCTTCACCCATATTGCAGTTGTAGTACAATTATTATATATATAGAATTGTAATAATTATATTTATAAAGCGCATACTCTTGTCTTTTAAATAAATCTTGTGTTAAAGATTTTTAGAGGTCCCTACTGTCGTTTTTTCAGGCGCAGAGTCTTAAGGTTATAGCTTTAATAAATATTACTATATATATATATAGAAGTAAAGCACTAAACAAAATATTGAAACTTAAACATGGGTTGTGTTTAACTTTTACACTTAGCGTTTAATGTTTATTTTTTATTAAGTTAATTTTTACCATATTGTGAGAAATATGATAAATAGACATTTTAAGTAGATAAATGAAAAATTTCAAAAATTCTGATAAATTGTATATTAAATTACACTAACTATTGGTTTACATATTTAAATCTGAGTTTAGCAGTTGCAAATATTTATAAAAACATTTGCTGCTTTAATTAGCTTTTAACCTTAAATTGAAAAGAAATCATTAAGTTGAAAAGTTATCATTAAGTTGAAAAGTTATAAAAAAGAAAACTATTTAAATTCTAGGATTAATATCAATTTTATTTAGAACTTTTAATAGGTGTTTAATTGGTTTAATTATAATTTTGATTTTAATTATCATTAATAATACCCCCTTTTTAATAATTGGTTTGAGTTTGCCTTCAGGTCTGAAAGATTTAACCATTAACTGTTCTTAATTATGCAAATTTGCGGTTTCTTTTTATAAATTTTAAATCTAAGAATTATAGATATATATGTGAAAAACTGGAAAACTAAAAATTATTTTGATGAAAAGAAATGCATTGTACAAGTTGATTAATTACTTTTTTTCCAAAATACAATTATTAAAACTACCGAATTTTAAACCATAAAACTAATAGAATGAATGTAGATGAATAAATGTACAACATTTCACAACTAAATATTAATATATTTTGTTGTTGTACATGATCAAATATATTATTTATTGTGGTAAATGAAACTAATTTTTTCTTTTTCTTTTGTAGTCATTAAAGATGACAATTTTTACATTAAATACGTTGGAAGTGTGAAAGCACGATTTATTATTATATTAAATATATCATAAATGAAAATGGTGTATGTTTTGTAAAATCACTGAAAGAAAATTATAATCACACTAATTCTATAATCAAAACAATATTATATATAATGAATAAACTCTACTGTATATTTTTAGTATGCATGTTGCCAGTTTATTTTCAGAAGACATAACTTTAATGAAGTCACTATCCTATGACATCATCAATCTTACACAATAACCACCATTTTTTGGTCGCCATCTTGAAAAAATGGTGGATATTTTTTAAAAAATATTTTGAATTTTTTTAAAGATAATAATATTAAATAACCAATTGTAAATCATAAGTGGGTACAAATTGTAGATGAATGCTATGGTGAATCCACACATAAAAGTCTATCAGTAACCAAGTTAAAGGTATAAAAATCTTTTCTTTTATCAAGGCAAATATCTCCCTGCAGATTATTTATACACTGATTATTCTTCTCTTCAGCTAAAGAATCTTGTTTATTATTTTTAAATGCTTTTATTTAACTTATACATTTTATTTTTTATTTATTCAGATAAAATATTGCATCCGATTTTTAACATACTTATCAAATGGATACATTCAAATTTTGTACATGTATTAGATATTTATAACAATGCAATATAACAATATAATATTTTAGAATTGTGCAGCCATTTGCCTAGTCTACAAGTATCAGCTGGTGAAATTTCAAATAATATTCAATAAGTTTTCAGTAATCCTCAATAAATGGCAGTATATTTTTTAAAAAATACACCTGGGTCTCATTTTATGCAGTAGATAGGTTCCTCAGAAAATGCGCACAAAAGAAATCGCACAAAAACAGACTTAACTTACCTTGAAAAATGGGGAATAGGTGACTGTAATTTTCGAAAATCACATAAAACAAAGCAACAACGTAAAATTACTTTAAAATTAACATAAAAAAATAAGAAAATAAAATGACTAATAACAAATTTTAGAATTTGAAAAAATTGATACAAGACAAACTTTTTTTACTTTTTTTATTAACTACAGTATTTAATTTTATTCAAAACAATATATTTTTATGCATAATTTACATGTTTTTATACATGTACAGTATTTAAATCATTATCACTATTTGAGACATCAGATTCGTCATGATGAGATGTGATGTGAGGTACTGTAGCTTCTTCTTAAACGAAGTCAAAAGGAAATACAACTAAAACGTTTTCCAAACGCTGTTGATCCTTCCCATTTTGCTAAGCAATCTAAAATTGAAATTTTTGTTTCCAAAGAAATTCATTTTCTTGGGTGTTTTTTTTTCTCTGTTAGAGTAAACTAAAAGTTTAAAATAAAAATAAAAACTTAGACTTATGATAATAAAAAGACACCGGCTCATCACTATTGGGCAAAATTTAATTAAAACTAACAATTAAAAATTCAATTCTTATTTTTGTCTTTAATTTTTTTAATTTTCAATTTCGTTTAAAAATCAAATTTCATCGTTTCACATCAAATTAATTTCAGATCACGTTACATAATTTTTAAATTGTTAATTACAATTAAAAATCATATTTTAATTGTCAAATTAAATTGTGCCCACCACTGTTACTCACCTTTTAAAAATAAACTTGCAGACACTAAATGATTAATTGATTATGTACTCTTTTTATAAAAAGCAAAAATTGAATGTGGTTTAAAATGCAAAAACAACAACATACACGGTATTTTTCATCTATAATGTTTGAACAGATTTACATTATAGCCTTGTAAAATTTAATGTGTGCATATAAAATGGGGAAATTCTGATTTTAAGTGAATTATGAACTTCTTCATTGCATAAAATCTATTACAGTACTATTATAAAGTGCTGAAAATATTGAAATTATTAGATTGAAGTCAAACTCTGATAATGTGCTATTACTTTAAATATGATGTCAGTGCATGAAATTTATAATATTTAAAGTAATAGGGCATTATCAGAGCTCGACTTCTGATCTAATAATTTTTATCACATAAAATAAAATTGCATACAAAGATATTAAGAAGAAACATGAATCGCATAACTTCAAAATCACATTAAATAAATCTGCATTAAACGAGACCTGGGTGCATATGCTTTTGTTGAATTCCCTGACTAATTCACAAAAAGCATTTACAAATAAATAAAATAGAAAGAAAAAGAAATGAAGAATGAAATAATTTATTTTGATTGTTTAACTAAAACTTGATTTTTTTTTTTATGAGGCTGCTTTTTTAAACTAAAATCTTTTGTAAATGATTTTTAGAGTAGGGCAATTTTATTTCAAAAATTAGAAATATGGCAAAATTATTTACAGTCTCAGTTCATGTAAAAATATCAAAATCCAAAAAAATAAATAATATATATGAAATATTTTATAAAAAATTAGCATGCACTACAAAGTAAACAATATTTTTTTTCATCAGCTATAATTTGGGTTCACATGATCACCATTTCATATGCTTACATAGGCTATTAATAACAATAGCAAGATCTCTACATGGTAGTGCCACAAAGTACGAGCTTTCATAATCAATAGATGCAAAAAGGTTTATACATAAAATCACTATCTAGTGCATACTCATGCAATATCCCCAGACTAGTTTCTAGCTTGTGGCTTTCATCAGTGTTGAGTCTTGGATTTGAGAGCACTTCTTCTAGATCTTAGGATCTAATGCAACCTTCCAGCAGCCACCTTTTATCTATTTGGTTAACTATAAAGCTAGAAGCTCAAGATGAAAGCATAATAATGTTTTTAGCCCCGCATTTTCTTGTATAGTCATATAGATCTGAATTCACTTTAGCATCTATACATTTTGGTGTCTTTGGTTTTTCAAAAACAGAGCTCTCATTATCCTATGGGCAGAATAAGTATAAAACCATTAAAATCACAGGGATCACCATTTTTATTGTTTTCCTGAAGGTTTGTGATGATGGTGTTTTAGTTGTATTTATATAGGGGACTATTTCCATCATCTCTTCTGAGTATTGAATGTCTTTAGAAAAATGTAACTTTATTTAAATATTCCAAATACATTCAACTGTTAGTAATAGTGCACAGGTTAGTATATGCACAATGTTTTAAGAGGTATTATTCTCCCCTTTGGCAGGATGACTCAGTTGGTTAGAGCATTACCTTAAAATGCAATACTCAAGAATCTAAGGGTCCAGTACTGTCACTGGTTAGGCCAGAAACAGGAAAAGAGACAATAGTACTTCTCAAAACATTGTCCATATATTAACCTATGTGCTATTACTAGCAGTTGAATGTATTTGGAATATTTAAATAAAATTAAATTTTTCTAAATCAATACTCATAATAGATAATGGAAATAGTCCAATATATAAATACAACCATTTCCTCTGCTTATGCAGGCTGTTAATAACAGTAGCAACTCTCCATATAGTAGTGCCACCAAGTGCAAGCTTTCTGAATCAATGACTGCATTATGAACTTGGGTTGAAAACGTTATTGTTTTCATCTTGGGCTCCTAGTTTTATAGTTAACCAAATAGATAAAAGGTAGCTAATGTAGTGTAGCATTAGATTCTAAAGTCTAGCCACAGCACTCCCAAGTCCATTGGATCTCACTGATGAAATTCACAAGCTAGAAACTAGTCTGAGAATATTGGATGATTAGGCACTAGATAGGGATTGTACACACAAACCTTCCTGCATCCATTGATTTTGAAGGCTTGCACTTGATGGCACTACTGTATGGAGAGATTACTACTGTTACAATTTGAGTTGTTATATTTAATTTGAAATAAAAGCATGTAACTTCTAGAAATTAATTCATGTAATCACTGTTTTGTGATTAAATTAATTAATTTTTGTGATTAAAGTAATCACTGAAGGTCCCGTGCTTTTATTTCAAGTTAAATACAATAAACCAAATTGTAGTTGAGGAAAAAACATGTTTCTTACTTGTTAGTGCATTATTCCTCAAATTAAATGACTATGTGTTTTTATAAATATTTTACATGAATTATTAAAATTTATTACCCTGTGAAATATAGCACTATGGTGGTGAATTTGCAAACTAAAAGTTTCTAGGTCAATTCCCAGTGGATAATATGTTCAGAACAGTCAACCATATATGTAAAGAATTATAATCATAGGATTATATATATAACAAAATACTTCCAGTGTTTATATATATGCAATACTTCCCAGTTAAGGCTCATGCAACTGTAATAATATGGTCTAACATAAGATAATAATTTTTATAGGAAAATGGTAGCAATATCATTTTGTACCCATACAGAGATTGCTACCCTTTACTTATAAAAATCACTAATCTTATGTTGGGCTGGAGAGTATTTGACTAACATATTGCTACAGTTGCATGGCAAAGTATTACACACAGATCACGATACCTTCAATCCAATACCACTTTATGTCATATGCTTACTTCGTAATGATTAAAAAGAGGTGGTGCTGGTCTTAACTTGTTTAAGATTGTATAAAAGTGCATATATTTAAACAATTACAAATAAATGCAAAATTTTAATTAACCAATATTACTAATTTTGCACTTGTTTAAAATCATAGTCAATATAGGAAAATAGATATTTTATATATTGTAATTTCTCTATTGTGGCTCGCATATATAATCTATAAAAGTAAATTTAAAAAAGAGCTAAAAGAAGTTAAAACTAAGATTAACTAATTTTAATCTCATAAAAAGATATTATTATGTGTTTTAAAACTCCTGAAGGGTTTAGTTTTTTTTAAATGCAAATAATGATGGAATAACTTTTTTAAAAAAAAAAAAAAATTTGAAAAAAGTTAGATTTGAAAATAATAAAATATTAAATATTAATACAAAAAATAAACCAAATGCAGATTAATCTTCAAAAAATTGGAGACATATTTTATAAAGGCAACCCCCTCTCTATTGTTATAAACATTGCTAAGGAAATTTTGACTGTTACTAGCCAACACATAGATCTTTTTTTTGTGGAGCTTACTAATTTTGTTCAATTGTCAAATTAGGAGCTATGAAGATGATATTTAATCCTTTTGATCCATATTTATTTAGTACAGTTGGATAGAGATCCAATTGGGTGCTGACCTTAACCTGCTAAGAATATAGCATTTATGGAACTGTTTGCTGTTGAATATTGAAAATAAATGCTTCTTATGCCCAGCATTGTCAGATTTGCTTGTTTTTCTATAATAAAAGACAATATTTATTTAAAAAAATAAAAAAGGCAAAAAAGTAAACCATGGATTACAAGAGGAATGTACCCAAAAAGAGGATCATGCAGACATATTAAGCATTTATAAAGAAACTTGTTGTTGACCAAAAATTCTGCTAGTTTTTACCATTTGTACATACACCCATGATAATATGTAAATAATAATTGAGGTTGAACAGTAAGTTGACATTCAATATTTTAAATGCACACAAAAAATCAGTGTCCATAAGTTGAGCTCAACAGACAAACAAAACAAAAGAAAAATGTGGTAAGATCTTTTGAATGACCTTATTATAAGTAAGAAATAACTTTGCTTACAGTCATCAAAAGTAATTTATTATTTTTTTGCAAAAGACACTTTTTTTTTTCTTAAATTAAAATTAATACATTGATATATATTTTTGTTATTGTTATATGGATAAATATACTTTATAATATGAAAAGATTGGGAAAACGTTCATTTTAAATTTTATAAGAGTTGTGAATTACCATAACTTTAAAAATATGAGATCAATCAAGTTTGGAGAGGGGGGGTTAATGATTTTAAGTAAATAAGTTTAGGTATTATACACTTGACTGCTTTTGCCCACTCTAAGTAGTTTTTTTTTTGTCATAAGTATTTCATCTTATTAATTAAGTTCATATGTATATATAAGAAAAGTTGAATAGTTTTATATTTTTTTATTGTTGGAAATGAATTAATTATTATTATTAAAAGCATTGTTTCTTATCAATTTTTCATTTGGCATGCAAGTATTTATTTTAATATCTAAGAGTAGAATATATTTTGATCTAGTACTTCTGATAAAGTTAATTTAAATAGCTAACTATTCGAATAATATTTGGGTGGATAATGACCAGCAAATTGATTGGGTTTACATTAAGGCTTCTGTTGATGTAAACTTTTCAATCACCTGCAGCTATGATCAAAATTTTAGGTTATAGTCACTCACCTTATACAAGGTCACCCACTGATTATTGATGAAAAAATAGTCGTTTCCCTAGAGTAATACACCATAATAACAAATTTCTAGCAGGAGTGGTTCTGAAACAATACATATATATATAATTTGCATAGCTAAATGTATATAAAATTAATGAGAGAAACACTCTCTCTTAGTTTATGAATAAAGAACAATCTATATAACAAAGATCAAGAATAGAATTAAACAGATTACATTTTGGCAACGACAACAATAACTCTCAAGTTTCTTTTCTTTTCAGCAATGACAAACAAATTAAAAAATTGTATTCTCCTAATACCTTTTTTTTATTTTATTTTTTTATAGTCCTGAAGTGTCTTATCTAGAAATCCTTGGATCCATCTGACATACTTCATGTATGTATTTCATTGGTTCTGTGATTAAGAAGATTTTTCCTCGGTGGTCTGTGTGCATATGTATTTTGGGTGGGAGAAGTAAGTCTTGTTTCTATCTCTTGACTCTTATCTATTTCATAATCTTTTTAATGAACATTTTGCTCTAAGGACCTGTTTGTAATTCTATTTTTGTTAAGAACTCTCTTAATGACTTTTAAGATTAAAAGGTTTTTATTATTGTTTTATTTTAAGATTAGAATCTTTGCTACAATTCTATAAATTCTTTAAGCTTATTTTATTTTCAATATTTAAATGAAACTTATTAATAAATTAATAACTCATTACTTGTGCATTTTGAATGTCTATGCATTTAACTCATCATTAGATATCTACAAAAAAAAAAATTAAATGTAATGTATATATACATTCTGTTACAATATCTTCCGAATTGCCCAGAAATTTTAAAAGAAAAAGTGAGAAACAATTAAATTTATGAAGAAAGAAAAGGCTCCAGGTAATGGTGGAATTATAATTGATATATTAAAAAAAGCAGGTGAAGAAATAGAATTTTTTTTAGCAAAGTTATATACTATAACGATCCAAACGAAGTGGGAGATCGCATCGCACCGCACCGCACTACCAAAGGGCGCCATCTAGGCATTTGAGCCTAGAAAAATTTATAAAGTAGGCAGATACGCGCTATTAGGATTCCACTTTATTTACATATTTAGATCGTTAGCCCATTGTCACTAGCTCAGCGGAGACGCAGAGATAAAAATCTATAAATTTTATATCTTAAATATAAAAGAATAAATAATAAAAGCCACTGCCAGAAATTAACACAGAAAAATATTTATTTACGCACATATAAAATCATTCTAAATTCGAGGAATAAGTTTAACATTTAGATTTTTATCTTAATTTTTAATTTACATTTAAAATAGCTTGCTATAATGTTTAATATTTTATTTAGAGAGTCGAGTATGAATGGACTACATAGGTCTGCATTTGAAAGGAAAATATTCTTCCCTGATTTAACCTTAGGCAACAAATTTCACAATCAACTGGCGCCAATCCATCTGATACATTCATGTATTCAATGTAGCATGATACGACAACACAAAATACTATATTGTCAGGAATGTACATCTGAACAATAAGTAGAAATAGAGAAGACATTGACTCTCCACCAACAGGAATGTGACATCTGTGGGCAAGTAGATCAATAAACTAAAAACTCCATAGGAATGGACTGCGGTCTTCTGCCGACTTACAAACCCATCCATAGGCAAACAGAGGGTGTGTGGCGTATATCTATAATCCTGCCCGTAGCGGATCTCATACTACATTTACTAATTACACAAATATATCCAATCCATTGAACCAATTCAACTACGAAATGAATAACCTAAGATTACCCTCCCTAAATACAACTTTACAAAACTATATAGCCATTCGCGCCCAACTTAATTTTAACATTTATATACGTTCGCACAGATTTATTTAAAAATGTTGGGTATAGATCGATTACATAGATTCCACGGTCAAAAACATTTCAAAATAAACATAATCGATCAAAATACAAAATTATTGATACCGACAATCGCAGAGGGAAACTTATAAGTAACCCAATAGTATTCACCATAAGATACTTGCATTGTCACCAATAACTTAAAAGACATCCGAATAAATACATTTTAGATACTCACCGTAAGGTATCATTATTTATCGAATGTCTATATATTTTGATCAAATATGAAAACCAAAATATAATTAACCGCAAACGAATCCATGCAAGCGTCTATAAACAACTTGAAATTACCTCATTTAAAATTTAAACAATAAATATCAATACAATAAATAATAAATGGAAATGATTTTTTTTTTTTTTTATCAAACGCACACATATATAAAATATCACATTATCAATTTAGTTGACACATAAGTCAGAGAAAAGTTCCTTTTTATAAAATTTAAATTTACTTAGCAATCTTTAAAGTTCTTAATTAAGGTTATGATTTTTACAATTGTTCAGTTCTATTGCTTACGGTAGAGAAGTCCCTGTTCCCGTTGGCAATTCCCACGCAGACTTTCCTGGAAGACCGGTCTGATGTTTTGGAGGTGGCAGTTGCTGGTTCTGTCCTGGTATCACAGTCTTTGCATTTTTAAATAAGTGAGTGAGGACGACAAGTGCGTCTTGTCGCCAGACCCACCAAAATCAAGTTGGAAAAAGCTCCTCGAACTCAATATTTCTTTCTTTTTATATCATCCACAAGGATTCACTGAACAAAACGTCACTAATCTGTTTTTTCGTTATGGTCCGGGCCAAGGCTTAGTGCTTCCATTTGTCAAGCTAAAATCTCTTTCTTCTCTTATCTAACTTTCCATCTGACTTTTTAATTAAACAGCTTTTAGATAATTAATAAACAACCATTTCCCTTTATAGATTACAGGAATTAATTAATACCTGTTTTTATTTTAACTTACGTTATTTTTTTATTAAAATATTTTTATATTTCAATCTTGTATTTTTTATTAAAAAAAATACGTTCAAATACTTTTTTTTTTTGTTTATGAAAAAAATATTTTTAAAGTTTAACATCTGTGCGAATATATATATTTAACAATGTTTTAATTTTAGCGTTTAGTTTTTTACTTTTATTTGCGAACTTTTAAGTTTTTATTTTAAATTAATGTAACGACATATTTATATATCGTTACAATACCAAATGTCTAAATGATAAAGATGTACTAGATGATTGGAAGAATGCAGTATTAATATTAATATTTTAAAAAGGTGATAAAGAAGATATTATAAATTACAGACCTATCAGTTTTATACAAAATTTTTACTAAGATAATTACAACTCGTCTACAGAAACCACTGGATTTCCACCAACCAAGAGAACAAGCTGATGTTAAAAGTGGTTTTAGTATAGTAGATCATATCCAGGTATTGAGAGAAGTTATAGAAAGGACAAATGAATATGAGTTGCCATTATGTTTTAGATTTGTAAATTATGAAAAGGCATTTGATTCTATAAACATTTCTTCAGTGATTAAAGCATTGGATCATCAAGGTATACATCCAGGATATTGTCATATTTTAAAGAATATTTATAAAAATGCAACAGCAACAATTAGATTACATAATGATACTGGGAAAGTTAACATTGAGAAAAGTGTAAGACAAGATGACTCCATATCTCCAAAACTTTTTACAGCAATGCTGCAAAAAGTATTTTGTGGATTAAAATGGGGAACTAAAGGAATGAAAGTAAATGGAGATTATTTACGTCATTTAGATTTCACAGATGATGTAGTTGTTTTTGCAAATAATGCTTTAGAGCTGCAGGAAATGTTGCAGGAGTTATCAGATGAAAGTAGGAAAGTAGAACTAAAGATAAATGTTAAAAAGACTAAAGTAATATTCAATGGATTTTCTCAAAATATGAAAATAAAGATTGATTATAATGAATTAGAAGAAGTTCACAGCTACAAATACCTTGATTAGATTATTAATACAGATGAAAACATAATGGAGGAAATTAATCATAGAATAAAACTTGGTTGCAGTGCTTGTGGTAGAAATAATTTGATACTAAAGGGAAATTGCTTGTGTGTTTGAAAAGAAAGGTTTTTAATAAATGTGTTTTACCAGTTATGAATCTGAGACTTGGCCACTTAATAGAAGAGCAATATAGAGACTTCAGACTACTCAAAGAAGTATGGAGAGATGCATGTTAGGAGTAACGAGAAATGACTGAAAACTCAATATATGGGTAAGAGAATAAACAGGTGTTACTGATCTCAGTGAAAAAATTAAAAGACTGAAGTGGAGTTGGGATGGACATATTTCTAGAAGAGATTATAATAAATGGACAATTGAAATCTTAAACTGGATTCCAAGAGCTTGTAAAAGACCCAGAAAGAGACCTCATGTAAGATGGTTGGACGAAATAAGAAAATGTGCAGGGGTAATGTGGAAAAGAGAAGCTAAAGATTAGAGAAGTTAGATTGAACTTGGAAAGACCTTCATCCTGCAGTGGATTGATAATGGTTGATGATGATATCAAATATGTAATACTAGGAATGTGCATCTATTCAATGAATAAACAAATACATCACTAAGATAATTCACAAGCAAGATTCATAAAAAAAATCATTTAATGAATTTTCAAACAATTTCTCATATTTGTTTTATCATTGTCAATCTATTTCGTCACATTTATATGCCTTTGTTTGTTATATCGTAATCAATCAAGCACTTTGGAACGTGAAAAAACTGAACCTTATCCTTAGTGGTGATTTTTGTTTTCATACCGATCAAATCATCTTACAGTTTCAAATATTAATTCAAATAAAATTCGAATGATTTTAATGAGCACATAAATAATTTTTCAGCTTATCAAATAGTTAATGTCAAGAATATATCTTAGCAACCGTATTCAAACTTGTTTTTGCCATGAATAAGTTGATATCCCTTAGTCATTTACGTCCTCATTAAAATCATTAGTCTTGATAAGCTAGGGTTGAAGCGAAAGATGTAATGAAAAAAAAAAAAAAATAAGCATTGATATCATTGAAACAATTAAGAAGTTTAAATAGAATTGGATTGAGTATATTTTCAGAAAATATAATAGATAGATAGTTGAAATCTTAAACTGGATCCCAAATGATTGTAAAAGATCCAACCGTGTATGAGATAAACTGATGAAATAATGTTTGCGGCACTAATATAGAGAAAAGAAAATATGCATTGGAGAATTATTAAACCTGATGAGATCTTTATTATGCAGCAGTGAATCAGTAATGATTAAAATGATGATGGTGGGTTCTTTATTGCTACTTCATATCTTTATAATATTGTCTGTAGTTCTTTGTAGCAATCCATGTAGGCAACTTTTTGTTCTGTCTTAGAAGGCTTCATCATCTACTCCAAAATTCATTTACATATTTACTGTGACAAAATATCCAACAATTATTGACTCGTTAAACATAAAAATAGTTTCCAAGTAGCTGGTTTAATACCGTCGAGACTAGTGTTATTATTTATATTTTAAAATAAACAAACAGTATTATCTCTCCTTTTATGTTTATTTTATTATCAGTGTGAAATTTAAATAAATC
Organism: Epiperipatus broadwayi; assembly: GCA_028023455.1. Taxonomy (NCBI): domain Eukaryota; kingdom Metazoa; phylum Onychophora; class Udeonychophora; order Euonychophora; family Peripatidae; genus Epiperipatus; species Epiperipatus broadwayi. The sequence continues at coordinate 4,117,400 of JAQFVV010000021.1, read as the reverse complement.
AATAAAAAACTACTTTATAATTGTTTTCCTATAATCTCATTAATAACTTTTTTAATAAAAAAAATGCACAGAATTTACATATTTTAGTCATTAAACCGTGTCTCCTACACCTTTTAAATAATCAATAATTTTCATTAAAATTTCTAATTCTCTAAAACTGTAACAGTTTTAATGTTATGAGTCATAATTAAAGAAAATTAGTTGCTCCTGTTATATATATTTATGTATTTATATAAAGTTCAAAAGTCTTAATCAATACCTAATATAATTGAAATAAATTTCTTTTTTAAGGACTCTCATTTAAAAGTTTTCTTTACAAATACAAAAATAGACAAGTGTTTTATAAATCAAATAGCTCTGAAATAAGAGTTTAAGCACACACTAATGAACTTGTAGCCGTAAATCAAACAATTGTTTTATTTCTTTTGAATATAATATTTTTAAGGCTGAAAGCAAAGAGAAATCAAACTAATCTATCTAATAATCAAGTAATATTTTTATAATAACTAGCTTTTAAACTTGTGAAATGTACTATTTAAAGTATTAATAGCTCTTAGGATTAATAAGCTGTCTGTTTAAAAAGTAAAATTAAACAATAAAATATAACTCCTAGAAATTAAAGCATTAGTTTATTTTCTGTATATATATAATTAAAGAGGATTTGAACCCAGACTCCCAAGCTTTCTTTAGTAATCCACTCCATCTTATACAATCGAAATACACGACCACATACATGTGAAATGTGGTAGTGTGTATCAGTTGTATAAAGTGGATGACTAAAGAGAATTTGAACCCAGACTTTTGGACTCCCTTTAATCATCAACTATATCTTATACAACTGATACACATGACCACATATATGCAAAAAAGATCTTTTTAACATGCATGTGGTTATGTGTATCGGTTGTTTAAGATGCAGTGGATGAGTAAAGGAAGCTTGAAAATCTGGGTTCAAATCCCTCTTAATTACGTCTATCTTAAAAGTATACTATACTTGTATTTAAATGTTACATATATATATATAATTAATAAAACAATTCAGAAATTTCATAACTTGCTTTTAAGCTTGCATTTAAATGTTCACTAGATTGAGCTTACCAATAGTTCTAATGAAGCTTTATTTTATAAATGCTGAAAGAGAAAGAATTCAAAATCTCTATTGGAAAGTCCCTATCTTCAGACCAATTGGTTTCGAGCTTATGGTTCACCGCAGCGGTGTGCTGGGACTCTAGAATCTAGATCCCAGTGCTCCATTGAGGTGAGCCATAAGCTCGAAACCAATTGGTCTGGAGATAGGGACTTCCCAAGAGATTTTGAATTCTTTCTCTTTCAGCACTTATAAAATAAAGCGTGATTAGAGTTATTGATAAGCTCCATCTAGCGAACATATATATATATGATAGACTTCAAAAGAAAATGTTAGTATTAATTATAAAATGTAGATATTAAATACATATGCATATTTTCATGCTTTCCATATTTTGTCTTACATAAAACGATTCTGTTGGGTTTTAAATTATAGACAATGATATTGAAAAAGGAATTATCAACTGATCATGAGGATTCTCTAAGACTAAGGGTTTAGTCCTGGGTTCTTGTGTTTCGCTGCTTATTTCTGAAGAATTTACAACTGTAATAACATTTAGGAAAATCTTAGTTTAATTACAAGCTAAATAAAAAGTGTTTCAATTCTTTAAATAATATATTCATCATTGATAGGTAATTTTCTTGGATTCATGAATTCATTTCTTAATATAATCATATTTAATTTAGAATTAGCCCCTTTTAAATCATAAAAGTAATTATGGGTGCTATTGGAAAGAGATTATTCTTCATCATGAAATTTTTAGTACTTTTTACAATAATGCTATATTTTCTAACAAACTGAGTGAGATAACTTGTTACTGAACAGTCCATAATAGCTGCCACTTTAATTTCAATGATAATGTCACTCAGAAAAATATGACCTTTTACATATAAAAATAAAACATTTCTGTAAAAAATAAATCTGTAATAATAGATATCCTTGATTTCTAGTAATTATATGACACAATTATTACAAACTTATTGTGCAAAAATAATCATAAACTCTCCAAAGAATTAATATTTTAGTCATTTGAAATAGTTTCTCAAAGTAATAATGCAAAGTTTGAGACTTCCAAGAAGATAACAGATGCTCGTCCCTTTAGAGTTTAACATACTTTAATTTATTGTATTTTTGATTATCCTGACATCTTTAGAATTTTTTTGAAATTAAAATATTAAAAAAAAGTGTGAATGAATTTTAACACTCAAAAAAAGTTATAAAGTTTCTCAATAGAGGGCAACATGCATTCGCCTTGATTCCTCATATAAGACTACCTCATATGAAAGATCACCTACTATTGTGGTCTATGTAGAATAACAAAATAATTTCATGTTTCTTATCATTTAAGTTTAAAACTTATAAAATAATCAAAAAAATAAATTATATTTCATAATTATTATTAAAAATTTTTTTCAAAATAATAAAAATAACTTGGAGCAAAAAAAAAAATTTTTAAAAGTATTTTTTGTTTAGTTTTTGCTAACGTAATGTAAACAAGCACCATCATAATGTGCCAAATGAGTCTTGCAATTTAGAGCTTACTAATCTTTTAATTACAGCTGCCATCTAGGGATAAAAATAAAAATTAAAGCATAAACCCAATACTGTTAAATTAGAACTGCTCAACATGAAATTCAAATGCCAATATTAGTGTATAAATCAATTAATTACTGTCATGAATTATTTCAGAATATACAATATGAAATTACTGTGATGGTTTTTAGAAAAAGGTTAACATCTATTATTAATTCAATAACTAATGAGTTTTAGTGTAAAATAAATATTTTATATGGAAATAAAAAGTTGTCATTCATAGAAACTGTCACCTGGTTTAATAATAAAAAATGTCAGCATTTAAAAGGGTTACACACAGGAGTTACTATTCACTTTTTATATTGAAACAGGCAAAACTCTCCATACAGTAGTGCCACTCAGTGCAAGCCAGAGTAATCAATGGATGCCAGAAGGCTTGTGCATAAAATCCCTAACTAGCGCCGATTCATCCAATATCCCCAGACTAGTTTCTGGCTTGTGACCATCAGCAGTGAGAAGCCTGGATCTGAGAGCACTGCACCTAGATCTTAGGATCTAGTGCAACCCTCCAGCAGCCACCTTTTACCCCTACTTAACTACAAACCATGGAAAGTTTTGCCTGTTTTAATAACAGTTATGAGCAATCTTAAGAAATAGTGATCATGTGATGTTTAGTGATTTAACACTTCCTATATTATTGTGAATTTGGGAATATTTTACTATTAATAACAATCTTTTAATAGCTTGGATTAGATAAAATAATGTGGATATATTAAAAATGTTCACTGAGCTATATAGCTTGCTGGGGTTTTCTGTACTTTCACATTATTTTATTAATAATAATAACAACATTATGTTTCTGGATGTGATGTGCTTTCCTGAAGGTTTGTGATGGTGGTGTTTTAGTTGTATTTACATGTTGGATTATTTCCATAATCTAATATGAGTACTGAATGTCTTTAGAATAAATTTAACTTTATTTAAATATTCCAAATGCATTCAACTATTAGTAATAGCACATAAAACAGATTAGTATATGTACAATGTTTCTAGAGGTATTATTTTTCCATCTTCTTCAGGTGTTGCTGGCCCTACCAGTGACAGTACTAGTAGGGAATTTGAACCTGAACCCTTTGATTCTTGATTATTGAATATTAAGATAATGCTTTAACCCACTGAGCATATACTAATCTGTTTGATATGCTATTGTTAACCATTGAATGTATTTGGAATATTTAAATAAAGTTAAATTTTTCTAAAGACATTCAACACTCGTATTAGATGATGAAAATAGTCCATCATATAAATACAATATGTGATGTCTAGCACATTATCATTAACACTAAAAAGCTTAACCATAAATATAGTCAAAAATAATTTAGAATATCAATTCATTTTCTTGGAGCATGAGCACAAATCTGGCCACATTTTTTATCCTATAAATGTTAAAATTGCTTGCAATGAGTGAGGCGATAGAAAACTTAATGTAAAAGAGGTGTGGTTTATTGCTTATAATAATCATGCCGTTAATAAAAAAAAAATAATGTCCAACTCTCCAATAAATTGAACATTTAAATCATTAATTTAAATAAATTAGCATTTTACATTTAAATGTTACCTCAAACCCAACCACCATATGAGTACTATGAATCTGGATTACCAGCCAATAGCACACTCAGCTATTGTCAGCAAAATTAATATATGGAATAAACCTTTACTTAGCCAAAGTTCAAAGTGTTGGAGCAAACCAATTACACATAGAGTAAGGAAAAGAAGAACAACCTGAATATTAACCAAAATTTTCTTATTATCATTAAGTATTTGAAATACAGGCACTCTTCACATACCTGGAGCCTAATTGTAAATATAGGGGATTTGAACTCAGACTTTCATGCAGCCTTCAACTATCCATACTATCTCATACCACTGATACACATGACCATCTTTTCTACCTGTATGTGGTTATGTTATCAGTGGTATGAGATAGTATGGATAGTTGAATAATGCTTGGAAGTCTGAGTTCAAATCCCCTATATTTATATTTATTATCATTAAGATAGAATTAAAGTCCCGTCTTGTCAATGTTCTTTATCTTCACCGATATAAAAAGAAGTTAAGATCAGCTCTCACACTGCTGGACTTCATTAAACATTTAAGATGGTTCCAAATATTTCAGGCAAAATGTTTGTCACTATAAAAAGCTTTTACTATGACTAACTGGGTGATATACCAAAAAAAAAAATGTAATTACAGTTTGAGAAAAAATGAAAGACTGATTGATGTGACAGTATTGAGCAAATGGTTACTGAAAAATAGCATGATTTTGTGAAATTGTTGTTGAAATAAATGCATTTGTAGCTTTTCTTTTTCTGCCACATTTTTAATTAAGCATAGACATTAGAACACATAATTTTGGTGAAAACACAGATGTTTTTGTTATATAAAATATCCCACTAAATTTTTAGATTCTCTCTTTGAACAATGTATTCCATCTAAAATATGGATATAACTAATTACAATATATTTATAAAAAGTAGTAATTTGAATGATTTGATTCCAATAGATATTTTTTACTGACACACATGAAACTTTCTATGCACATAATTCATTTTATAACTTTCTTTATATCACATTACTTGAATTTCCACTTCAGGTGTATGTTTACCATTATATATAGTGCAGATCAGGAAATATATTGTCAAATTAAGATAAGCATTACAATATGTCACAAGAGGTGTTCATAAAGCATAAGACATATGAAAACTAAAAGTTGTATAGCATTGTAATCACATTTTTCTCATTTTTAAAAACATGAAATGATATTTAAGTAAATAGAGGACAGTCCATAAGTTTTTTTTACATAAGCCACATAACAACAATATCATGTGACTTCCCATATGCTTACTCATAGACTTTTAAGAGCAATTCTTTTTCATCTGCTACCAAACAATCTGGTATAATATTGAATACATGATATAGTTGTAATTCTAAGAAATAATAAAAATCGTATACATCAGCTATATTTATATATTAGTAATAATGTCACAGAAAAACTTTTTCTCAGCATATTGTTTCAGGCCTTTTCAAATATTAATGATCTATTTTAATGCTAACCAATTGTTGCAAATAGAACACCACCTAGTGTTCTATAATGGAAGTAAAATAACATCAATAACAAAGTAAACATCAATAAAATAGAATAAAACTTTCATTTAGAGATCCACTAAAACTTCAAAGAATAGACTATCTAACATACCAATATACAGAATAAATAATACATGTTATACAATGTGGTAATATATTGGCCTATTTCATTATCTATCATTAAATGTTGACTGCCTAAAAAATTTAAACTAGTTCAACTTTACAAAGACAAACAACTGTTAGAAATAACTCACAAATAGACAGCAGTTTATATTTGAAAAGTATAAACAAAGTTTAAAATGTTCTAGACATTGAACATTTAATGATAGATAATACAAATAGTTCGTAAATTGTCACATCAAATATACCATCATCACAAACTTTTAGGCAAGTATATTATAAAACTTTACGTATAATATTTTATACAATTTTTCATTCATTTTTAATTGATCAGTTGCTAAATAAAATTATTGAAATTGTATAAATATTCATTCATACATCTATTTTATGTCCATATGTTGAGTAGTAAATGTATAAAACAGATTTATTACCATACCTATAAACAGCTTTGTTTTTGGTATTGCAAAGGTTGCAGTTAATTTTATATATGATTCCTTTTATGTATTTAATATTGTTTGTTGATTTGTAATTATCTATTAATTTATTTATTATCATTATTATTTTCATCATCTAATTAATTTGCAAAAGGTATTTGCTCTAAACTATGTATATTATAGGTACTATGCACTATTCTTTTATGAATTAATAATCTACTGATTATATAGGACTTACCCATAGATGCTACTTACATTTGGAATCATCTATTGTTATTAGAATGCTGTTGGTAGGTGATAAAATCAAATGCAAAATGAAAGCAGCATCTATGGGGAAAGATTTAAAAGAGATAGAATATTAAAACTTATACTGCTGTTTGTGAAATGTATTTTAGAATAATTCAAACATTATTTAAACTTTTCAAATACATTCAACTGTTAGTAATAGTATACAGGTAAACATATAACATGACATTTTCAAATGGGATTAGTCTTCTCTTCTTCAGGAGTTGCTAGCCTGATTAGTGACAATACTAACATGAGAAAAGAACATAAATCTTTAGACTTGTGAATATTGAATTCAAGATAATGATTTCATCAATTAGGTTATTCTGTCAAAGAATGTTAGTTAGGGCAATTAAAGTCATTGTATACAGGTACTGTCACTAGTTAGGCCAGCAACACCTGAAGAAAACAGGAAAGAAAAAACCCTTAATATTGTCTTATATACTAACCTGTGTGCTATTTACTAACAATAGAATGTCTTGAAAAGTTTAAATAAAGTTGGAATTTTTTCTAAAGACATTCAGTATTTGATATTAGATAATAGAAATACTCCAACATATAATTCCTACTAAATGTCATCATCACAAATCTTTAGAGAAGCATTGTATGGTATATTGTTATAATACCCCAACCATGAGATTGGTTTTCTACATTTTTCTTCATCCTTGAGGACATAAATTCAAAACTGGAATGAATTAATGCATATGTCATATGCTTAAAATATAGTGAGTTTGAACTATATCTTAATTATATATATAGGATATATGAGCACAGATTTTTACATGACCCACCACTCTCCACTCTATCTCATAACACTGATACACTTGGACACATATATGTTGAAAAGATAAATAATCACCAATATACATATTTCATGCTAAACCAGCAATCATCAGTTGGTCCAGATTAGCATCTCTACACATATATGCAATAAGTGCTCAGATATATATTAAGATAGCCAATCTTCATACTTTAATGGACAGGCTTTAATCCACTCCACACCCCAACTCTTCAACCATCCATCCAATTGAAAATCCGATGATGGAACGCTCAAAGGCCACCATGAGGCCGAGATTTTCATCACACCCATGTTGACCTAATGTCAATCTGACCCCTCATGTACAGGACATAATCCATTTAATATATATACGAGGGATGGGCAGATATCTCTACTATGTAATAATTAATTACATATGTATTAATTGGATGGACGATTGAAGAGTTGAAGTGTGGAGTGGATTGAAGCCTGTCCATTAAAATATGAAGATTGGCACTCTTAATATATATCTGAGCACTTATTGCATATATGTGTAGAGATGATAATTTGGACCAACTGATGATTGCTGGTTTAGCATGAAATACGTATATTGGTGATTATTTATCTTTTCAACATAAATGTGTTCAAGTGTATCAGTGTTATGAGATAGAGTGAAGAGTGATGGGTCGTGTGAAAGTCTGTGCTCATATACCCTATATATTCATATATTGATACAGGTATATAATAAGTCTGTATTTCAGTTATATCTTAATTATATTATTTAGCCTATATAATAATTTTTAGTGGTACAAATTGTTTATTCTATATGCCTTTGGGAGAAGGGGATTTAAAAAAGCATATATGGCATTATTCTTCGGGAGTCCATAAGACGTTCAAGCCCCAGAATCGAACCTGGCTTCTTCCCATCCCAAGTTGAACGGTCTAGCAACTAGATCAAACCGACGGATGGTTTTTGCTTTATAATAATCATAAATAAAATATTATTATTCTCTATATATACTGCAGAATTTAATCTCATTTTATTATGTATTTGCATCACTTTAAAAAAAATGTATATTTTGTAAAAAAAAAAAAAAATTTAAACTAAATTATAATTTAAATAATGTAATAGGAGATTTTTTTGATTAGTATTTAAATTATTTTTGACATTTTTTCCCAGCGAATTTAAATTATGAAAGTATTATATTTCAGACAGAAAGTAATTACAAAAATGTAATATTTAAAAAAAAATACTTAAAATTTGCATAATCATTTAAAAAATTAATATATATATATATAATGTTTATTGCACTTTAGAAAGAAAATTATCCATATGTGTTGACAAAAAAATAAATGAGAAAAGATATAATCGTGAGATGATATTCCATCTTTTATCTTTTTTATAAAAACCTTGAAATAAACTAAAAAGAAAATAGTTCTTTCTTTTTTTTTTCAGATTATAAATTTTTTATTTCCATAATTTTTAATTAAAATAGCAAATTTAAATGAATTATTTTTAGATGCTTACTGAACAAAGGCATAATCAAAATTTAATATTTTTCTGTACAATCATTCGTAACAGATGGTTATTTGAAATACGGAGTTAATAAACACAATAAATTAAATTGTAATTCCTTTTTAAAAATTTAAGGTATTTTCGAAGCATATTAAAAATTATCTTTTCTTATTGAATAAACAATACGTAAATTAATTAGAATCAATTGAGCGGTCACGAGGCGATGGGATTCACCGCAGGAGTGCTTTATTAAGTCGAGAGTTTTGAACTGTTCGCTAATATTTATCATTTATTTATTTGATGTTTTCAATTAATGCACTATATATCTTACATTTTTTAGTTTTCAAAGAAAAATGTTTCTATATGCAATGTAACTTTAAAGTAGTCAGATATTTTAATATTAAGAATGCCATATAATAGTCAAGTACTGGTAGTGATATAACCTAGCTATCATTCATGGATTTTCATATAACATTCTACTACTTCAAATACTAGAACTGAGCTATCATCCATGGACTTTGGAAAAGATTCCAGTTCTGACACTTCTAGTACTCAAATTTAGAGTGTAAGATTCTTGGAATGATTCCAATTCTGACAGATCCTTGGAATAATATCAGTTCTGGAACTTCCAGTAGTATAAGGTTTTTGGAATGATTTAAGTTCTGGTACTTTTAGAGCTTAAATTTAGGGTGTAAAGTTCTTGGAATGATTCAAGTTTTGGTACTTTCAATTCTCAAATTTAGAATGCATGGTCCTTAAAATGATTCTAGTTCTGGCACTCCCAGTGCTCAAATTTAGAGTGTAAGATTCTTGGAATGATTCCAATTCTGATAGTTCCTTGGAATGATTCCAGTTCTGAAACTCCCAGTGCTCAAATTTAGAGTGTAAGGTTCTTAGAATGATCCCAGTTCTGGAACTTTCAATTCTCAAATTTAGAATTTATGGTTCTCAGAATAATTCCAGTTCTGAAACTTCTAGTATTGAAATTTAGAATATAAAATTCTTGGAATGATTCCAATTCAAACAGATCCTTGGAATGATTCCATTTTTGGTAATTCAAGTTTACAAATTTAGATTCTAAGGTTCTTGGAATTATTTCAGTTCTGACACTCCCAATACTCAAATTTAGAGTGTAAGATTCTTTGAATAATTCCAGTTCTGGCACTATGGAGTGATTTCAGTTCTGGCACTTCCAATTCTCAAATTTAGAATGTAAGGTCCTTGGAATGTATCTAGTTCGGGCACTTCCAGTGTTCAAAATTAGAGTATAAGGTTCTTGGAATGATTTCTATTTTGCACTTTCAGTGCTTAAATGTACAATGTAAAGTCCTTGGAATGATTTCAGTTCTGACACTTTCAGTGCTCAAATTTAAAGTATAGTGTATTTGCAATGATTCTAGTTCTGATACTTCCAGTGCTTAAATGTAGAATGTAAGGTCTTTGCAATGATTCCACTTTTAACAGAGTGTGAAATAAATGGAATGATTTTCAGTTCTGGCACTTCCACTGCTCAAATTTAGAGTAAAAGGTCATTGAAATGATTCCAGTTTTGACAATTCCAGTGCTCAAATTTACAGTGAAAGTTCTTGGAATGATTCCAGTTTTGACACTTTCATCATTCAGATTTAGACTGTAAAGACCTTAGAATTACTCTATTCTGCAACGTCCAGTGTTCAAATTTGATTCCAGTTCTGGTATTCCATTGTTATATTTAGAGTATAAGATTATTAGAACTTATCAATTCTGTAACTTCCAATGCTAAACTTTAGGATGCAAGGTCCTAAAAATAATTCCAGTTTTGGCATTTCTAGAACTCAAATTCCTTGTTAACTTCCAAGCAACAAAGGCATTCAACTATTTTATAGATAAGTTTGAAACTGATAATTTGAGATTTGGCATAAGCATAGAGAAGAATGTCATAGGTCATACATTTGGGATCAGTTACAGTTACTTCAATAAATAAAAATATTATTTACATATTTTATATACCAAAGGTTTTTAATAATATTTTTATTATTATATGCATGTGAGATAATTTATTTTTAATATAACAATATAAATTTACAAATCTAAAATATTACAAGACAATCCTATTAGTTATCATGTAATAACAAGATGACTAGGATTGCCATATGACTAATATGAAAAATATTTGTGCCAAATGCAATATACAATAAATTTTAGCTTTGTAAAACTGTTAGGGATTTACCGGAACTCCTATCTATTTTAAAACCCATCAAATGGATTTATTGCTCAAGAGTTGAGTGCCAGGGGTGCCCACCCTGAAATTGATCCAAGTCCCTTAGATCAAGAGTCTAGAAATCTATCACTATTCTAAACCATGAAGGACAAAAACTAATTGAATGGCAATATTTTTTGGGAGTTCATAAAAGTCTGAGCATCAGGAGTGACCACCCTGAAATCGATCCAAGGACGCTACATTTCAATGTCTGACATCTATCACATGTGCTAAAGCACTTAAGGCCCTCTAAAAATGATAGAGCAAAACTCTGAAAAAAAGCATGCATAGCATACTTCTTGGCTTAGATGTGAAGTGCATTTAATAAAAAAGTGCCAAATTAGTGTAGAAGCATAATTGCTTCATATAAAGACATATTCATCAAAGACTATACCATTACATGATGCAAAGTGTTTAAAAACAAGTTTTTAATATTATAATTACTATTTTTCATCGTTTGAGCTCAGTTTTGTAATGCATATTATGCATCTCCTGTGTGGTTTATTGCAGTGGTAAAATGATAGATTGTTATAGATCAAACTCTATCACTTCTGTTGCTCCAACTCTATTTCAAGTCCTGAGTGATAAATCATTTGTTTATTATTTTTTATCTCTATTTACTTCTTGCATTGTTTGGTGCAGATGTATTGCAGTAGACTCTGGAATTCAAAATCCACAGATCTTAACTTTAGAACCATCACTCCCACTACTTAACTTTCTCATGAATTCCCAATCATAAATTGTTTATTTTATATTGATGCTTTCCTATTTTTTCATACACATCAGTTACACTGTAATCCTTTATGCATGCTTAATTTTTAAAAATACAAAAAATAATAAAAGTATTTTTTAAACTCTAACTTATAGATAAAAAGAAAAGGGAATATGATCGTTAACCTCAACAGCAATAGTAATCAGTGTATCATTATCCAAATACTAATGCAGATTAACCTGATATTATTATCCCCTAGCTAAAAATATAGTTACCCACTTACTGACCACTGTTGGATGGATAAATTGACTTGCTATGATCTATCATTTTAAAATTAAAAATCATAACCCTATTTGCAATCCAAATTTGTTAATCGTGGACTTGAACTCCAGGCAGTGGGCTTAATAGCTAAATATACTAATCACTTAATGAAGAGGCCTTACTTTAAAGTTGTTGATACTTTTAATATATTTCTGTTCCTTTGTTATGAAAACAGTACTAAAATCTACCATAACAGAAGTGGTGGGCCATTTACATCTAGGTTTACATTACTAAATGAATGTGAGATATATAGAGCTGGGAGGTGTAGTTCAAAAAACTTGCACACATTTAATATATCTATTCTCTACAGTTTTTAAAGATATTAACAAATTCCATTTTCTACAAGAATTGATTAATTCACTGATTTTTCTAAATTCCAATTTTTGGGCTTATGCAACATTATTTGCATGTCCGCTATACTTGGAATTTATTGAAGCTGTTTGTAAATTTTTATAAATACTTTACCCTGAGTTTTAACCCTCTGTACCATTTGGAGAGGTGGTAGGATGGCAGAGCCTGGACCTCAATGTCCACTGATTGTGACTCTAGCTTTTTTGTTTCTGTTACCTGAACATTTTATAAACTTCAGAGCAATAAATCTTTCATTTATGTATAGGTGTTTGATGTGAAGAACATTCTAATTTGTCAGCTGGGCTAATTCTCAATTATAATATTCATTATGTAAAAGTAAATGAATGTGTGTTAACTTGTTTGGTTTATTTTCTAAGGCTTTTATTAATAAAAAGCTTCTCTTTTTTAATGATAAATGCTACTACAAGAGAAGGCATTCAAATCATCTTTATCTTGGATTGTCCTCATCCCCAGACTGTTTTCGACTTATGGGTCTCTTCAGTGAGGAGTTAGGACACCAGATTCTTTTTAACCACACATTTTGAAATATTACTAATTGTTTTAGCCTATTCATTTAGTATACTGTATGTTTCTTAGGTAAGTAAATATAGGGATTTGAATTCAGAATTTTTCAGTCTACATTCATTCTCTACTTCATCTCAAGACCACATACATACATTGGGGATTGTCTATCTTTTTTGCATGTATGTGGTCATGTGTGTCAGTTGTTTGAGATGGAGTGGAGGACCAATATAGACCAATAATTCTAATTTCAAATTCCCCATTATTTACTAATTATTTTATTTATTTATTTGTTTTGAATTTTTAAACATGTCTTAATAATGTAAAGGTCTTGTTAAAATTTTTGATATAGCATTAAAACTGAGATGATAGAAGAATAAATAAATAAAAATTGAGTGGATAATCATTCAAATCACTGCTTAAACTTCAATCCAGAGATTTGAAACTCTTAAACATACACTCCTGTTATTTTATTAAACTGCATAGTATAATAAGTAGGTTTGAAGACAAAGCAAGTTTAATACCAGATTATTACCCATGATCAACAAATATTTATAGCTTGCTGCATATATATATATATATATATATATATATATATATATATATAAGTGACTTGAAGTCAGACTTTTAAGCACCCTACATCTATCCAATCACGTGTATATATATATATATATATATATGTAGATTACATGCATATATTTAAATATTACATATATATTATATAATGTTAAGCAGATTGTTTAAATAGTAATGTTATTATAGTAAATGAGATACACTCCCTCTAATCATCTGACAATATGGATATAAAAAAAAGGTGCCTTCTTCAAATTAATTCTTTTTATATATTAAAAAGATTGCCCTGAACAATTATAAAAGATGTTAGAATGTATATATATACAAATTTGTATATTTGTGAAATAAATTGTCTAAACGGTAATGCTACTATAATATTTGAAATACAAGCATAATTCATATACACCTGGGTCTTGTTTTATGTGGTAGATAGGTTTTTCAGAAAATTCACACAAAAGAAATTGCACAAAAATAGACTTAACTTACCTTGAAAAATAAAGGATAACATACTGTAATTTTCGAAAATTGCATGAAAGCAAAGCAACAACGTTAAAATAAAAATAAAATATGACTAATAAAAAATTTCAAATTTAAAAAAAATTGATACAAGAAAACTTTTTTTACTTTTTTTATTAACTACGGTATTTAATTTTATTCAAAACAATATATTTTTATGCATAATTTACAGTATTTTACATTTTTTCATATATGTACTACTTGAAGATATGCAAGTTCATTTGTGAACTAGTAAGACATCAGATTCCTCACAAGAGGAAATACAACTAGCACCAACTTCATTTTTTTAAAATTGCTCTTATAGTACACTCGCCCAAACTAAAATGTTTTCCAATCACTGTTGGTTCTTTCCATTTCGCTAAGCAATCTAAAATTGAAATTTTTGTTTCCAAAGAAATTTATTTTCTTGGGTGTTTTTTCCTCTCCATTAGGTAAACTAAAAATTTAAAATAAAAATAAGAACTTAGACTTATGATAATAAAAAGACATCACCACTATTGGGCAAAATTTAGTTAAAACTAACAATTAAAAATTAAATTCTTATTTTTGTCTTTAATTTTCAATTCCATTTAAAAGTCAATTTTCATTGTTTTGCATCACATTAATTTCAGATCACATAACGTAATTTTTAAATTGTTAATTATAATTAAAAATCAGATTTTAATTTTTAATTGTCAAATTTAACTGTGCTCATCTCTGTTTCTCACTTTTTAAAAATAAACTTGGGTCACTAAATGATTAATTGATTACATACTCTTTTTTAAAAAAGCAAAAATAGAATGTGATTTAAAATGCAAAACAACAACATGCATAATATACGCATCTATGACGTTTGAACAGATTTACGTTATAATCTTGTAAAATTTATTATTTGTGGACACTAAATGATTAATTGATTATACATTCTTTTTTTAAAAAGCAAAAATAGAATGTGATTTAAAATGCAACAACATGCATAGTATAGGCATCTATAATGTTTGAACAGATTTACATTATAATCTTGTAAAATTTAATGTGTGTATATAAAATGGGGAAATCCTGATTTTAAGTGAATTATGAACTTTTTTATTGCATAAAATCTATTACAGTACTATTATAAAACACTGAAAATATTGAAATTATTAGATGAAAGACGAACTCCGATAATGCGCTATTACTTTAAATATGACGTGTGAGTGCACAAAATTTATAATATTTAAAGTAATAGTGCATTATCTGAGCTCGACTTCTGATCTAATAATTTTTATCACATAAAAGAAAACCGCATACAAAGATATTAAGAATAAACATGAATTGCATAACTTCAAAATCGCATTAAAAAATCCACATAAAATGAGACCCGAGTATACTTGGATTTTAAATCTAATTATAGGAAATTTGAACACAGATTTTCAAGCTCCTTTAAGCAATCCACTCTATCTTATATAACCAATACACATAATCACACACATGTGAAAATGATAAATGATATTAGTATACATATTTTGTGATGAATCAGCACTCATCAGTTGGTCCAGATCATCTCCATACATTTTATATAATCAGTGTTTGGTTTATATTAAGACAGGCAAACTTCAAACTTTAAAAGATAGTCTTCAATCTTCTCCACCATCCACCTCTTCAGCCATTCATATCATTGAAAATTTGATGATGAAACACCCAAATCTCCTGTTGACACTGATATTACTGTCATGCCCATGTTGATCTTAAGTCATTCTTAACTCCTCATATATAAAACCTTGTGCATTTAAATACAAAGAAGAAGGGTGGGCAGGATACAGGCTGAAATGTGTAATATTTGAAATACAAGCATAATTTATAATCATAGAGTTTAATGTAATTATAGGTCACTTAAAAAGCATACTTTCAAGCTTCATTCGGCTAATTACTCTATCTCATATATAACCAATTTGCATAACCACACATGTGACAAAGATAAATGATCTCCAGTAAACATACCAGCACTCATCATGTGACTTAACTTAAAAATCTTGAATTAAAAATGCAATATAATGAGCATGCTAACAGCTCTCAACAAGCTTTTCTGATAAATACTGCAAGAGAAAAGCATTTAAAAACTCTATCTAGAATTACCCCAAACCAGTTTCGAGCTGATAGCTCTCCTCAGTGAGGCACTAAGATTCAGATACTAGATCTAAAATACCAAGTTTGAGCTGGTGGCTCTCCTCAGTGAGTTGATATTTTAGATTTAGTATCTGAATATCTTAGTGCCTCACTGAGAATAGCTATCAGCTCGAAACTGGTTTGGGATAATTTTAGATAGAGATTTTAAATGCTTTTCTCTTATGGCATTTATCAGAAAAGCTTGTTGAAAGCTTGTAATCCACAAGAGTATTATATAAATAATAACTATTATGGCAAGTCAAAATTTAAAATTGCTAAGCTGTTTATACTTATTACGATCAGATATTTTTGAATTATGTGTGTTTTCATCATAATTTAGATACTCAAATAGAGTTTGAAATGATTTCACTAAAAAAAGAACATTCTTGAATAATATACTGCTAAACATAATAAACAAGATATAAACTTCTTCATATATTTTTGTAAACAATAGTTCAGTTGTTGCAAATTACTTAATCTAATCTCTTAAAGGATGTTCCACAGAATTAAAATGCATTAATCATCAAGCAACTAACTCCAAACTCTATTATAACACATGCTCTACCAGTATTATATGTACTTCTGCTATCTGAATAAAAACAAATGCAGCATTTTTTTCTGATTATTATATATTCCATCATTTGTTACTTCATTTTTTTATTATTAATTTGTAAATTTTGGCTTTTATTTAACTAATAATGTATGCACATTCTTGTTCTTATTTACATTACTAATTCACTGGTATTTAAGGTTCTATGAAAGGAGGGGGCAGCTAATAATTATATTATTTAGCTATATTATGTACAGGGATTTTCACCATAAGTCCTATTCAATATGATTAAAATATGCATGAATGATCAGCTTTCTATTATAATGGAGACAAAAATAACTAATCAACAAAATATTATGATCGTGCAATGACTGACAGATAGCAATTGACTGCCATCTATTAACATGTTCTGATTTAGTATGATCAGCTTTCTATTATAATGGTGACAAAAATAACTAATCAACAAAATATAATCATGCAGTGATTGTCAGATGGCAATTGACTGCCATCTATTAACATGTTCTGATTTAGTATCTACAAAATTACTTATTTTGAGATGCTTGAATCTTACAATGGTGAACATTATTGCTTATAGATTCTCTTTACTGTTTTGGCTGTTATCTATAATGTTAGATGATGGTATGCAGCTTTTTTTTATCAGCTTAGAAATCATTATTAAAATTATTAGTTTAAAAAAATCTGAAAATGTCAGTATTGTATGTAACTCTAAAAAATTAAAATATTAATTTGCATGTAAATCAATTGATTTCAATTGAAGCGACAATTTTTCAGAGCAATTTTTCAATCTGTCTTTAAAAACAAAATTATAATTTTTAGTAATTTGCTTACATATTTAAGTTTATTTGTGCAATATTGTTTTTTTATTTTAAAATATTTATTTTTTAGAAGACAAATTTTAAAATCTTAAATACAGCAAAACGGACACAGTTCTTACTGGCTAACAAGAAGGGCTTTTATAAATATGAATAAAAATATTTATTTGAATATTTTAATAATAATTAGAGGGAATTTGAACACAGACTTCTAAGCTACCATTGGATATCCACTCTATCGTATATAACCAATATACATGACCATATACATGTAAAATAGATAATTGATTACCAATATACATTTTGTGTGCTGAACCAGCACTCATCAGTTTATCCAGACCACTATCTCCCACACACATATATAATCAATGCTCAGTTTTTATTAAAATAGCAAACTTTAATGGACAGGCTTCAATATTCTACATCCTCCAACTCTTCAGCTATCCAAATTATTGAAAGTCTGCTGCTGATGATGATAATAATAATAATAACAATATTGGTATCAACAGGGGCTTTGAGCATTTCATCATCAGATTTTAATAATATGAATGGCTAAAGAGTTGGAGGACATAAAAGATTATCCATAAAAGTTTGAATATTTGCTATCTTAATATAAACTGATCACTGATTATATATGTGTGTAGGAGATGAAGATCTGGACCAATTGATGAGTATTGGTTCAGCATGAAATACATATATTGGAGATTATTAACTTTTTTACATGTATGTGATCATGTGTATTGGTTATATAATATGGAATGGATAGTTGAAGGGAGCATGAAAGTCTGTGTTTAAATCCTCTCTAATTACAATTAAAATTCAATAGAAATTAATTAAGTCAATCTCTATTTTTCATAACAAGAGATTGACTTAATTAATTTCTGGACACCCCCTCCCCATGCATTTATTTCATATTAAATCTAAAAACACCTATTGTTGTTCAAGAAACAATTTTTATTTTTTTAGTGCACAAGTCAATAAAAGTATTTATTATAAAATAAATTTTATCTTTATTATTTCTTATTGAATCTCTATTCCTTGATGAAGAGTTGCATTGGACATAACTTAAGACGCAATATTATTATTTATTTTTTTATATATCATATTTTTTTAATTATTCATCAGCCTCTTTAACTCTAAGGAGAATTAAATTGAAAACATTATATAATTTTCTATATGTATTTTTAATAAATTTAGCATTTGAAATATATGGAATTGATATCCATTTTCTATCAGTGATAATTGGCTTTGTTAAATTGTTATAATACTTTTTAAATTGAGATAGAGTATTACTATTTTATTTATTATTGTAACCAATTTCAATCTACTCTTTTATTTTGGGATTTATAACTTACATATTGTAGTTTATCAATGTGAAGTAATAAAAAATTAAGACTTATTATCTTATGTATAATTGATACTATTGATTTACACAAATTGTAAATTAAATTATTACAGGCTAAATTTATTAAAATATAATTAAATATTGTTTCATTTTGTGTTCCACCTAATGTCAGTACTTGGAGAATAATTTTTAAAATGTGACACATAAACAAAAAATATTTGTGTATCAAGTTATATGTGAGTGCAATCATTCATATAATGGGGAATCAAGATGTAGTATTGAAAAACAATTAAAAGAATATTGGTGGTCGAGAGGTCAGCGTGACTGCCTTGCAATTGCAGACAGTTGCCTGGGTTGTGGATTCGCATCCCGGCCAATGCTATGACATTTAAAAAAAAAAAGAATATTGGTTTTTATATAAACATTTAAAAATAAACAAATTTCATAACAGCATATACTTTTAATTTTAATCTGCATAATACTAGAATTCTTTATGAAAATAGAATCCATAATAAATAGAAAATCAAATAGCTAATCTTTATAAATAGAAAATATTACAATTCTAAAATCTTGGATATTACCTGATGACGTATATTCAGGGACAGCTCTCTTCATAAAGAGATCTAATAGTGAAAACATTTTTAAGGTCCCAGTACCATTTCAAATAAAAATATTTTTATTTAAGTACCAATACTAATATCATATAAACCATTTATATTATATATATATAATTACACAGATACATCCATAATTTTTTAATATATGTATCATGGGCATTTTGAGTTTTCAAGTAAACCAAGATGGCAGCCTGTATTTTTGATAAATCTACAGTTTCGAGGGCCCCCAAAATGTTTACAAAAAAAATGCCTGCTAGGAAATATATTTAATAATTGCATTTTATTTTTTATTACTGCTCCCTTCTCTCAGAAGTAGACTATTTCAGATGCCTTCTTATCTTATTGGATTAAGCATTGTTTGCCACAGGCCAATAGGCTGATGTATAGATAAAAACATAGCCAATGATTATTACAGGCCAATAAGCAATGATGCTTGCTGAATCCGAAGGTTTTTAATAAGGTCAAGGATCTGGGTATGGATAGTCAACCTTTTGTGAGAATCAGGGAAGAATGTGTCTAACCTGAAAAGACTCTTTGCATTCTCCCAGGGAAGCTCTGCTAACCTAAACAGCAGCAAATATTCTCTTTGATAGCACTACACTATTTAGATCTATGCAGCTAGGCAAGTCCCATAAAGACCGGATGCTGCTAAGATCACTCTTGGCTCTAGGCAAGTTGTCTTGTACAGCTGGAAGAGTCATAGACCCTACCCGTGAGGCAAGCCATCAGGTGTGGCTGGAAGCGGCAGGCAGAACCCAGAGTTTACATTAAACTCCAATATTCAACTTGTAAATGTTCACTTGTATATATTGTATATATTTGTACATAATAAATATATTAATTGTAATACTTGTTTCAGTATTATTTTACATTATTTTCTGTAGTTTGGGTCTGTACTTCAGACCAAAACACAACAGATTTATCCTGTCAACTGCGCCAAATCTTGCGTTTTGGTCTGGAATACAGACCCAAACTACAGAAAATAATGTAAAATAATACTGAAACAATATTACAATTAATATATTTATTATGTACAAATATATACAATACAATATATACAAGTGAATATTTACAAGTTGAATATTGGAGTTTAATGTAAACTCTGGGTTCTGCCTACCTGATGGTTTGCCTCACGGGTAGGGTCTATAACTCTTCCAGATGTACAAGACAGCTTGCCTTGAGTTGAGAGTGATCTTAGCAGCATCCGGTCTCTGTGGGACTTGTCTAGCTGCATAGATCTAAATAGTGTAGTTCTACCAAAAAGAATACTTGCTGCTGTTTAGGTTAGCAGAGCTTCCCTGGGAGAACGCAAAGAGTCTTTTCAGGTTAGACACGTTCTTCCCTGATTCTCACATAAGGTTGACTATTTATACCCAGATCCTTGACCTTATTGAAAACCTTTGGATTCAGCAAGCATTTTTGCTTATTGGCCTGTAATAATCATTGGCTATGTTTTTATCTATACATCAGCCTATTTGCCTGTGGCAAACAATGCTTAATCCGATCAGATAAGGAGGCATCTGGAATAGTCTACTTCTGAGAGAAGGGAGGACTATAACAATTGTTATTAAAAGAAAAACAAATCATTGTAGAAAAATTAATTACAATATTTAAAGTTTATTTATTTTATTTGGATTAACTTAAAAGAAAAATGGAAAAAGATATAAGTACAATATTTACACTTTATTCATGTCAGTGGTATGCAATCATGTCATAAACATTAACACACACTTTTCAGAGGGCAGAATCCCCTATCTGAGGAAACAGTCCATTGCTATGTTCTGAAACAGGAAGGTTCCAAATTTTTATCACAATGACAATTTATCAAAAAAATTACTCACAAAAAGAAAAGCTGAATTGAACCAAAGTACAACAATAATAAGAACATCTCATTGCTTCCCATGTTATAAGTAAAAAAAATTGAAATAAAGCTTCTTACTGAAATTTATTGGCATTTATTCCCTTTTTAAAATTTAACAATCAATCTATTAATTTTGTTTTAATTTAACAACTAATACATCTTCCAGAGATTATAGATCCTAACTGTACATTTATCAAAAATACAGGCTGCCATCTTGGTTTACTTGAAAACTCACAAGCATCATATTACATTATTAAATGTAATACTTTATAAATACTTTCGTAAATAATTTACATTTAAATCACAAAAATTAAAAAAGAAGTCTCATTTTTAAAACGTGACCTTTTTTTTTCTCATGTGTGATAGTATCAGCCGGGAAGCGAACCCACTAACCCGGGACAACTGCTTGTAAAGCAGCCGTCGCTGACCTCTCAACCACCAATGCTTGACTGTTACCTTTTTTTATTGCTATGTTATTGATAAGTTAGAAAAATCAGTTTTTTGCCACTCTTTCTATGTAGTGGATATTGCTAATGCATTTGACCGATTTTCACATATTATAGAGTGAAGAAAAATGTTCAGCGTTTAAAATGGTTTTGAACTATATGGAAAAAAATCTTATTATAACTAATGTCAAAAAAGTTATAATCGTTACTAATCTAAATTGTAAGAAGCCTAGGATATAGTTTACATCTTCATTCCAAATCAATTCTTTTAATGATGATATTTTTTAATAAGATATTTGTCTCCGTTGCATTCATAATACAAAATCTCATGGTTTTTCTAATTCGTTTTATAACACTTTCATATGCATAATTAATTAAAAAATAATAAAGCATTTGAATCTTTCTTCTAATTGCGCGTTAACTGTATCAACTAGATTGTTAAAAATATTGCGTTTACACTCTTCCACAGAACGTTTTAACACTTTGTCTTCTGCCATTTAAAAAAATAATTTTTTAAAAAAATTGCTCTTGGAAGAAAACTATCTGAAATAATTATAATGTACGTTGTATTCTTTTTTCATGTAAGAATGTGTCAAATCGCATCTTAAATTATCATTTTTAATATCATTTTTTAAATTAAGGGTAAATCGAGTAATATTGTTTGCAATAATTTTATTTATTCTAGACAGTATTAATACATTGTACAGGCTTAAACCTGCATTTATATATGTAATATAAGCGGAATTCGAACTCAGACTTTCACACGACCCACTACTCTCGGTGCCATCTCATATTGCTGGCTCATCTGATCACACACATGTTGAAAAGATAAATAATCACCAATATACGTATTTCGTGCTAAACTAGCACTCATCAATTGGTCCAGATTCTAGACAGTATTGTAAACTATATAATTAAACTTAACATGAATGTCGTTGTTTGTAATGGAGTTGATAAACTTTGAGCTGTAAATGTAAGTGGAATGTCATTATTTATATTGCGAACATATGCATTAATAAAATCGGATAAAGTTAATTTAATAAATATTTATTATACACTTATCAATCAATCAATTAAAAATAGTATTCTGTCTCATGGAATGGTCCAGAGAGTAGACATATTCCCCATTCATTTTTCATTCCATTCTCTTCATTGTCCAGTTCTTCAATTCCATGTAATTCACCATCTCTTATATCATCAAATAAAATCAATCTTTTCCATTCTTTCTTCTTGCTTCCACTCACTATTCCCTTCAAAACATCTTTCATTAAACTATACTTTTTTCTTAATCTGTAATCAATCCACTTTCTCTTTTTAATTTCCTCAATCAATCTTCCTTTTTCATTTACTCTTTTCAAAACTTCTTCACTTGTTATTTTATTCATCCAACTGATTTTTCCCATTCTTTTCCATATCCACATCTCAAAGGCTTCCAATCTGTTTCTAACTTTATTACTCATTGTCCATGTTTCACAAACATACATTAGTAAACTCCACTTATATCATTTAATTAATCTTTTTCTTAATTCTCTCTTCAAAAATTCACAAAATATTTTCTTTCTGTTAATAAATATACAAATAAATTATATTTATGATATACATTAAAATAAAATAAAAATCAGATTCTACAAAAAGTCAAATATAGAAATATGAACTATACCTACTGTTAATTAATTTCAATAAGATTACTTGTGTCAAACACAGCACAAAGTAAGCCTAAATAAAGCAGCCAAAAGAAAGCCAGCCTATTTTAATACCAGCACAAGTTCTTAAGAATTTAAAATTTCACAACAATGTAAACAACAGGCATGAATATAAAAGAACTAAGATTTGAACACCTCTTATTAAAATAAGAGTAAACATGAATTATTACTGCATTGGGATTGGAGATAAATGACAAAATGTTGAATGTTCTAAGTTATCCATTATGAAATGTTTTTACTTTTCATGTAGTGACAAAAAGATTACAGCTGGATAAGGCACGACTCATGTTATTGACCAATGCAAGTGGGTTGCAATTGTCTGGGTAAGGAGTTTGCATTTCCCAAGTGTAAACACTAATAAGATAATTCTTATTCCACCTTGAAATTGAATCAGATGCTTTTGACAAGAATCCCATTTCTTTACCTGAGTGGATAAGCCTAGAAACTTCTGCAGTTGTTTCTAGTAAAAGCTTTTGAAGTCAAAGCTAATGTACTTGTAAAACTTATCAGTTGATTTCATTCTGTCATGCATGTAATATTTATCTGAGTAATTCACTATAACATATGTTGATAAT
The DNA here is from genome assembly GCA_028023455.1 of Epiperipatus broadwayi. Taxonomy (NCBI): domain Eukaryota; kingdom Metazoa; phylum Onychophora; class Udeonychophora; order Euonychophora; family Peripatidae; genus Epiperipatus; species Epiperipatus broadwayi. The sequence goes on along the minus strand of JAQFVV010000021.1, from coordinate 4,093,236 downwards.
TTTTTATAGAGCATTACAATTTTTTAAATTGTTATAATACATTAAAGATCAGCCTTTTTAAGCTATTGTGCATGCGCTTTTTACACGAGTGTTAATAATAAATGAATACTTTCACTCCCAACACAAGATATAGTATTTAGGAAAGAATAAAATGAATCCACTTATTCTTTCCAACCCAAATGCTTATATATGTGCAAATCTCAAGTACTGGAAGTGAAAGCGTGAGGATAGACCACTAACTTTAAATTACTGTTTACGATGTCTGAATGAATGACATTGATGAAATTATCTACAATTTACTAAACATCACTCTCAAATGAAACTTAAACATATGTAAATAAGCATTTATTTTTATAGTGCTATGTTTTATAAATTGTAATACATTAAAGATCAGCCTTCAGCCTTTTCACTTCCAGTACTTAAGATTTTCCCATATATAAGCATTTGGGTTGGAAAGAATAAGTGGATTCATTTTATTCTTTCCTAAATACTATATCTTGTGTTGGGAGTGAAAGTATTCATTTATTATTAACACTCATAAAAAGTGCATGCACAATAGCTTGAAAAGGCTGATCTTTAATGTATTACAATTTATAAAACACAGCGCTATAAAAATAAATGCTTATTTAAATTGTTATAGAAAGCATTGGTAGTTTTGAAACTGCGAGAGGGCGTACTTTTTATGTAAACAAACACAAATATAATGTTACTGGGCCCTTTTTTTTATTTTCAACTTTAACATTATTTTCTAAAAAGTAATCATTATATTTTTAAATTACATTATACATTTTAGCACCTTGCGACATTTTACAAACTATTTTTAAACAATTTACAAAATGACATTACTTTGTAAAAAACATTATTTTCGAAAATTCAAGAATTACAATATTTTAAAGTACATTCCACAAGTCAGTGAATAGTGCTGGAATGTGCATGGGGGGGGGGGACTAATTTCTTTTCCAGTCTGAAGGATCAGCCAAAAGATGCAGTACTTTGAATCAAACTAAAATTATGGTTTGCAAAACAACATGCAACCTTAAACATTTTATTTGTCTTGTATCTGTTCTTAATCTGACCAAAATATGCAGTATTCTGATCAAACCAAGCTTACAATTTTCAAAATAACATGAAACTACAGCCATTTCATTTGACTCATAGCCGTTCTTGTGCAAATGTGTCTTTTCGCATGACATGTGAAATGGTGCTTGGTCCGACTCTTTTGCAATTGTTTTCACATTCCATGATGTGTAGGGAAGCACAGGGACAGGTTTACAATTATTAGTATGTAATACTATGTCAGTTAGGATGTAAGATCACTATTACAAAGGCACATTACAACAGTTATGGCCAGTTGAATTCCAAACACCCTCACAATATACGGTAGCAATCTGATACATTTGCATAGGGTCACAAAGCACATCAGTGGGCCATAATATTAGTGTGCAACACCATCTAAGCCTGTGATTGCAACAGCTAATGTGAACAGAACTGTTCTATAGGCCATAACTTTCTATGCAAAAGCACAGAAATATTGGACCATGTAAACAGCATATTTCTGTGCATTTGCATAGAAGTACACCCTCTCATAAGTTTCAGCATGCTAAGAGAAGACTACCAAAGCTTTAATTGAATTGATTTTAATTTCCCAATGAGTATCACACATTGTTTTATATTTTAATGTTTACAAGTTTTTTGCACATTGCTATCTTTTTGCAGAAGCAGAAAATAGAGGATATAGTGATGAATTATTTAAAAAAAAAGTATAGCATATATAATACTGGAAACAGATTCATAAATCCCCAAATTAATTAAGCAAATGTGATAAACTCAAGGCATGTAAATCATGTGATTTAAACTCATTGCTCCACTTCACATCTTTCTATTTATTTTCCTTTCATTTTATCTCCTTGTTTTACCATTTATAATTCAAAATATCCTAAATTTAGTTCACCCTCCCAATCATCAAAATGTTGTTAGGACATATCTTTCAAAATTAATATAAATGTTATGAAAACAGCTGCATACAATAATATTAAATATGACCATCAAATATCACATGATCACCATTCTTTATGCCTACACAAGCTATTTTTAACAGAATCAAAACTCTCCATATAGTAGAGCCAATCAGTGCAAGCCAGAATAATCAATGGATGCATGAAGGTTTGTGCATAAAATCCCTATCTAGTGCCTACTCATCCAATATCTCTAGACTAGTTTCTAGCTTGTGGCTTTCATCAGTGAGGAACCCTGGATCTGGAGGGTTGTGTTACATCCTAAGATCTAGATGCAGTGTTCTCAGATCCAAAGCTCTTCACTGATGAAATCCACAAGCTAGAAACTAGTCTGGGGATATTGGATGAGTATGCACTAGATGGGTATTTTATGCACAAACCTTCCTGTATTCATTGATTATTTTGGCTTGCAAATCCAAGGTACCTCACTGATGAAAGCCACAAGCTAGAAACTAGTCTGAAGATATTGGATGAGTATGCACTAAATGGGGATTTTATGCATAAACATTCCGCATTCATTGATTATTCTGGCTTGCATTGAGTGGCTTTACTGTGTGGAGAGTTTTACCTCTGTGAAAAATATTAAATATGGCTTACACATTTATAATACAAAATAATATTACAAATATCATGTTAAAACATTATATGCAAACACAAAAATAAAGGATAGGAAAATATGCCATGACATTATAAAGTTTTGCTGCAATCAAAACAAGACAAAGATTTTTTGATCTTCTTTATTAGCTTTTTTAAAACTATTTTATTTTTATTTTGTTTAAATGAAATCTCTAGAAAATATTTTGCATGTCAGCATCAAAATCCTAGTTATTATGTTGCATCTCAGTACCCAGGTGCAATGAAATCTTAATATCACCCACATGGCAAGACATGTATAAACTTCTGGCAAATTTAAGATTTATAGCATATGAATACAAAAATAATAGAAAATATTTCTGAAGTTTTAAAATTGTTTTTAATATTTATCATTACTACTTAATTGTTTTATTTACTGCTATTACAATTAATAATCTGTACTGAATAGCTTTATTTAATATATATATATATGAAAAACAAAAAAACACAAGTTAAAAAGCTTGCTAATACTTGTATTTATGATAACAGATGGCGTTCTACCAAAAACACCGTCAAGCGTAGTTTTCTGTTTACATAAACATCAGAGCGAGCATTCACTATCTCTAACTTTAATTCCACTTTCAGATCATGATTTCAAGCTATTTGCTATCGTCAGTGAAAGACAGGAATAAGAAACTAGATCTAAACACAAACTCTGAGCATTTATGAAACAGTTTCTATTCAGCTTGCAAGCGTGAATCTTTTAGACACGTTAATGTCTTCAAACTCAGCATAGCAAGCCAGATAGCTACATGGGTCTGATCTCAGTTCAGCATCACCACATAGTAGAAGCCTCTGCAATATACATCATTGCAAGAAAGACCTCAAAGGTACATTTATGAAAAACAAAAAAACACATTAAAAAACTTGCTAACGCTTGTATTTATGATAACAGATGGCATTCTACCAAAAACACCATCAAGCATAGTTTTCTGTTTACATAAATGTCAGAGCGAGCATTCACTATCTCTAACTTTAATTCCACTTTCAGATCATGATTTCAAGCTATTTGCTATCATCAGTGAAAGACAGGAATAAGAAACTAGATCTAAACACAAACTCTGAGCATTTATGAAACAGTTTCTATTCAGCTTGCAAGTGTGAATCTTTTAGACATGTTAATGTCTTCAAACTCAGCATAGCAAGCCAGATAGCTACATGGGTCCGATCTCAGTTCAGCATCACCACATAATAGAAGCCTCTGCAATATACATCATTGCAAGAAAGACCTCAAAGGTACATTTATGAAAAACAAAAAAACACAAGTTAAAAAACTTGCTAACACTTGTATTTATGAAACATTTTCTATTCAGCTTGCAAGCGTGAATCTTTTAGACACGTTAATGTCTTCAAACTCAGCATAGCAAGCCAGATAGCTACATGGGTCTGATCTCAGTTCAGCTTCACCACATAGTAGAAGCCTCTGCAATATACATCATTGCAAGAAAGACCTCAAAGGTACATCACAGTATATGCTTAAAATTAACCAATAGAATATCAGTTATCTGTTGTCAAGGCAACATTTAGATAATAAATAAAAAATTAACCAATAGAATATCAGAAATTTGTTGTCAAGGCAATACTCAGATAATAAGTAGAAAATTAACCAATAGAATACAAGCAATCTTTTGTCAAGGCAACATTCAGATAATAAATAGAAAATTAACCAATAGAATATCAGAAATATATTGTTATGACAACACTTAAACAATAAATGGAAATAATAAAAGGATTTTCACATATAACCTGAATTCTGCCTTGACAATGGATTGCTGATATTCTATTGGTTAATTTTAAACATTAGCTGGGCTAATATAGATATATAGATATATATAATAGCATTTGACAAACATGCTACAGAAATTATTAAGAATTGGAAGGATGCTATAACTTTTCAATGAAACATTATTCTAAAAATTGATTTGGAGAGTCAGTTTATAAGAAAATTAGCAAAAAAAGTTAGAATTGTTTTCCATTAAACTGAAATAACTTGTACCATTTGGAAGTTAAATATTATTGGTTTAAAACTCAACCTATCACTTCTGATGCTTGAATATCATGCAACCTTCCAAATGATTAAGCTTTCAATTATTTTGCCCCACGCAGTTGAGTGCAGAAGCTAAAGAAGCTTGAGTGACACTCAACCCATTATTTCAGTACTCAAATGCCTTATGATCTCATTTGATTATATTTCTTAAAAAATAAATCAGTCTTGTACATGACAAAAACAAAAAGGACTCAATAAAATACCAATAGATGGCATAAAAGAATGGTGGGATGTATGTTTGCATTCAATTCTACATCTTGGAAGGGTTAGACTAAAATGGAGAAGGTTGATGAATGTATGCTGTGCTTGCAAGTGTTCAACCAATGCTTTTAATAATAATAGACATCCTTTATTTATGTGCATAAAGTAATATACGTTTTTTTATTCTTAATAGAGTGTAGGATAAAAAGAATATCAGTGGCAAACTATGAGTGATGATGATGAATCATACACTAAATTCACCTGTGTGAAATCGAAAAGAATAACAATGGCAATTATGAGTGATGATCATCATACACTAAATGCATCCATATATAATTGAAAGAATATCAGTGGCAAACTATGAGTGATGATGATGAATCATGCACTAAATCCATCTTTGTGTAATCAAAAAGAATACCACTGGTGATTGTGCATGATGGTGCTCACCATACACTAAATGCACCTATGTAGAATTGAAAGAATATCAGAGCCAAACTATGATGATGATGATGAATCATACACTAGATTCACCTGTGTGAAATTGAAAAGAATAACAATGGCAATTATGAGTTATGATAATCATTATATACTAAATGCACCCGTGTAGAATCGAAAGAATATCAGTGGCAAATCCTGAGTGATGATGATGAATCATGCACTAAATTCACCTGTGTGAAATCGAAAAGAAGAATAATAGCAATTATGAGTGATGATAATCATTATACACTAAAAGCACCCATCTAGAATTGAAAGAATATTAATGGCAAACCCTGAGTGATGATGATGAATCCTACACTAAATTCACCTGTGTGAAATCGAAAAGAATAATAATGGAAATTATGAGTGATGATAATCTTTATACACTAAATGCACCCGTATAGAATCGAAAGAATATCAGTGGCAAATTATAAGTAATGATGATGATCATAGACTAAATGCACTTGTATAGAATCGATAAAATATCAGCATCAAACTATGAGTGATGATAGTGATCATACACTAAATGCGACCTTGTTATCCATCGCCAAACCAATACATACTATTTTTATAAATCTTATTAGGTATTAATTCATTTATTGCATTTTATTTAATTACTTTTTTAACACCGTAAATATTCTCCCTGTTTTCATCACTTAAATTTCGTTTATATGTTGTTTGACTTTATGTTTATTTATTGCATTAAGTTTTTATTGAACATCTATTTGTATCTAAATTTTGTAATTAAATATATATTTTTTCGCTTTCTGTTTATTTATCACATTTAGGTGCTAATTTACTTTTCAATTTCAATTTTAGATTTTTTTGTTATCTTTAAATTTTTAATTTATTTACTCTAATTTCAATTTAAACTGTATTTCATTTACAGTCATCTCTAATTTGCTTTATGGTTTATTAAAATTCTTTAAATTGATTCTTTAATTCTTTACGGCTTTGCTTAATTTATTATTAAAATCACTTTGTGTTTTATTCATGTTGCAGTTATTTTAATTTCATTTTAAAATTATTTTTAATTCCACTGAAATAATGCGATGAACTCTGAATGAAGCTTTCACAAGCAGTTTGTATTATAATAAGATATAAAGTGTTGAAATTAACAAGGTGCAATCAATCTACATCAATATATATATATTAATGATTATCTAAAATTAGTGGTGTTAGCAATTTACTTATAGGTATATATTGGACTATTTCCACCAACTAGTTATAATCATTAAAGATTGTTTTTTTTTTTATAGAAAAATTCCTAGTTAGACTTTTTTTAATTATTAATAATAACATATGTTAGTATTGAATGCAACATTTTGACTAGTATAATTGTTTTCTGTTCTCTGAGTGTTCGGTTGGCTTTACCAGGAACAGTTATCATGGAATTAAACCTGTGCTCTTTAGATTCATGAGAAGTGAATTTTAAATTCTACTCTAACTGTCAAGCATTGGTTGCCTAGCGGTTACCATAGCTGCCTTCCAAACAGCTGGCCCGGGTTCGTTCCCCAGTCAACACTGCGACATATAAAAAAAAAAAATCTATTCTAACTAACAAGGCTACTTCATCAACTGTCAATAAAAATGTTACATACTTATCTATGATTGTTTTGATTTCATTTTTTAGTGGTTTCCAAACATCACTAATAATCACACTAGCCTGACTTATGATAGTTGTTGCCATTATTCTGTGACAACTTCTTTAAATTTTTATTTAAACTTCTTTTTTTCTTCTCTTACCAATATTGTTCTATTTTTTTCATATTTATTGGTGTGTCTGAAGCTGATGACCATGCATATACTAATGGACACATGTTATTGTTGAGTGAATACAAAAATATTGGGTAAATAACGGAAAAGTAAAAAGAAAAAAGGTTAAATGATACTGTTATTAAACAAGGCAAAACTCTCCATACAGTAGTGCCACTATGTGCCAGAGTAATTAATGGATGCCAGAAGGCTTGTGCATAAAATCCCTATCTAGTGCCTACTGATCTAATATCTTCAAACTAGTTTCTGACTTGTGGCCTTCATCAGTGAGGAGCCTTTGGATCTGAGAGCACTGCATCTAGATCTTAGGATCTAATGCAACCCTCCAGCAGCCACCTTTTATCTCTACTTAACTACAAAACTATGAGAATGAAATTGAAAATGCAATATTTTCAATCTAAGCTCAATAGCTTATATAATCGTATGGGTCTGAACTCAGTTCAGCATCCATACATTTTGGTGTCTTTGGCTTTTTAACAACCATAGCCACCACTATCCTATTAACTAGATCGCTATCCTCTGACTGTTTTCTAGCTTTGGCCTCATCATTGAGGCACCTCACTGACAATCGCTAAAGCTAGAAACTGGTCTGAGGATAGGGATATTCTGAAAAGCTTATTAAGAGCTATTGGCAAGCTCATTATATAACATTCATAATAATATTTGCTATATAATATCAAAATAGGTTGCTTACTGCAATGGTAGAAAATGCATTATTTATAACCGCAGAGTCATTTACAGAATGCACATTAAAATGAAAACATTAGATGATATGATGATGTAGAAGAATAGAGAAAAAAGTAATAGAAAATACTTTTAAGGAATGTAGTATTTTATTGAATTTGATAGAGTCTAGGTGAAAAATGTTATTATCCATAAAATCCTCATTTTAAATATTGATCATATGATGTAAGGCAGATAATCTGAGAGAGTATGATTAATAGGGAAATCAATTTAAAATTTTAGTGATATAATTAGTACTGAGAGATTTAGAAAGATGTATCTGAAAAAAATTTGTGGCAAGTGTATTCTGAGAGGTGATTTGATATAAGACTTTGAAGAGTTTGTTTTTTTTCTTTGTATTAAGAAAATAAACCACTAAACATCACATGTTCACTATTTCTTATGCTAGCACATTACTGTTCTTAAAACAGGAAAAACTCTCCATGCAGTAGTGCCACTCAGTGCCTGGCATCCATTGATTACTCTGGTTGGCACTTAGTGGCACTACTGTATGGAGAGTTTTGCCTGTTTTCATCAAGGAAATACTAAAGTATTTGTACTTAGAGTATCTATCAAATACAGATTGTATTTGATGGATGATAATAATAATAATAATAATAATAATAATAATAATAATAATAATAATAATAATAATAATAATAATAATAATAATATTGATACAATTTATCCAACCTGCTTCAAACACTTTTTAGCAAACTCTTTATTTGTACATATATATACACCTACATTTCGACTAACCTGCAGTCTTCTTCAGAGCAATCTTCTAAACAAAACAAAACAAAAAAAAAACAAAAATAAGAAGAAGACTGCAGGACAGTCGAAACGTAGGTGTATATATATGTACAAATAAAGAGTTTGCTAAAAAGTGTTTGAAGCAGGTTGGATAAATTGTATTTATGGGATATTAAGGCAAAAATAAGAAAAAGTGTGATTTTAGTAATAATATTGATGATGATGATAATGATAATAATAACAATGAGTGAATTTTATACAATTCAGTTCAATTTTATTTGTTCCATGAAGTAATCATGTGAAAAAGTCATAATCATCTAAAAGCTCCAAATAAGAAATGTAAAAATTAATAAATTAAACAAACAAACAAATAATATCACAAGCAGCAAAAGAATAAAATATGTAGTTAAAATAAATAAGCAAATATAAAATAGGAATATGTAAGAATATTAATAGTTATTGTGCAATTATTGATGAAAACTTTTTAAAAGATACGCAAGAAATATTATTCTAATCTATTGAAGACTGATATCTATTATTATAAAGCGCTGAAAATCTTGAAATCATTGGATCAGAAGTTGAACTCCAATAATGTGTTATTAATTTAAATATTATAAATCTCCACACACTCACACATCAGTAAGACTTTAAAAAACTTAAGTGAATCACTTAAGGTTAGAGTGCATTTTTTATAAATACACCAACTTTCTCTGACCATGCTAAAGCCCTGATTTAGCACGGTCAGGGAAAGTTGGTGTATTTATAGAAATGCACTCTAAACTTAAGTGATTCACTTAAGTTTTTTAAACTCTTACTAATATGTGAGTGCAAGGAGATTTATAATATTTAAAGTAATAGTGCTTTATCGGAATTTGACTTCCGATCTAATGATTTGAAGACTGATATTAAATGTATTAAATAATATGGGACCAGAGTAGATATACTTTCTTTTACTAAATTCTCTAAAAAAGAAAAAAAAACTCGGTAAAGCTAATTGAAATCTATTAGAAAGGTGAGTAAGATGCAGAAAAAGTTCTCTACAGTAAATGTCAAGCTAGAACCTATATCAATATAAATGACAAACATCAATATATCTTGATCTATGAATATATCTCAAATAGAAGAGGACAGAGATTTTCCATCATCTCCCATCATCATTGTAGATAAAGGCAAAGTGAAAAAAGGTATGACTTGCGCAGACATTAATTAAAGATGGTTTTCAACTCTTTTTTTCCCTAAAGAAAATGGGATAACTATTTACCAAATAATCTTTAATGACTAATTGGATTAGCTATGAATCGGCCACCTGAAAACAATGATCTTAAATCTGCTTGAAAATTAAACAACTTAGCAAATTTTATTAGGCCCAGATTTGAATTCTAGGTCATGTACACAGAAAATGAATTTGATAATCATTATGCAACAAGATTCTAATAATAATACCAATAATTATCAATAAATGTAATTAATATTCAAAAGATGGATAAAATTATTCTATCCATTCAAAATGAAATTGTCAACAAAATAGTAACATTTTTATTTAGCACAAGGAAAGATATCATTATTGATAGATTTATTTTGATTATAAGTGGGTATTTTGGATACACAAATTTATGTCAAAAATATAACAACTGAATTATGAATTACATAGAATCATCTAGAAAGTTTCCTACAATAACCTTGGAAATTTTGGTACGCAGTATCTCAAAGAAATATGATGTGGATAAATATACGCAAAAAATGTATTCAAGATAAACTTAAAATATGCGAAGTGAGCAATTTTTTAACTAGTGCACTTTCGACTGAGTTATATTAGTCATAGTCATGGTAACTGACAGAGGGGAGAAGACCACAGGGTTTATTAAAGAAACATGATTGGGTGATTAGCATAATTGAATAGCTAATTATTACTTTAAGTATGCCGTATTTTAGAAAGAGGAATTCAGAAGTCTTTCTTGCTAATTTTGTTATCTCCCTCGATGTGTGAGGTCTCTTTCAGTTTATGCTTGGTGCCATGATCTAGGCATACAATAGTAGCAGATGTAGGTTTGAAAGGGTGGTTGAAAGTGGAATGTCCATAAAAAATTGATTTAGTATCTGTTTGGGTTTGAACATGGTTGTATATGTACTGGCGCTGTGTTAATCAGGTAGACAAGTTGGCCTTCGATTCATCATAATGTATGGTATAGCAGTTGATGTGATGGCATGTGCACTTGTATGCAATTTGTGATTTTTGGTTTGATGGTAGAATGTCTTTTGCATTGTTAATAAGCTGGTTCAGAGGGGGAGGAGTACATATAGAAATTTGGTGAGTTGCAGAGAAAATTTTAGTAAGGCAAATAAGTAATTCTAGGAATTAAAACAGCAAAACTGTCTATACAGTAGTGCCAATTAGTGCAAGCCAGAGTAATCAATGGATGCTTGCACTAAGTGGTACTATTAATTAGAGAGTTTTGCCTGTTTTAATAACAGTTATGAGCAAGCATAATAAATGGTGATCATGTGATGTAATTCTAGGAATGTATGGTAATGAAGACCAGGGTTTATTGTCAGCTACTGGGGGTGAGTGTCTAATAAAATAAAAAAATTTCAATTGTTTGGATTAAGATTTCGTTTTTGTAAATGATGCCCCACAAGTCCAAGAAATAAGATTCGTTGTTATTTTTCTTATCTGACTCGAACTTACACAAATGATGCTTATACATATTTCATGTTGTACCAGGACTCACTAGTTGGTTCAGATCATCATTTCCCCTACACACTTATATAATCAGTGCTCGATTTATATTAAAATAGCAAATCGTCACACTTTAATAAATCTGCTCCACCCTCCGGATGGCTGAAGAATAGTCAATGCAGTTAACCCAATTTGGTCAGTAAATAAGTATCGAACTATTCCTTCATAGAGACTAAAGTAAGAATCAAAACTACTAAAAGAAAACTTCGCTCAGCAGTTATCAATAAAATAGGTGTTTACAGTTACTCTGCCTTTAATTATATTTTAAATTTAAATGGTGCAAGCATATTAAATATCTTTAGTTTTTATTATTATTTTGGATACATTTTTCTATACTAGATTACACTCAAGGTAAGTTCTTAAAATTAAAAAAAAAAAAGAAGTAGAACTGAATATTTTAGCATTTTCAATGCATAGCGTTTAAATACACTTTATTATAAGCGGTAAATAGGCTCATCTAAAAAAAAAAAAAAAAAAAGAAAGAAAATAGTATTTCAAATAAACTAAAGATAACTTCTTTGAATATAGTAAAGCGGTTTAACGTTTTGATTTTAAAAATTTCATAAGTTATTATAATGCACATTTATTTAATCGAAAGCTTGTTTCTTCAGAAGTTCATAAGAAGTTCGAGCGACGGAAGTAATACAGCAAGGCCGAGATCCGTGGACATTGTGTTTCCGCATCTGTCAATCAACCATTCAGCAATGTCATTAATCCTGGCGGAACATTTTGTAATCAAAAATGATATTAAGTTGCCGAAAATATTTTTCTTAAAGAAAAATCGTAAGAAAATTCAGTTAATAATTATTTTCAACAGATTTCTTTTAATTTCAAAAGTAATGTCACGAGCATATCTTGCGCTTCATATAAATCAAACAAACTATTAAACAAAACGAATATCAATATAAAAAAGGGGGGGGGGGTCTAAGTTCAAAACAAGTTAGTAATTGATTTCCAAATATATTTTTTAAAAAATGTGGATGAAATATAGCAATGTAATTTTATAATAAAACATTGCTACTTTGTTTCTAATAAACATTGCAAATTGTATTACCACTAAATATAAATAAAAGTTTTATTTCAAAAATATAATTGAATGAAGGAGTCCGTGCTTGTTGAAATATAAATAAAAGTTTTATTTCAAAAATATTATAATTGAATGAAGGATGCTGTGCTTGTTGAAATATGACAACCCCTGACTTATGGAAGATGTTAAATATCATATTTCTAGTGTATTATTAGTTTTATAGATGTGTTGTATTTGACCAATAAATAACATGGAATTTTATCCTTTTGCTAATCTAGATACCTGTTTATCTAGAAGTATTGGAATGCTAATTGAGTTGTTGATGAGTTGGCTATTTAAAATAAAAAATTATAAGTCGATTTCTCATCTTTAAAATATTCAAATATCACGCATTCACACTTAAATCCTAAAATCACAGGTGGAGTAGGCCATAGTGTTTCACTATGAGGCTCTTAAATATCAAAATGTACAAACATTTAAAATATTAATGGACAGTGAAATATATATAAACATATCTCAAAGGATGTAATTGCCAATCTTTCTGGTAGAAACATTCATTATTCAGTCATCATACTTGCAAAGAAGTTGGCATGTATCCTTCCCAACTGAGAATGTCTGTTTACTGAAATGTTTCTTTAGATATATTTTAATGTGTTAATCTACTAATTCCCTATTTCAATGCAATATTTGTTTAATCAATGGTTAATTAATAAAACAAGTTTCTTACTCTGCCCTGATTCATATATGGCCATATTAGAATAGACTGAATAATAGAAAATTATTGCATTGTTCAATATTCATGCTTTAACAATAAGTTATTTGATATGCCAATATTCATATAAGATAAGATTGTTATATTTACATGAATGATTAGTAGTGTTCCAATGTACATGATGGTGAATGCTTCTTAATATATATATATATAAATTATGTCATCCCAACCAATACTTAAAATTAACCAATAAAATAACAGATATATGTTGTCAAGTCAACATTCAAAATTCATTATCTAGTTGTAGCCTTGACAACATATTGTTGATATTCTATTGGTCAATTTTAAGCATTACCAACTGTGATGTGCACTTATGGTTTTAATATATATATGCTACTGAGTGATTTGTTAAGTTTTTAGATATTATGGCAACTGAATAATGATTATTGGAATGGACATCTTTCCAGATTTATTTAAATCTATATATTTATATAATAAATATCTCATTATTTATGCAGTTTAACATTATTATAAAAAAAAAAAATGTATTGACTAATAAAAAACACTTATTTAAAAAAAAAAAATAGTTTTAAACAAATTGATCTAAATAATAAAATAAATTTATTTAATATATAAAATATTCAACACTTTGTTTTTGAAATCCTGTTTTATTATATGAACAATTTCTTTTTATATTTTTATACATATTAATATCTCTTATATTTTGATTACCTTTCATGGTTATTTTCAAGGCTCATTTCTTTTTTATTTATATTTATCTTCACATTGATATATATACATATGTTATATAATGAGCTTGCAAATAGCTCTTAACAAGCTTTTCAGAATATCCCCAATCTCAGATCAGTTTCTGATTCTGGCTTCCTCAGTCAGGTGCTAGGATACTCAAGCATTATCTAATAGATAACTACTAAGCAGAAAATCTGAAATTTTCAGACATCCATATAACATTTGAAATACAAGCTTATTAAATTAGGTCATGTGACATATGACTTGATTTCTTTATAATATATATATATACTTTGCTATTACAAAAGAAAAGTATATCACAGCAAAGTATACATAATATATATAATCATTAAAGACAATCCCATATTCAAACTGTTGTCAAGACAACCTCCTTATAATAATAAAGGTGGAATCCCTAATACATATACTAAAATAAAAATAAACATAAAATAAAAGGAATGATTGTTGTAAATGACCATAAAAGATGGTCAAAATATAGAAAGATATTATAATGTATATGTGTGTAAGGTTATCTGATTTCTTGTCTGCTCAAAAACCAACAAAGAAGTTAGCTATTTTTTTAATATATACATTTAAAAAAATGCCATTTCCATATTGAGGTTATTAACATATACATGAAAATACAATTATATAAATTTAACTAAGTCAAAAAGATTTATAAACAAATGCAATAAAAAAAACCATTATACTTTTATAAAAAGAATGTGATAATGAACATAGTATGTGTTGGCAAAGTCAAGTTAATTGAACTGGTTAAACTATATATCACAGTAAAGCTTCACATTTGCTTCTCTAACTTAAACATCTACAATAATAATAATAAATCATCCTTTATCATTCTGCATCATTGATATTTATGTAATATCAGTTATATTAGTGTCTGTATGTGTGTAGACCAATATTTAAATACACTTTTATATTTATAACATGAGTAATCAAGGAGAAATTTTAACAGAGGTCAATAGCAAGAATTTTACCTGGACAATTTGTTGACACTATAATTGAGGTCATGTTTACATAGATAGATCTGAAATAATAGAAGTAGCAAGTATGCAAATGAAATTAGTAAAATTTCACTGTAAAGCAATATTACCAAAGTTGAAGGTTATTTGAAAAGTATAGGTTTGTTTAGTTATTAAAAGTATATATTTTATAAGGTTTTATTAAGTTTTATTTATAACAATGTCATTATTATAATAAGAAATAATAACAGCAACAAATTACTTAATTATTTTTTACACAATATATGCTAATACAATAGCACTCTATGCTAGTGCCATCTATATTAAGCATGAGAAATGTGTAAACTAAAGAATTAAGTATATTAATAATTTTTATTATTCATTCATTAGACTAGAGATTATGTACTTAATGAATAATATTTCTATAGTGTAATTTTCACTACCCTACTTTCATATAAGGTAGGAAATGGTTTCCATCCACTTTTAATATCTTGTGGAGAGGTACAATCATAAACACATGGTCAAAGACATGTAAAGAAACGTATAATACCCAGAATGCACATTTCATGTTGAACCAGCCCCTTGTACGAGAATGGTATAGTAAGAATCACACTACAAAAATATTATTTATTAAGTTGATAATCTCTAGTCTAATGAATGACTAATAAAAATTTATTAATATTTCTTCCATAAGTGGTCTGAGTCAAAGTTGTCAGGCCAATACATTTGACATTTATCAATTAAACTGTAGTAACTATATATCCCAAACAATGATAAAGATATGTATAAGAGGTGATCTGGGTCAATTGATGAGTGCTCATTTAGCATGAAATGTGCATCTTAAGGATCGTACATCTTTTCACATGTCTTTGACCATGTGTTTATGACTTTATTTCTCCATAAGATG
This sequence comes from Epiperipatus broadwayi, assembly GCA_028023455.1. Lineage (NCBI taxonomy): Eukaryota > Metazoa > Onychophora > Udeonychophora > Euonychophora > Peripatidae > Epiperipatus > Epiperipatus broadwayi. Next base: position 4,077,495 of record JAQFVV010000021.1, on the reverse strand, counting down.
TTAAAAGTGGATAGAAATCAGTCCCTACCTTTTATGATATTAGTGTAGTGAAAATTACTTTACAGAAATATTATTCATTAAAGAATTGAATAATTTGTTGTCTAATCAAGAGTTCAAAAATGTCTACATTTTATAAAGAAACCAGAAGTACCTGGCCAAGAAAGGCTGTGTTTTTTTTAATTGGTTGTTTTAACAAAGTTTTAAAAAATTTAATATAAATTAGATGAAACATTTTAATATTATATAAAATAATGTGGGTAAATGTACAAAGGTCATTCTATTACTAATGGTGAATTACTTCCTAGCCGATCTGAAAGGCCGTCATTCCCAGCCTTTGGAAAGGCTAACATTTTTCTTAATTGGATGCTTTAACAATTTTTTTTAAAGATTTAATGCAAATTAAACAAAAGATTTTAATATTATATAAATAAATTTGATAAATGTAACCTAAAAGGCCGTCGTTTTTATATTATGGCTTATTAATTGTTGGAATTACATTTTTGCAATATTTTTTTTTAATTGGTTCTTTTAGCAAATTTTTTTTTTTGCTTTGTAAAATTACTTGATCTGAATAAAATGCTCATAATCAAATGAAGCCTCTGAATTAAAATTAATATTTTTAAATATATATATTATATTTGATATGTGAATTTGATAGCATTATGAAAAACTATTAATGGCAGGATTACTACCTTTGCATAATAAACATCACATGATCACCATTTCTTATGCTTGCTTATAACTGTTATTAAAACAGGAAAAACTCACTATACATTCTCACTGATGAAGGCTACAAGCCAGAAACTAGTCTGGGGATATTGGATGAGTAGGTACTAGATGGGGATTTTATGCACAAGCCTTTTGGCATCCATTGATTATTCTAGCTCAGGGGTCCCCAACCCTATGCCTGTGGGCACCATGGTGCCCGCAGACCATTTTACGTCTGCCCGCCACTATCCAAACATGATGAAAAAATATTTATCTGATACAAATAAATTTAATTTCTAAAATTTCTTATAAATTATTGTGTTATATTGTAATCAAATGTTAAAATTTTATTTTTGAAATAAATATTTTTTTGTACCTTATGTGTATTATTAACAATATCCAACTAAAAATTTACATTGAAAAAATAAATGGTGCCCACCACCTGGCCAGTATTAACCCTTAAACCGCTAATTATATTATTGGTTGTATGAGGTAAAAATCAAATCTTTTAATTGGCCAACTCACAAACTGAAGACAAAGCCTATTGTTAAAACATATTCGCCTATAATATTAAATTCAACTCAGATACGTTTATAAAAAGTATATTACTAATTTTTCAGGTTATGAAAGAGAACGAAAGTTCTTTCAAAAATAAATTGTTATTTATTTATTATAAAATATATTCAATTTCGGCAAATATAAAGCGAATGTCTAAACAAAAAGTGATCAATGTCTAAACAAAAAGTGTGACGCAAACGTTTTCAATGTTAATATCAAAAAGTAAAGATTTTTTTGCTAAATCTTAAATATTTTTACTAAAATCTTCAATATTTTTTGAAAATAATTTTGTTTTTTAGTTTATTTTTTAAAAATTATTTTAATTTCTCAAATTATACTTTTTAAATACTTAAATCAATTCGAAATGAAAATCTCAGGTTTTCTTTATTTTCTTGATCAGGGGTTTCTTTGTTCTTTCCAGCCAATCAGAATGTCTTTTTGGCTGAGAGCTCACTGACAACCAATCACTGACAATGTTCTTTCTTTGTTTATGTTTAAATGCGGTTTTTAATTTTTTACTTGTAAAATAATTCGGAAGAGGGCACCATCTTACAGAACTTTTAAAAACCTAATCAATACCTGTCAAACAAATATTTTAGCATAAGAACTGGCAGAGTTAGAGTGACGTCAGATGCCTCGTAAGAGGCAGGAAAAGGGTTAAAGAATGTGCTCTTAAGTGCAAAAAGGTTGGGGACCACTGTTCTAGCTTATTGTGCGTGGCAATATGTATAATGAGTTTTGCCTGTTTTAATAACCTTTGCATAATACATTCTTTATAATGCAGACAAACATAAGTTTTTTTTTATAATTAGTTGTGAATTTGGTATGTCAGAGCTTTATGAACAAACATGCATTCTCCAATCAGAAAACAGAGAAAATAGGAATTTTATATATAAGATAAGATATAGATTATATAGCTAATCAGAATCTGATCTATATAACAATTCAACTAGGTTGTCTAAGTTTTGACACTTTAAATTTCAGGTATTTAGCTTAAATAGTAAAATGGCAAAAAATGGTCATTAGATGTGTAAGTACATTACTTTCTGCTCTGAATCTCTAGATTCACTGATAGAGGCTAAAGTCAAAAACTATTTGGGAGATGGAGATTTAAATGTACTTACTATGATCTGTTCGTCATTGATTATTGTATTATGGATGACTCTAGATTAAAGACCTGCTGCTATATTATTACTATTACAATTTCTAATTTATTTATAATTTGGAGAGGAAAATGCTAGAAAATGTTAAAGTATATAAAGAAAGATTAATTAAAGAATATCTATACATTTAAAAAATAGGTTAAATAAGAATAATTGTAAATATTTGGTATCTAAGCAATTATAGGACATAAATAAATAATTAATGATAAAGGTAAATATATAATGTCCATATTTTTTAAAAAGTTAATTGTTAGTTTTTAAAAATGAGAGACATAGAAAAATTAAATTATAGAAAGTTTATAATAGGAAGATATAAAAGTATATCTATTGATGTGAAGGTAGATAAAAAAAAGAAAAAAAAGTATAAATTATGAAGTTTTTATTATGCTATTACACTCTGTATGATTTTGTAAGAATGATTCTTGAAAATGATCACAGAAGATGATGGAAATGTAAAGAAGATGTATGTAAAAATATGAAAGGAAGTGATTCATATAATAAAACAAGATTTGGAAAGAAAAAAGTATGTCATGGGTTTTATTTATTAAAATTAAAGATTGGACTTTCTTATTTATTAATTGGTAGGTATGTTTGTAGAAAAATATGTACATCTTTAAATAAGAATGTCCAATCTGTGGGATGTATGTGGCCCAGGATGGCTATGAATGTGACTAACACAAAACCATAAACGTACTTACAACATTATGTGTGTGTATTTTTTTTAATTAGATCACAATGTGACTAAAATCTCTCAAATACAATGCCAAATATCCCATTAGTTTTATGTTGTTCTTTTTTTATTTTTATTATAATATATATATAAATCAATGATGCTTTATTATAATTTATATGAAAGAATAGCATAGTGGACTTTATTCATTTTCATTTATGATGATATTTATTACTTAATTATGGACATTTACTATATTAGTTATCATAAACTTGAAACCTGCTCAATGATTTTAAAAGACTCTCAGAATGTGACATTGTATAATTAGGATTATTGTGGGTGAATATTTCTGATTATCTGTGATTAGTAGATGTCACAAAATTATGTAAGGATTTTTTTTTTTCCTTCTCGAGCACTTTCAATTATGTTTATGTATTTAATGTATGGTCCAAGACAACTATTATTCAATGTGTCCTAGAATACAAAAAAGTAGACAATACCTGATCTAAGATATGCTTTAAAAGGTCTCGGATATATATAAATGTTCAAATCATCCTTCTAAACATTACGTTTTATCAGCAGTGCTCTTTGTGAATAAATATAGTCTGAACTTCAAACAGCTGTTCGAAGTTCAGACTTTATTCACAGAGGGCGTTGCTGAAAAAACCTAATGTTTGGGAGATAAATTTGAACATTGTTGTATTTAAATTTTCAGCTAATGTTATGCACCGAGATATTTTCATATATACATATCTTTAGTAAAATAAATGTGTCATTAATTTGTAACAAAAGATGTATTAAATTAGACATCAATTCATTATATATCTGAAGAGGAAGAATGACCACACAAATGTTAAAAATACACCTGACTTTATATTCTTGAACATTCTTATAAAGTAGCACTCCTTCTTTTCTTTGCATTAATTAAAGTGCAAGTTAAAGAGATAACATCAAAAACGTAATTTGTTTAAAACTGGATAATAATTACAGTTAGAAATATTAAAAAACTATCTATGTCATGAATGGTCTTTAAAATTTTATTAGCACGTTCTACATTGTTTCACTGATTATTTAAATATGGGCATATGCCAATAGTGAAAAGGATTCCTTAAAGCTTACGATGTCTACTATGGAATGGCAAATATCACAAATGATTCCTATGATGAATATGAAGTTTTTTCTACTACTTAATTATATCTGCCATAGGGGAAATGATCTCTATACGATGTGTATCTAACATTTATCAAAATATTTTATATATATATAAATTCAGAGAGTAAAATAGATTTATCACTGATTAAGAGTACACGGTGAGACCCCCCCTCCCCTATTTAATGCTTTTTCAAACTGTGACTAATTAAAATTGTGGGTGAAAAGTCCGTAGATAAAAAGGAACAACTGTACTTACATTAAGTTATTTTAACAATTAGTAACACGGATAAATCCAATATTATCTATTAACACTATTTTTTCTCAGGTGATATATCTGATTTAAATCTGCATATTTAAATGAAACATTTTTTTTAAAAGTCAAGATTTAAAATACAGGCATTCTTCATATACTTGGAGCTTAATTGTAAATATAGGGTATTTGAACACAACCTTTCAAGAAACCTTCAACTATCCACACTATTTCATATCACGGATGCACATGACCACACACATGTAGAAAAGATGAATAATCACCAATATATGTATTTCATGCTGAACCAACTGATGCGTGCTGGTTCAGCACGAACTACGTATTCTGGTGATTACATCAGTGATATGAGATAGTGTGGATAGTTGAAGAGTGCTTGAAAGTCTGGGTTCAAATCCCCTATACTTTTTTGAGTGAGTATAATTTTTTTTTATACTGTAAAAATAAATCCAGTACATCTGTTATTTTTTTCATCAATAAAAAAAGTAAAATGACGCTAATAGCTTTATTATTCGAAAGTTCACAAAAAGTTAGAGACCGCAAGAATCGATCCTAGGACTTTTTTGATAACGAGATGCTACTAACTGCGCAAACTAAATCTAAACAAAATCACTGTAATTTTTTTAAAATAGTATTATCGTAAAACATAACATATATATATATATTTAATTAATAAATATTTTAATTAAATAATAATTATGTTCAACCAGTAAGATTATATTTCATATTTTTTATTTGTGTGTGCGTGGGTGTTTCATAGATTACACAATATACAATAATATCATCTATTCTTCAAAAATTATTAGAATTAACCGCTTGTAGATTTGTTTATTTTTTTATATTTTTATTTTGTCAAATTTATTTTCTGTTCTTCCAATCAAATAGTTTTAGCAAATTATTAAATATATATGGTTGTATTTCTAACATTTTGTATATATGTTTACCATACCGATTGTTTATATATAGTCAGTGCAATGTGTATAATCATATATGAATACTGCTATTATTATTTTTATTTCTAAATATTACCTAAAGATGGCAGCACATCGGAAGGATAGGCGACATTGGAAAAAGGTTTATTACAACTATTGGAAAAACTATATGAGGAAAATTATTATATATATCAATTAGGGGATTATGAATCAGGTAGGGTAATAAGTGAAATAGGCCTCAAGCAGGGTTTTCTTTTATTATATTTATTGTTTATATTATTTTTAAAGAGAACTAGAAAATAAATTATTAAAACTAAATATTGGATATGAAATATCTCAGTCTAGACCTATATAAAAAAGGACAAAAAATATATATTAAAATTTATTTAAAAAAATTATAGATATTGATGATAATTTTAATAAATTTGAAAATGAGAAAAAAAAGAGAGAAGATGGGGAACATAGTGCATAAAAAAATGGAGCAACATACTTACCTGGGATAAAAATTAATAAAGTAGAAACTAGATAGGGATTTTACACACAAGCCTTCTGGCATCCATTAATTACTCTGGCTTGCACTGAGTGGCACGACTATATGGAGAGTTTTACCTGTTTTAATAACAGTTATGAGCAAGCATAAGAAATGGTGATCATGTGATGTTTAGTGGTTTAAAATACAATGTACAGTAAAATAAGAATTGAATTTATAATAAAAGCAAAAAAGAAAGGGTTCAATTTTTAACCCTTTTTTTTCTTTTTAATTATAATCTTATAGAAAAAGTGATTGTAGCTCGCTTATGAAAAATTTTGCAGTTTATCAAAGGTGTGACTTTTGACAACTTTGGATAAAATCAAAAAGCAGTGTAAAGATAAGTGCTAAACATAAGGGGTGGTCTATTAATAATTTTTCTTAGTCAATCATTACTCTAGAGATAATCCAATTATGAATAATATTTCTGTGGTATAATTTTCATTACACCACTCTCATGCGATGTAAGAACTGATTTCTATCTGCTTTTAACACTTTGTGGAGGGATGAAATCATAAACATATGACCAAATATATGTAAAAGTGTTTGATTAATTTGCTACCTATATAAGTTCAAACTCGGTAACTTAACTAGATGATAAGGCAGAGTGAAATAACTAATTTTATTAACTACATTGCTAAGAGGGGGATTAAACTGACAGCCATCAGTTATATTTCCTAATCATTCTATTTGAATCACCATCTCCACCAGGGTTGACCAAACTTAGCCAAAGTAAAGCATTTTATAAAGCTCTAGGAGCTTTAAGGGCCACTTTTATTGAAAGAAGCCCTATAAGATTCTCATTGAGAGATACATCCAACATTCTCTTACAGGTTACTCTATGTGCTAGCTCTATTAGTCTAATTCTCAAGATGAATAGCCTATCTTACAATAAATTCATATATTATTCATATTAACTATGAAATAAAGTGAGTAGAAACATTTAACGCCAGTTATTGACTAAATACAATAAAAAAACTTATTTTACTAATCTTAATTAGAAATAAAAAACAAACAAAAAATAATTATAATAATGATAACACAAAAGAATTGAAAGAATCTAATCTATAATACATTACTTAAAAATAACAGCACATCCCCTTCCTTCAATTCGTTTCTTACTGTATAACCTAATACAGCTGACTATGGGTATATAAACACGAAACACATATATGAAGTAACAAACAAACAAACGATAATACCCATGCTAATTAGTGATATACACAGCCAAAAAATATATATCGACAAGATAGATTATATTTTAACTCCTGCTTTTTTATACATTAACAAATAAATAATATATATTGTAATGGGATATATATATATATATGTGTGTGTGTGTTTCATTTAAATTTTAATACTTGATTTTTTTGTAAATATCTAATACTGAATTAAAAGCACAAACGTTCAAAATGCACAAGTAACGAATTATTAATTTATTAAAATGTTTGATTTAAATATTAAAATAAAATAAGCTTTAAAAAAATTATACAATCGAAGTAAAGATTCTAATCTTTAAATAAAATATAATAAAAACCCTTTTAAAAATAACGAAGAGAGTTTTTAATCTTAAAAATAAAAATTACAAACAGATCCTTAGGGCAAAATGACCATTGAAAAGAGATAAGAGTCTGGGAATAGAAATAAAAGACTTGCTTTTCCCACCCAAAGATATAGACACAGACCTCAGTGGAAAATCCAAAACCTACTTAGTCATAAACCCCAAATCTACTTGGCCACAAACTCAATGAACCAATGGAATACAGATATGGAATATGTTTGATAGATCCATGCATTCCAGAGATAAGATGCCTCAGGACTATAAAAAGAAAATCCAAAATAAATAATTAATTAGAGAGAATCAGAAAATTAAAGTTTTGAATTCATTTGTATTTGCTGAAAGTAAAAATAAAAATTTTAAAAGTTATCTCCATCACCAAAAATGTAATCAGCTTCATCGTGCTTCCTTTGGTGCAGCTGGCCGAAGGCAGCTTTCATCTTCACGAATCCCAGGATTGAACTACTGGTGCCATATGCAGAAATTCCCGTCAAGCTTCATAAATCGTCATCGTCCTTGCATAAATTAGATCTTTGTCGTGAACGAACGAGCACGGATAAAGGAAGGTACAAATTTAGAAGTGATAAAATGAAATATAAACTCTCTTAAATTTAAAAAATCTTCGAACTTTATTTATCTTTAAAATGAACTATAGACTTTCTCTCTGGAGCAAACATGAACTTTATTTCTTATTTATTTTAAATCTTGCAATGTTAAAAGTAATAGCTAAAGTTTAAAACATAATCTCTTAAAATATGTATTGTATTTTTTTTTTGTATTCATGCTTAATAAGATCTGTTTGTAATAGGGTAGGGGTTTGCGATTGCAAACTTGAATTTACAAATAGAAACACATATCGTTATTTGTGCATTATTAAATTTTAAAATAGGTTAAAATAGTATTTGTGGTAAAAAAAAAAGTTAAATATAGTGTGTCATTTAAAAATGATTTAAAACCTTAAAATAAAGATTTTTTTTTATTAAATTATTAAATTTAATGTAAGTCGAATGTAGGTAGTCATTTATCCTTGTTTGAATTAGGGGTTTTGACTTCAGATTATTTGTTTCGTAGTTGTGTCAATGCTGGTGGAGAGATATATGGACATTTGCATCAATGTATGAAGTGTGTTAGCACATAAGGGCGATGAGTCCAACTGAATGCATGACCCCAAAGAGGTAGTCATACTGTTGCAATGGACGCAGACATATTTCCTGCACCATTAACCCATTCCAGCTCTATGGATTGTGATGATAAGATAGCAAGATAGACTGCTCTCCCATCCATACATAGCATTTTTCTTTTTATATTACATGCATGATTCCTTAGCCAGACAGAAGTACATTCCTGTATTGGATGAAGATCATGTTTCTTCAAATAATATCACGCTGTCAGATGCACATTCCTGTCAGCATGATTTGATGCTAACATCTTCACATTGCATTGGTTGCGGATATATATCTGGAAGTGAGCATTGGCGTGGTTGAGGACCTTTAGCCTGGAGTCAAGTGCCTTGAAGATCTTTTAAAGGCGTCATTTGGGTGGTCTACCTACGCTCAACATTCTAAATTTAGAAATTAAAGCTATAAACAAATAAAAATAATAATAATGAAACAAAATAAAACAATTTTTTTTTATATAATAATTCTTTTTTTTTAAGTTTGTGTGTTATCACATATATACGTAAATAAAAGCTTTTGTGTTATTAATACTGACAGTGACCTAATTATTTATTTATTTTTTTAATCTTTATTGATATATTTTAATAAATATAGTTTAAAACCTCTGCTACTCAATGAGCTAGTGACTTGGGCTGGCAGTCATGAAAAATATCTAAGGAGAAGTTGGATTTTTAATAGTGCATATCTGCCTACTCTATAAATTTTCTAGGTTCAAATGGCCTAGTGGCGCCTTGCACAGCAGATATGGTAAGACAAGATAGATTCACTTCTTTTCTGACCGTTATAATATATATATACATCTTGATCTAACTCTATTTGCATACATGCATTCCAATATATGTAGCTTAATTTAGATATGGTATTAATTTTTTAAATTAATATATTTTAAAAAATAACAAGAAAGAAAATGCAAGACCAAATTTAGATATATTTTTCTTACTTATACCAATGATGGAAGGGTGTGTGTACATATTTCCTTCTTGCTGTCTCCAAATATTTAAAAACTCATCTGCAATAATTATTCATACCAGACAGTATATAATGCTGGCTTCTGTGATGACCATTTTCCTCTGTTCTTGGCTCAAAACAAAACTTCCCTGCAAGCTCCAATTTAAGGTTTTGTTCAAATGCACACAGCAAACGGAAGAAAGAGATGATTTTAATTTTGCTACTTTTTCTTCCTGGGCAGGTTTCAGAATAATGGTACAAATCACATGATGATTCATTGAGGATTAGATCTGACGCACTTTTGGTGAACTTTTATTCCATTTTGTTTAGTTTACTGAACTCTCTCAACAACATTCTTGCTTTTTTTTTCATTTACCTGATTGCAAATGAAATTCTAACAAACTAAATGGTAGCTTAAGGCTTTATAATGTATTTTTTTAGCTTGCAGATTCAAATTCACATCCAGCCTTTCAGAAATGGTTTCCAATAATTTTCCAATATTTTTTTCTACTAAATAGTTGTCCCAATCACTCACTGACTTTGATGGCTTACTCTCTGACTGACTCTGTCTGCACATAAAGTAAAGTTATCCCTTTTTATACAATATACCATCAAAAGAACAAACGTAACATTTTATTTTTGATTTCAATTTTTTTTTCTAATCAGTTCACAGATAAATCCCTTAAACATTTACAAATACAGAATTTCAATAATTTTATCAACTGTTTTACAAATTAAACCTCGATATAATCTCTTGGTACATTTAAAAAATAATAATTAAAAAATATATATCAAACAGATAAATCCTTTAATTACCTAAAAAATAGAACTACAAGAATTTGGATACAACAATGTTTCTAATTAGAATCCAATATATTAAACACAGTTAATTTTTTTCTACAAAGTTTATAACAAAGAAAACGAATAAAATCATCTTAATAATTTTTTAATCTATAAATGTAATTAAAACAAATTAACATACATTTTAATTAGTTATTTTTCTTTTAACTTTGTTAACAACATTTAATGTCTGAAAAAATATATACACAAATAAATAGAAAAATAAGGTACTAATCGGTATGCTAGGCCAGCCGCTTGATGGCATTGTTTCTCTGCTAAAAACACACAATTATATTGATCCGGGCCTAACTATCTTTAATTAAATTATTTTTACATTTTGTCCAACTTTTATTAAAATATTTTTTTGCCCATCTTGTTCAACTTTATTTTAAAATATTTTTACATTTTCTCCACTTTTTTTTAAAAAGATTTGGACATTTGATACGACTAATTTACTCATCTTTTGACATTTGATACGACCTTTTTTTTTTACTAATATTTTGACATTCTTGTAAATAATTTATGATGCAAGATTTGATTCAAATATTTGTAAATTTTCGTTTTCAAAAATAATAAAATTAAAAACATCTCATAATACAAATCAAGCCAAAACAAAAATCACCGTATAGTCGCTGCCGTATTTGAAAAACTTTTAAAAAAGAAAACCAAAGTTGAAAAAGTCAAAAGTTTTGATCTTAGTTTAACTTTATTGGGGGGAGGTGGGGAAAAATAATTTGTCATCACAGACAAAAGATAGAGACAAAAGTTATTTTTGTTTTTTTATTTTTAAAAAAAGGTTAATAAAAATTGGTTTTAAAAAGAAAAGTTTTAATATATCAGCGTTATACAAATAAAGCTGAAACAAAAATCGTCGCGTCGTATATTCAAACAAAAAAAAAGAAGGTTTCCATGTTTTGAAATATATCGAAATAATCTATTTTAATTGCAATTAAAAACTTGCTCTGAATAATATTCTTCAATAACTTTTTTCAAGTAGCAAACTCTTCATAAAGTAGTGCCACCTAATGTAAGCCTTAGTAATTGATGGATGCAAAAAAGTATGTGCACAAAATCTCCATCTAGTGCATACTCACCCAGTATTCCCAGACTAATTCTTGGATCTGAAAGCACTGTATCTAGATCTTAGGATCTAATGAAATCTTCTTGCAGCCACTCACCAAATCAGTGAGTTTTCTACTATTTTAACAGCTTCTGTAAATATAGGAAATGGTAGTTATGTGATAACTTTCCTCAGTATTAAAATGTAATCATATGTGGTCTAATTATAGGCAGATGATCTCTTCTGAAGTTTTGAGATTTTTTTTTAAGTCCTTATCATTTCCAGAATCTGTATAATAATTCCTATTTGCAGTTATCCATTTAAATTTTGGGGGTAAATTATTCACACAAATTTTGAACTTTCTAATCTAATACAAGAATGTTTAACAGTTTTTTTTATAACTTTTAACTATAAATAATCATAGCTTAAGACATATGAAATTGAAACTAAAGTAACCACTATGTAAGTATAATTTTTATTAGTCATTCATTAGACTAGAGATTACTCATTATTGGATAAACTCTAGTCTAATGAATGACTAATGAAAATTATTAATATATTTCCATTCAATGGTTTGTGTCAAAGTTGTGAGGGTATTAAGTTGGAAACTTGTTAATTAAATTTGAGAAATTGGTTATCTATACATATATACTGAACAATGATAAAAATATGTGTAAGAGATTGTCATCTGGAACAACTGATGAGTGCTATTTTAGCATGAAATATGCATCGTGGGGGTTATACATCTTTTTCACATGTCTTTGGTCATATGTTTAAGATTACATCCCTCTACAATGTGTTAAAACAGATAAAAACCAGTCCCTACCTTGTGTGAGAGTGATGTAGTGAAAGTTATATGACAGAAATATTACTCATTAATCACAACTCCCAATAAACCATATATATACTGACAATCAGTGTCAGTAAACTATGAAAAAAAATTGAATAATACCAATTTATTTATTTTTAGCTTTGGTGGTATTTAAGCAATTAATTCATTAATGTTTTATAAATAAGACACATCCATTATCTACTAAATGGTTAAATATAATTTTTATTAGTCATTTATTAGACTAGAAATTTTATTGCCTAATGAATAATATAGCTGTAGTGTAATTTTCATTACACCAATATCACACAAGGTAGGTCCTGGTTTCTATCCATTTTTTATACCTTACGAAGGGTCGTAATTATAAACATATGACCAATGACTTGAAAAAAAGGTGTATGATCCCCAAAATGCATGTTTTGTACTGAACCAACTGATAATTTCTAGTCTGATGAATGACTAATAAAAATTATTGGTGGTTTGTGTTAAAGTTGGGAAGATAGTAACTTTGATGCTTATCAATTAAATTGTAATAATGGTTAAATGTATTACTTTGTCTTTTTTTTTCATATGCCAAATGCATTGACTGGAAAGCGAACCCAGGCCATTGACTGGGAAGCGAACCCAGGTCAACTGCTTGGAAGGCAGATATGCTAACTACTAGGCCACCAATGCTCTTTTTTGCTTATGTTTGTAATAAATTAAGAGATTTTTGAGATTCACAACTGAAAAGATTTTATTTCTTTGTATGAATTAGTGACTTAGCTGAGTACACTTTTGGTATGGTATTTCAGATCATTTAAGCTGTACATAAATTAAACTAACATACAAATTTCATTCTTTGATGTATAACACTGCAAAAGAATTAATGCTTAAATACTAGCAAAGATAAAAAGAAATAGGTTGGTATCATTCTATTATTTTCACAATTTATGATGTTTGCCTATTGTGGGACTTGCAGTTTATTTACATAAATTATTTTACAATAGCTATAATCTATATTATGTTTTACAAATATTTCTCCAGCAATCTTAACCCCTAGGTATGCACTCTAAAACATCAACTCTGAACATGTGCTCTGAAATAAATAGGAAGGTATTTAAAACCAAAGAAGTAGGTTGCTTAGATCTTTATGAGCTGTTATCGCTTCTAATTTGCATTATGGAGAACATAAAGATAATCATATGTAGATGCTAATGTTATTTACTTACTGCAACATTTTTTATCTCATAAATACTAAGTAATTATTTTTTTTAAAGTAAGTAAAGAACTACTATTTACAAGCCTAGAGCAATTAAAAATGATAAATACTATACACATAATAAAGGTATATATGAGAGATGGTGAACTGGTCCAATTGATGAGTATTGATTCAGCATGAAATATATCATGGGTGACATTTATCTTCTGTTGTATCTTTATTTATATGATTTGAAAAGGATGTGTGGTAATGTGGAGGTTGTTTGATGCATTTATAAAGATATTACACATAGAGCAAGGGAAATGTGAATAACTCCATGTGTGTGTTTATTGAAAAAAAGATTTTAAACTTTAACTGAGTTTAAAGTTTATATCTGGGGTAGGGACAATCTCTTGTTTTGATAAATAATTAGTGATAATCATTGCTGTATGATCTGGGTGGCTAGGGTCAAAGTTGCGGATGATGTAAGTTTGACACTTATAATTCAAAATATAACAATTAAAAATACTGGTATACATTGCTAACATGATATACCTACTGAACCTTTATCTAGAGAAACTCTGCATTTCAATATTTCAAAGCTATTAATCCAACATCTAATTTTCACATGGGCAGTTTTATATAGGGTGTTTCGAGCTATTAATTCACTTTTTTAAAAAGTTGAAATGAAAAATACCACCTCACAGGGTAAACCTAATAAGAGAAAAACTGTTGTAGACAACATTGTGTACTGTGAACATTTTTTTATGAATTCCACTTTGGTTAATTTTTATTATTTTAAATTAAATTTCAAATTAAATTTAAAACATTTTTTCCTTTAAAATATTAAATGTCTAATTTTTTCAAAACTGATTAAAGAAACATATTTCCAAGCCTATATCTATCAAAAATATTGTACAGGGATCCCTAGTTCTTTCTAATCCAATGATTTGAAGTCACGGTGAGTTTTTTTTTTATATGTCATAGCATCGGCCGGGACGTGAACCCACAACTGTCTGCAACTTGCTTGCAAGGCAGCTGTGATGACCTCTCAGCTAACAACGCTTGACAAGTCACAGTGAGTTAACAATTAATTTCAATAAAATTTAGTAATGGTTAATAAATTTATTATGTTAAAGAATATTAATGTTTAAATGCAAGTGTAATTTATATACCTGGAGATTAAATGTAATGTAGGGGATTTGAACACAGACTTTCAAGCTCTCTTCAGCTATCCACTCTATCTCATACAACGATACACATTGACCACACACATGTGAAAAAGATAAATGATCTCCTGTCTAGTATTTTGTACTGAACCAGCACTCATCAGTTGGTCCAGATCATTATCTCCCACACCATATATATAATGAGTGCTCAGTTTAATATTAAGATAACAAATCTTCCAACTTTAATGCACAGATCTTAATCACTGGTATTAACCAGGGATTTGCATATTCCATCATCAGATTTTCAAGGGTATGGATGACTGAGGAGTTGATGATGGAGTAGATTGAAACCTGTTATACTAAAGTTTGAAGATTTGCCATCTTAATATAAACCAAGCATTGATTATATATATATGAGAGATAATGATCTGGACCAACTGATGAGTGCTGGTTTAGCATGAAATACATATACGTATTGGAAATTATGTATCGTTTTAACATGTGTGTGGTCATGTGTATCGATTGTATGAGATAGAGTGGGTAGCTGAAGGGAGCTTGAAAGTCTGTGTTCAAATATTCTATGTTAAAGAATATTATAAATAAAAAATGTCTTTCATTTGTTTTGTTAATCAATTTATATTTATAGTGAAAAAAATAATACTCACAGGACTAAAGTTAATAAAAATACTTTGCAAATTTTAGCTCTTCACTGAGGTGAGCCAATTGATCTGAAGATGGGAATGTTCTGGGTAGAGATTTTAAATGTTTTCTCTTAATGCACTTATTAATCAAGAACTTGTTTGAGCTATTGGTATGCTTTCTGTATTACATTTTTGTAAATACAAGCTTATAAAAGTAATGTCAAGATACAATGACTAGCTAGTTTTCATATATGGTTGTAAGCGACTATGAAATCTGCATTACTATCAGTGATCAACTATGTGACTCCATTCTTCCAGATATTAGTGCTAACCACATGCCCAGGCAGCATAAAAGAAGTACAGATGCAACTCAATGTGTGAAAGTCCAATTCTTATTAATAACAGTCAATATTTAGAAATTAGTTTGTCAATTTGTTTGGTATCATCATCTAATGTCCATTAATTATGTATGCATGCCATATAATTGGGTTCTCAAATAATCAGGATTTCTGGGATTGTTCTCAATTTGAGGCTGCAATTCACTGTATCCTGATATAAGTATTAGGACTATCAAATAATAAGTTAATATTATATTATTAAAACATTAATTTACTGGATGTGATAGCTAACTGTTCTCTTATGCAGGAATTCATTGTGTTATCACATCAGGAAAACTAGGAAACCCCTATACAAGTATATCTCATTTGTAATTTATATCTCATTTGTAATATATATATACAAATATTTCTAATTTGCGATATTTGTATAAGTACTTAAAATTTATTCGTTAATTTAGAATTGAAGTTTGAAATAAATATATATTGATATTTCCATACACATTCCTTCCGTCTTATCCCAATTGTGATATTGACAAATATGTTAATTCTATCAAAATGTCTCTGCAATAAGATAATAGTCGATCAATATTACAAATATAAATGTTGAATATGAGTGGACAAGCCACATATTGCTATGTTTGAAATCTACATTACAAAATGAAAGATTTTAAAATTATGTGCTAAGAATTTAAAAAGGAAGAAAAGAGCAAATGGACTTATATTAAGAAGGAAATGAATAAAACAGTTATGATACTCGTAACTAATTTGGGCATTTTATTTTTAAATGTAAATAAATCCAAATGTAAAATATTAAAGGTACTATTAGTAGCATATATTGGGAGAAAACCTAAAAATATTTAATATAACTTAAATGCATTTAGTATATATTTAGTATTTTCAAAAATTTTCCAAATGTATATCCTAGATGACGGAAATAATCCAACATATAATGACAAGTAAAATAACTTAAGCAGAAGCTTTCAAATATAGTCTCCATTATTAATCATAACTAAAAAAATTATAGGACCATGCATTGAATACTAAAAAAAACTTCAAAATTGAAAAAGAAAAGACGATTTTTTTGTTTTGAAGTACTTATATTACAGAATACTGAATGATATCAACCGGTTTATTAATTTTAGTGACGAGTTAATAGAAAGCGATGATTAACTTCCGCTGACGGTCACGTGATACTTTTGCAATCAATCGCGGCAATCCAAGTACTAAACAGACTGGTGTTAACTAATTTTCTATAACTTACATTAATTAGCTGATTATATTACAAATCTTTCATATATTTAAGAGATAAAACTACATAACGTGCGTGCGCATAATAAGTTTTCTTTCTCTACAGAACTTTTATATAGAGAGAAAATGTTTAAAATTAATCAAACTCTTTATCACTCAATCTGCTCTCTTTTTTACGAATCAGCTGAAAATGTTTTACATTCTATTAGAACAGAGAAAATTTAAATTATATAAATATAAATTAGGTAATTTTAAACCAGTTTCTCCACTGCTATATCTTGCAATATTTTCAATCATCTTACGTTAAAAAGTTTACATTTATTCCGATTAAAGTTAACATATTTTCATTTAAATCTCTTGGAAAATAAGCTTTTATGTTTTTTTCATTTTCCATTATATGTGCGATTAAAACTATACAAAGATGAAAGAAAATCTCTTTGAGTTTTAAATTTTTAATCTTCTCAATGGATTCATTTATCATTAGTTGTCAATACGCTTTGTCATAAACGAAGATTTTAAAAAAAAAAAAGTACTGAGGGGGAATAACTGACGTAGAACGTCACATTTTAGTGCTACCTAGTGACGATTTAAGAAACCATACAATTTAAAACCCATTTAATAGTTTTAACAATTGTCTATAGAGGTCTGTAGTTTATTATCAACATAAAAATTAGGTCCATGAAAAAAACTTTAAAATTGTAATATTTAATAAGAAGTGTAAAAGTAAAACATTGAAAATATTTGTCCTGAGGAAGGAGAATATAAGTATCCATTTACCTTGTTAAATAACAAAAGAATTAGAGTTGAAAAGAAATGCATAAAATAGAACAGGATTGATCAAAAATCTAGTATGTTTTTCAAAAATGATTACGAGGTATTTAGAAAGGAATGACACTACTTCTTAAGATTTGGAAAGGAGGCATTTTTTATTGCTCAAGAATTTCAGAATTTATTACAAAGAGTATAAAAAGTAGGTAGATATTTAGTTGATGATGAATTATGGGCAGCAAACAAGACTGTTCAAGATAAAATAGAGTGGACCTTTTTTAAATAAGAAAAATTAGAAATATATTTAAAATGTTTAAAGGGTTATAATATATGAATAAAACTAGATTAGTAAGGTGTATATTATTTTATGTGTGACAAATATAACTAATTAATTAGGCATGAAAGATTTCACAAATTGCAAAGTTAATAGATAGACAATTTATTTTCTTGTATATATGTAAGAAATAAATGAAAGTGTAAATAAAAAGTTTCCAAATTTATTTGGCTTACTGCCTCCTTTTCAAAAATTTAGATATTTAGCACATACCCCCCCCCCCAACCAAATCTTCTTTCTTTAAGTGAACAAGCAAAAAGTTGCAGTGAAATTATGGCATTTGTTAAATGTATGTATATGTCTATCTGCATTCTACAACATGACAAAGAAGGATATTGTAAAAATATGACACTGCATGAAATAATAAAAACTGGGTTTTTTTCTTAAAAAAAAATTAATTATTAGCAAAAGGGCCATTTACCCATACATGTGTTTATATTACAATCAGTTCTAGGCTGAAAGGGCTAGCTTTATAAATTATTTACAAGTCACAAAATGGCTGCAGATTGATAGTTTGTGTTGAGAATGATGTTTAATATAATTTTTAATAAATGAATGCCATGTCCACGGGAGACCATCTTAGTTGTGTAAGTGAAAATGAATAATACACACACACACACACACAACTTGAATACATATCAGCGAGTTTATTTCTTGCTAAGGTATTAATTTAGCAATATAACAAGCAGGGCCGGCGGAAGCGGGCATGCAACGCATGCTAGGCATGCGGGCGCTGGCAGAAGGAGGCGCCATCACTGAGAGATTAGCATCTGAAAAAGAAGGCGTCATCCCTGACAGGGGCACCAAAATCAAATTTGCATGCGGGCGCCTAGTACCCAGCGCCGGCTCTGATAACAAGTATAATAAAATTATATTATTGACAATTTATCTCATTTACTTTTGAGAACCAATAATTATACTGTTCATTAATCTCCAAACGGTTTGTTTACTCGTCTAATTAAAGTCTATGTGAACTTTTTTCCATGTGAACTTTAATAGTAAGTGATTTACTAACTTCTTTTTTCCCCTTTAGACTGCTGTGCACTAAGAATCTCAGACTTCTTTCATTAGCTATGCTAATTTACATAATTTATTTTAAAAGTTCTCTTTATAATAGGTTTTTTTCTAAAGTAATCATTCTGGTGAAAAAAAATAACAGTACTGTCAGTGCAATGTATATGATTTAAATAAAACTTTATTTACACACAATTTAAAATATTTTCACCATCAGTACACCTCCCCTCACTCTAGAAAACATAATCTTGTATCTAGCAGGTTTTCTCTGACTTTGTGGAGCAGATACTCATCAGGATTGATGCCTTTACTTCGGTCAACAACATCTTGATCCACTGTAACTTCATTCCCTTTATTTTTCTCAATAGACACTATATCATTTTGCCCAATCTATTGGGCAAAATTTGCAAGCTCATTAGTAGTCAAAAATTCTGATTGAGGATTGGCTGCTACAGGCTTTTATTCATCACGATTGACATATCAGAGAATCACTGATGTAAAAGATTTATATATCTTCTGTCACGCAATCAAAAGATTTATATATCTTCTGACACACAATCCACCTTTGAGTTTAATTTATTTGCATGACTTCAGATATGTTATCAACTATGGTACCAGGTATTTCTTTTTTAATATGTCTCAACCCATACAGTTTTTCTGACTCCATGTGAAGTTTGAATTGTATGTATCTTTGCTAGAAGTACTTCTTTCTCATTTTTTTTTTTTACAGGGAAAAGTTTAGATAAATGGGCGTGCCATTTTATACCAAACAGCAACTCTACAGGTATTTTATGACTAGTGATAAAATACTCATAGAATATGATTTCTATCAGTGCTTCTTCCTATACTTTTCTCAAGGCAGATTTCAAATTTGGACTACCTTTCCCACAAGTCCATTAAAGGCACAGCGTTAGGCTGATGTAAGAATATGACGAATGTCTTTATCTGTTAAGTAGTTTTCAAAATCTGCAGATGTAAACCCTGTTCCATTATTGGATACCAGGATCTCAGGATGTTTATGAGTGGCAAACACTTCCTGTAGAGCTTTTATGCTACATTTAGTACTCGGAGTTTTCGCAATCTTATACTTGGCCCATCTGTTGCATGAATCTATGATTATTAATATTAAATGTCCATTCAAAGATCCTGCATACCCTATATGGATATACTCCCATGATTTTTTTGGCCTCTATCCATAGTAAATCAGCTGCAGAATGGCAATCCAGGCAGGTTTTAACTGTAGGCCACCACATGTATGTACAGGTGAGCACCTTCGTCCACACATCTCCTGAATTTGCTTTGTATAACAATTTTAGCATTTTGTTTCTGTCTTTCTGCTAATAAGAGTAGTCAATCAATCATCATGATACAGCTATTACAGATTAACAAATTCTGATGAGCTTTTCAAATCGCTATAACAATAAAACGTTTGGTCATCCTTCTCGAATCCAATTCTTTAGCCTACTATATCCAGGGTTTCTATATATCCATTTAGTGACTTTAGATTTACTCAGATTCTCTATAATATTTATCTCATCTAATATGTTCACTTCTGTAAATTTTTGCTGAACACTGTCTTCCTCAAATAATCACGATAATACATCCCCATGCATAATCTCTTTTCCCAGCTTGTAAACTAATGCATAGTTCTAGGTGGCTAATATGTTAATCTGTCTTAAAAGTCTCTGGCATGCATATTCATGAGGTTTTTTTTTGTCCTTTCCAACAATTCCAAGTAAAGAGCAATGATTTGTACATTGTGTAAAACTACATCCATATATATATATTGATGGAATTTCTTTATTGCAAAATATTATAGTCAGGGCTTCCTTATTTAATTGACTATAATTTTTTCGAGCTGATCATAATGTCTGGAGACTTAAGTGATTGGATGTTCACCTTCACCATACTGATGACAGCTCTAACTCCACAATCTGAAACATCTATAGTAATCATCACTTCTGGATTACTCCAATAATGCACTAAAAATTTTTATGACATTAATAAGTCCTTGGCTTTCTGGAATGCTATTTTATGCCCTTCATCCCATTCATTTCCAACATTTTCTCTTATGTTATAAATTATGAAATAGTATTAATACATGTGTTTATCCTTAAAAAAAACTTTCATAGAAGTTTAATAGTCCCAGAAAAGCTTGTAAATCTTTTACATTCTTAGGAGTGACAGCTTTTTTTACAGTTCTCACTTTCTCAGAGTTGGGCTATGTTCCATCTTTATTTATCACATATGTCAGAAATTTTATTTCCGAAATTGTCCAAATGCATTTGGCAATGTTTAATCTAGCTCCCTCTTTATTTAGCTTTGAGCACCCTATCATTACTCATTTTTCCAGCTCTTTTTTCAATTGGGCAGTAATAAGTATATAATCTATATAGGGAATAACTCTGTCTATGTTTTGCAATAACACATCCGTCTTTGCTTGGAAAAATGTTTGGGGTCACTTTTATCCCATAAGACAATTAATTGCATTTAAACAGATGGATGTGGGTACTGTGCTGGTCAAAATATGCTTATCCATCTAACACGAGCTGGAACTCACAAAATGTACTTCAAACTCAGTCGAGCCCGAGATTTTGGTGAGGGACCAGCCTGGATTCGAACCCACTGTCCAAGCCCCAGATCAAACACCTAATGGACAACATAAAAATGATGACACACGAGAATTAATTCTTAATCCGGCCCACTAGCAAATCACAGAAACAAAAGACTCATGGACTTAAACATCTATATAAACAACTTAAACACTAAAGACATTTCAAAGATAAAATCTAAGATAATTAGTTAATAGGGGTTTTACTAATGAAATAGCTATGGGAAATTAGTGAATTGGATTGATTTAATAATGAGACAGAAACTGATGTATGATGAATTAAAATATATTTATTGACAATTGTTGTTGGCAAATGCACGCAGGCATTTTATTTATAAAGTAACATTACTCTAGGCCATTTAAACAATAATTGATATGTTGGCTATTATTTAATTGATCCAATATTATTTAATGGAAACAAATAGCTCTACTATATAACTAATCGCTACATTAACTTTTACTAGTTATGCCCTTTCATCATCAGTTCGAGTGGCTATTGTTCATGAAATCAAACCAAGTCTGGAGTGAAGCTTAATAATACGTCTTAATTATAATAAATTTATATTAACTATGGGATTTTAAAGCATCCCAGATAGCTTTAGATCGAACGGGTTTTTAAGAATGCTTCGGATCAATGCCGAAGACTGCATATTAGGGAGGGAGAGTTGGCTATAATGATTTTACTAATACGCTAGGCACAAGTAAAATATAATAATAAAGTGGCTCTGCGGATGGAAGAATAGTTTTAGGGTTTTTGTGACAAACAACAGTTTACCCAATAACCGGTCGTCATGCTGCAAAAGGGAACCTTTATTTGGTTCATAAGAAGCGGGGGACTTACGTGCTAATCTGGCCCGTAGCTCAGACTTCGCTACTGCACTACCCTATAAGAGAAGATATGCTGGCAACGCCGTGGCTCCATCTTATATATAAAACAGCACAACGAGAAAAATATTAATAAGTTTCACATCCGCCAAGCCGAAGGATATTATAAATGAAATATCACATATTAAATGAACACAAGTTTATCAGCTTGATCAAAAGAGCCAACTCTTCTGTAGCATGAGAAATATGTATATGCTACTGACGGGAATATATACAAACTTTACTTTATCTCATTCAATCTCTTTAGTTATCTATAACGACTAAACTTTTAAAAAGGAGGAAAAGTATATTTAATAAGGGATTTATGAATACTTTACTAAAAAAAAAATATACTTATGATTGCACTCCAGGCTAGTTTAATCTTTAGTAATATAATAATTAAAGGTTGAAAAACCACATTTTATATTTATATTAATTAATTTATTAAATGACAAAATATGAATTTGGGTTCGAAACAGCGCACGAAATGACGCTATATAAATAATAGTACGAAGATGTTAAATTTATATGTTTAAAAACATATTCTATAATTAAATGCACGCCGTTTCGAAACATAGGCACAACTAACAATAATTAAAAATAAGCAAAAGAAAAGCAAAATATAACTGCCGTGATTAAATTATATAGCAAAACATTGATTAACACAGAAATTTACAAAAGTATTTCATATTATAGAATTTAAAGATTATTTGAAAAACAATTTAGAAAGAAGTTTCGATAATATGGTTAGCTAACCTGTTTTTGAAGAAATCATGTTTTTGAAATTCACAGAGATCTGCTATTTTAAATAATATTATAACAGTTCTATAGCTGGACTGGATAGATTCGAGCTGGAACGAAGGTGAGTTCTTTGGCGGCTTATGGCATGTTCTTGTTCAGTTGCGAGACGATTTAAAATGGTGTTGGAATGAAGGCAATTCCCTTTTAGTGGCTTATGACATCTTTTATTTGGTGTAAGCTTGTTGGTTGTTGCTTCGGCATTTGATGGATTGAACTCGGCGTTCCATCACGGGAACGGCAGCAAAATTTTGCCTGACTTTAGCCAGACATGGTAAAATTAAACAATTTATAACTTGGATAATAATAGCTCTTCAAAAGCAAGATGGAGTATAACTTCCCGCTTAAAATAAGCCCTATTTATACATTTCGACTAAACTTAACAACACCTTTTTGGAATTTCATTAGCCTCGGGACCAATTGACTTTTAATTAAACAAAATAATATAATCCAATTTCTACAACAGATAATGTCTCTGAGGTGTTACATTTACTTACTTAAAATTATTAAAATATATAAATTATATAATTTGATTCAGTTTCATTAATTAAATTCCTTTATAGGTGTTAAAGAATGTTAAAGCTTAGCAGAAGGAAGGGTATTCTGATTTAATGATAAAGTCTTTTGTTGCAAACAAAAATCAATCAGTAAACTAGATTTTACTTTTTACCCGGGGTGCAGTCACTAATTGATCTCTTGTTTACACAAAATTCTCATTTTTAATTACAAAAGGATGATTTTTATTTTACTGAAATAAATAACTTTTAACATATTTGTTCTTACAATATTATTTGTTTATTAAAAAAAAAAAAAGCAAATTTAAAGAAAATACTTTAGTTTCAATTATATATGTAAAACATTAAATCAGAAAACCGTTAAATATGTTTTAAAGAAAATGTTTTACATTATATCTTCTTTATTTAAACTTAAATATATATATACAAATCATTTTGCCGTTATTCCCAGGTTTAAATTATCCATCCACATACGAAATAATAGCGAATATAATTAAGAATTGACTGAAAATTAATAAAACATTTTATAATATATTATGAGCATTTCTCCGCTATAACTTTATCAAACCTGTCTAATTATAGCGTGTTTTCGTAAGTAAATGGATGATGCCATTCAAGTGGCCATTGTAGCAAAGTTTTCCCGCTCGACTTATATATTACATTTTTACATTTAAAATAGGTTCGAAATTAGTTCAGACGAGTAGGTCATTAGGTTGATGGTGAAACGGAAAGAGATTGGAGGTTTCCGTTTCATATCAGTAAACTTGGTAAAAAAAAAAACAAATAAAAAAAAATGACTTTACTTATATAAACACAGAGGTAAATTATGGCTTTCTTCATACTATAACTACTGGCCTAATCCTACACTAAACTTATGATAATACATCATACTAGATTACACTATATAATACATTTAGTGCTTCTAACAATTATCAACACACACAATGAAATCATCGGTTATTAGTTAATATTTTAAACTTAAACAGATATATACCCAAACGAGTATACTTCTTTGTCAAAATAATGGATATGTTTTATATATATATATAAAATATAATGCTTGTAATAAATATATAAAAGGGTATATAGATAATATATGGATAAAATATAAAGTATATAATAGATAAAATGTATATAGATAAAATGTAATGTGTATAATAACAATATAAAGGGTATGTAAATAAATATAAAGTGTATCATATATATATAAGGTATATAAATAAAATATAGAGTGTATAATATATATATAGAGTGATCAAATCACTCACAAAAATAACTAACAATTTAAATAGGATCTGGGGGTTGTTTAAGGAGTAACTCCATGCCGGGGTTGAAACAACATCCCAATAGATCATCATCATCTTCATCAGATGTCCAACCATCTTCATCATCATCGGTTATCCATTCATAGCTTTCATTTTTGTCTTTCAACATCACAGGAGATCGCTTAGGGTGCATTGTCAGACTTAGTGTGAATTCGCTGCCTTCATACGGTATCTCGTTATGCAGCTCGACATTCTTTTCTTCCGTAAGTGCTTTTCCCCATTCCTTGCTTTGACTTTGCGTCACTTGGGATTTGTTCTTTTCCAACCCAATTTGTTCTTCATACAGAGAAAACGTGTTATTTTCATAATTAAGCTGGCACTTATGCTCGCTTAAAAAGTCATTTCCTTTGATTTTGATACTTTGCTGATCGACTTTGGCTTCCCCCTCTCTAAAATCATTTTCAGTATCATCTTCAGTCTGGCCAATAACTTGCACTATCTCATGTCTATTAAGTCTTTTATCTTGGTAATCACTAGCAAAGTTGCTTTCCTTACTTTCCTTTTCTGTCTCTTCTTTCATTTCTGCTACATCTCTCAATTCTGGAATACCTGCTGTGATAATGTTTTCTTCTTTGTCGGCTATTTGACTTCT
Source organism: Epiperipatus broadwayi (assembly GCA_028023455.1). Lineage (NCBI taxonomy): Eukaryota > Metazoa > Onychophora > Udeonychophora > Euonychophora > Peripatidae > Epiperipatus > Epiperipatus broadwayi. The sequence continues at coordinate 4,051,705 of JAQFVV010000021.1, read as the reverse complement.
TTGTAGCAGGTTTTCTTTTATTTCATATATTTCCTCTCTGATCTCCCTTTGGGTGTCTTCACACTCTTGGAATTTGCTGCCTAATTCTACACCAACTTCATAAACCTCGTCTATCACATTCTTTTCTTGACATTCTACCTTCTCTACCAAGGTCTTAACTTCTTTCATTATGACCCTATCTTGATTATTTTCCACTTGACTTGTCTGTAAAGTTTCCTTGAATTCTCCTGTAACTTTATATTTATGCTGGCCACTGACTGATGGCCTAATTTCTTTAATTTGGGCCTCAAATCTTTGGTCAATTTTCTGATACCTTTCCTCCATTTTCTGTCTGTATCTTTTATCCCATTCTTCCATTTTCTGATCCATTTTTTTATTCCATTCCTCCATCTTCTGATCCCATTTTTATTCCATTCCTCCATTTTCTGATCCCTTTCCTCTGCATCCTGTCTAAGCTGTCTCAGCAACCAGTTAAAATCCCAGCCTTCCTGCTTAATCTCCATCGGTGTCTGTTCCGATATTTTTGTAACTAAATTCTCTGGCATAGCTACAGTTTTTGTTATCTTGTACAATCCTTTCAAAATTATTATTATTTTGTACCTAATAAATATTTGATTTTTAAAACTTTTATACTTTTAATACGGCTGTTTGCTGCTCTCCCCCTTCAAGAACGACTCGTTCACTTTCATCCCAACTCTATGCCTAACTCACTAATATATCTATAAGCTTACACCTTCATCTCGATGCCCGTCCAACATATAATGAATTTTAAAAAAAATTTTTTGTCTCCCTACTTTTTATTTTATAAAACATATGAAACTTTTTATTTAAAAAAAAAAAAATCCCTTCTTTTCTTTTCTTTTTTTTTTTTTTTAGCTTTATTAACGTATATACGAAAATTTTAAAAAAAAATCCTTTTTTTTTTCCGTCTATATATCTAAAGTATAACACATATTTTAATATTAAAAATGACTCAATAAAAACTCAACTCACCCCCGGTCTCTTCTTCCAGCTGTTTTTTTTTTATTATATATATATACTTAAATGGTTCATGCTTATGACCTAATTTCGTTTACCCGTCTGCACCAATTTCAAACCTTTTAACTTTTGGTTAATTTGACGTTACTTATATATATATTTCTTACTCATTTTAAACCAATCCAATTCATAAAAATACTTTGATAAAACAACGAGACCTCCCTTTTCTTTTAATCTAAATTTCTTTTCTCTGCTCCCTAATGACAAATTTATAAGAGGATGACTTATAACTTGATCAATCATCCTCGGGTGCCAGTCACTAGTGAACAGGAAAGACACCAAATAAATTTAATAAATTTTTTTGCTATATACACACAAAAGTCCATAACTCAGAGTATGTAGGTGTTTACATCGAAGCCTCACTTGGTCGTCCAAATGCGGAAAAAAATCTTACATATATACATTATTCAAAAAAAATTTGACTCAAAATCATTAATTTTGACCAAAAGAATTATATATATACTCCATAATCTCTTCAGGGGTGGAAATGAGTTACAAGCCCCATGATTTGGGTGCCCAAATGTGGAAAAAAAACCCTTATGTGCCGGTCAAAATATGCTTATCCATCTAACACGAGCTGGAACTCACAAAATGTACTTCAAACCCAGTCGAGCCCGAGATTTTGGTCAGGGACCAGCCTGGATTTGAACCCACTCTGCAAGCCCCAGATCAAACACCTAATGGACAACATAACAATGATGGCACACGAGAATTAATTCTTAATCTGGCCCACTAGCAAATCGGAGAAACAAAAGACTCATGGACTTAAACATCTATATAAACAACTTAAACACTAAAGACATTTCAAAGATAAAATCTAAGATAATTAGTTAATAGGGGTTTTACTAATGAAATAGCTATGGGAAATTAGTGAATTGGATTGATTTAATAATGAGACAGAAACTGATGTATGATGAATTAAAATATATTTATTGACAATTGTTGTTGGCAAATGCACGCAGGCATTTTATTTATAAAGTAACATTACTCTAGGCCATTTAAACAATAATTGATATGTTGGCTATTATTTAATTGATCCAATATTATTTAATGGAAACAAATAGCCCTACTATATAACTAATCACTACATTAACTTTTACTAGTTATGCCCTTTCATCATCAGTTTGAGTGGCTATTGTTCGTGAAATCAAACCAAGTCTGGAGTGAAGCTTAATAATACATCTTAATTATAATAAATTTATATTAACTATGGGCTTTTAAAGCATCCCAGATAGCTTTAGATCGAACGGGTTTTTAAGAATGCTTCGGATCAATGCCGAAGACTGCATATTAGGGAGGGAGAGTTGGCTATAACGATTTTACTAATATGCTAGGCACAAGTAAAATATAATAATAAAGTGGCTCTGCAGATGGAAGAATAGTTTTAGGGTTTTTGTGACAAACAACGGTTTACCCAATAACCGGTCGTCATGTTGCAAAAGGGAACCTTTATTTGGTTCATAAGAAGTGGGGGACTTACGTACTAATCTGGCCCGTAGCTCAGACTTCGCTACTGCACTACCCTATAAGAGAAGATGTGCTGGCAACGCCGTGGCTCCATCTTATATATAAAACAGCACAATGAGAAAAATATTAATAAGTTTCACATCCGCCAATCCGAAGGATATTATAAATGAAATATCACATATTAAATGAACACAAGTTTATCAGCTTGATCAAAAGAGCCAACTCTTCTGTAGCATGAGAAATATGTATATGCTACTGACGGGAATATATACAAACTTTACTTTATCCCATTCAATTTCTTTAGTTATCTATAACGACTAAACTTTTAAAAAGGAGGAAAAGTATATTTAATAAGGGACTTACGAATACTTTACTAAAAAAAAATATACTTATGATTGCACTCCAGGCTAGTTTAATCTTTAGTAATATAATAATTAAAGGTTGAAAAACCACATTTTATATTTATATTAATTAATTTATTAAATGACAAAATATGAATTTGGGTTTCGAAACAGTGCACGAAATGACGCTATATAAATAATAGTACAAAGATGTTAAATTTATATGTTTAAAAACATATTCTATAATAAAATGCACACCGTTTCGAAACATATGCACAACTAACAATAATTAAAAATAAGCAAACGAAAAGCAAAATATAACTGCCGTGATTAAATTATATAGCAAAACATTGATTAACACAGAAATTTACAAAAGTATTTCATATTATAGAATTTAAAGATTATTTGAAAAACAATTTAGAAAGAAGTTTCAATAATATGGTTAGCTAACCTGTTTTTGAAGAAATCATGATTGTTTTTGAAATTCACAGAGCTCTGCTATTTTAAATAATATTATAACAGTTCTATAGCTGGACTGGATAGATTCGAGCTGGAACAAAGGTGAGTTCTTTGGCGGCTTATGGCATGTTTTTGTTCAGTTGCAAGACGATTTAAAATGGTGTTGGAATGAAGGCAATTCCCTTTTAGTGGCTTATGACATCTTTTATTTGGTGTAAGCTTGTTGGTTGTTGCTTCGGCATTTGATGGATTGAACTTGGCGTTCCATCACGGGAACGGCAGCAAAATTTTGCCTGACTTTAGCCAGACATGGTAAAATTAAACAATTTATAACTTGGATAATAATAGCTCTTCAAAAGCAAGATGGAGTATATCTTCCCACTTAAAATAAGCCCTATTTATACATTTCAACTAAACTTAACAACACCTTTTTGGAATTTCTTTAGCCTTGGGACTAATTGACTTTTAATTAAACAAAATAATATAATCCAATTTCTACAACAGATAACGTCTCCGAGGTGTTACATTTAATTACTTAAAATTATTAAAATATATAAATTATATAATTTGATTCAGTTTCATTAATTAAATTCCTTTTTAGGTGTTAAAGAATGTTAAAGCTTAGCAGAAGGAACGGTATTCTGATTTAATGATAAAGTCTTTTGTTGCAAACAAAAATCAATCAGTAAACTAGATTTTACTTTTTACCCGGGTGCAGTCACTAATTGATCTCTTGTTTACACAAAATTCTCATTTTTAATTACAAATGGATGATTTTTATTTTACTGAAATAAATAACTTTTAACATATTTGTTCTTACAATATTATTTGTTTATTAAAAAAAAAAGCAAATTTAAAGAAAATACTTTAGTTTCAATTATATATGTAAAACATTAAATCAGAAAACCGTTAAATATGTTTTAAAGAAAATGTTTTACATTATATCTTCTTTATTTAAACTTAAATATACATATACAAATCATTTTGCCGTTATTCCCAGGTTTAAATTATCCATCCACATACGAAATAATAGCGAATATAATTAAGAATTGACTGAAAATTAATAAAACATTTTATAATAAATTATGAGCATTTCTCCGCTATAACTTTATCAAACCTGTCTAACTATAGCGTGTTTTCGTATGTAAATGGATGATGGAATTTAAGCAGCCATTATAGCAAAGTTTTCCCACTCGACTTATATATAACATTTTTACATTTAACATTTTTATATTTAAGATAGGTTTGTAGGTCATTAGGTTGATGGTGAAACAGAAAGAGATTGGAGGTTTCCGTTTCAGTACCTAATGTTAACAATTCTTCACTTTTTTCTGTGACTGGTATCTGTGGAAACACAGCTTTTAAATGTACCTTCATGAAGAGCAAGGCTTTATATAAGGATGTTAACACTTTGTGTACCCTTGCATGGTTAAGCACTTTTATTTATATATTTATTTGCAGTAACTCAATAATCTCTGCAATGATGAATAGTCCCATCCTGTTTAACAATCACAGACACAGTAGGGAGCCCATGACAAGTCTTCTACGATGATCTCACATTTTTTTCACCATATCTTTTACTGCCTCATCAACTTTTGACTTTAGAGCATAGGGAACTTTCTGTGATCATACACTGTAGGTTATAAATATTTAGCTAATTCCACGTCTACTGGTCTCATTCTTACTTAATTCAGATATTTTCTTTTTATAACAGCTGAGTAAACTTTGTTTAATTTCTGTTTCTAGTTTGACCATCTTAATAATTTTAAGACAGATTCCTAATGGATGGAATCAGTTTCGACCGAGTAGTGGACAAATGTCTTTCTTTACAATAGATAGTGGTAAAACTTTTAATTTTTGATTTACTTTCAGTGGGTTAGAAACTTTTCCACATATTTTTATTCTGTCTCCATTTACATTCATGGCCACTACATTTGTGTCATCCAATTTCACTCTTTTCTTGCATTTAACATTAATTTTTTTCCAGTCTTTAAGAGATAGAAATCGTAATTGACTTTAATTTCACAAATGATTATATACAAAATATTTCAGCCATTGTTTGGGTCATTTAATGACTTCATCTCCAACTTTTTACAAGCTCCACCTCTCCCTAATTTAAAGCCTGGGCATATATTTTTAATTTTTCTGTAAATGCTAGATTAAGTGTCCTTTAATGCCACAAATATGGCATTTTTCTGATTGAAAATTTTGCATATCCTACAATTCTGCTGCAATAGCATGTTAATTGATTTCTTATAAATTGTTTAGGTAATTTATCCATCTTAGCTTTGTATAAGTTTGTGGTTTTTTTAGTTCATTAGCTAACCATTTGATATTCTGACACATTACCTGTTGGTAGCTCATGTGCTATACATTTTGCAATAATCATTTTGTATGTAATATATTCACTTCACTTAGTTCAGTTTTTGTCAGACTGCAATCCAATATCCCATATAGAAGTTGCTCCAAAAGAATGTTTTCTAAATCCAATGTAAATTTGCAATGTCTGGCCAATGTATGCAATACCAGATTGTAAACTTGGTAACTCTCAAGGTAATTGTTTTCTAATTCAAAAATGCAAATGAGTTATCTTCTTTATTACCACTGGCTGAAAAATATATAAGATTTTCTATTAATTTACTGTACGAAACATCTTCTGAAGCCTTGGAATCACATAATTGCTAAGCAATTTGTAGAACATCGCTACCAGCAAAAAACAACAGTCTTGAAACATTAAGTTTAGCTTCAATTTTACTGATCCTCATAAAACAGTCTATGTGATCTACATATATATTCCACACTGAGCAATTACTAAGATCACGTTCATGCAAGTTGTCAGTGAGAACTATGATTTTTCCTCTTCCATTTTTTCACAATTCTTCTTCTTTAACTTAATTTTCTATGCAAGTTCTTAAAAGCTGTCATCTGCACTAAGTCCATGAAGAGACAATCTCAGCTGTGTAGGTAAAAATGATAATACACACATACAACTTGAATATATTATAGGAATAATTTTGTTTCTATTTGCTAAGGCTTTAATCTAATAATATAACAAGTACAATAAAATTATATTACTGACAATAATTTATCCTGTTTACTTTTGGGGAAGTGAAATAAAATAGATTTAGTGTGTGAAAATATCTTATTTCATCCCCATCCAACAATTACACTGTTCATTTATCTCTAACCAATTGTTTACTCCAGGGGTCCCCAACCTTTTTGCACTTAAGAGCACATTCTGTAATACCAGCCAGGTGGTGGGCACCATTTATTTTTTTCAACCAGGTGGTGGGCACCATTTATTTTTTCAATGTAAATTTATGGTTGGATATTGTTAATAATACACATAATGTACTAAAAAATATTTATTTCAAAAATAAAATTTTAACATATAATTAACGTTTATATTTTTACGGTGTAAAAGTATAGTATGCCCTACAATTTGATTACAATATAATACAATAATTTATAAGAAATTTTAAAAATTAAATATATTTGTATCAGATAAATAATTTTTTATTGTGTTTGGATAGCGGCGGGCACACGTAAGATGGTCTGCAGGCACCATGGTGCCCGTGCGCATAGGGTTGGGGACCCCTGGTTTACTCATTTAATTAACACCTACGTGAATTTCTTTCCATTTGAAATTTAATATTAAGCAATTTACTAAAAACTAACTTCATTGAGCATTATCTTTTTTCTTTCTTTTGAGAATGCATTGTTTTACTTTTGGCAGCCATCTTCTCCTCTCGACTGTGACTGACTGCTTTTGACTGGTGCGCTAAGAATCTCAGATTCTTTTTATTAGCTAAGCTAATTTACGTAATTTATTTTAAAAGTTTTTTTTTGTAGTATATTTTTTTCTAGAGTAATCATTCAGAGAGAAAAAATAACAGGTATGTACATGATTTAAATAAAACTTTATTCATACACAATTTAAAATGTTTGCATCATTAGTACAATGCACAATGGCATAAAGTGAAAAAAGACTCCTATCCTTCAGACAAACTAGAAATACTGACAAACCATTACTTCACAAGTAACAACAAAAACAAATAAAAATAATGATTAATCCAGAAGGAGATCATACCTGTATATAATTATGACAAATCTAAAAAAAAAAAAAAGCCTAGGTGCAGGCAATGGAAAAAAATTACTTTTTTTTATTTTTTTTTTTAAGTGTCATAGCATCGGCTGGGACGCGAACCCACAACCCAGGCAACTGCCTGCAATTGCAAAGCAGTCACGCTGACCTCTCGACCCCCAATGCTTTTTTAAAAGAAATTTACAGAAATCGCACACTAGTGTCTATGCAAAATCCAGTGAAGCATTTAAGTCATTGGTCTAACTATGGAATTTTCTGAGGAAAAATGAAAAGACACAGGAATTTCATCTTCAGTAAAACTAAAACATTAAGCCACTAAACATCACATGATCACTACTATATGGAGAGTGTTGTTTTGTTTTGAATTGTTTAAAAACTAAAACATCATTTAGAAGTGGTTCAAGCAGATCTTGTAGTTGTTTTCTTACCCAGAGTTAAAATAGAAGGTTATTTTTTATGTAGATAGAGGTGATATTGTTTCAAAGTTTAAAGAAAAATCAAAGTTAATTCTATATCCAAAACAAGACCCAAAAACATTAAAAATTTTGCAAAATTCTGAATATCTGTCTTAAAAAATGGAAGATTGATTTGGATCTTGCAGCAGAAATTTATAATATCAATTGATCTGAGATTACAAATGAATATATTATTCTTAGAAATAATATTAAAAAGGGTATCCTTTAATATAAATAGTTAGACCCCAAAGAGAATAGTCTGTCATATATTATGATACTATAACCATCTATATATACAATGTTGTCAATTATATTCCATTAAACTTACTTTCAGAGACTCCAATACAATCAAATTTATCAATATTAAAATTTCCAAATATGTCACAATTAGTGCCGAGAGAAATGACATCAAAACGTATCACCGTCATAAAATCATCATCCTATGACATCGCTGCTTAGTATATAGAAGTGCCTTGTTATCTTAAAAATGTCAAAGTTAACAATAAAAAATGTTAATATTGAAAATCATATTGCCATCACTAAAGTAATTACCATCTCCAATAATATTATCGTTAGAAATATTAATCCTGCTATCAGTAAAATTAGGACTTGGAGAAAATGAAATGTCATCATCTTTTTTAAGGGATTTCACAGAATCAGATATTATTTAATATGTATACAATATGAATCACAGTTTGGAAGCACTCTCTATTGAGCTCCTTCTAAATTGTAAACTATAGCATAATAAAACTCACAGAGTCAGACTAGTTAGCTCAGTAAAAAGTTGCAATATTTAGTGTCTATACAAACTTATTAGAACATAGATAAAGATGGTACCCTTTATTGTTAAAGGAGGTTGCCTTGACTACAAGTTGAAATTGTTGATAGTGTAAGGGTTGACCTTTGCATTATTAATCTTACATTAACTTGGCCAGGTTGCAATCTTTAATGGTTATATATCAGGACATAGATAAAAATAGTACCACTTTATTGTTAAAGGAGGTTGCCTTGACTACAGACAGATTTCTAATAGCTTAAGGATTGATCTTTCCATTATTAATCTCACACTCCATGGTCAAGTTGCAATATTTAATGCCTATATGAATATATCAGACCATAGATAAATAGGGTTTCACCTTTATTGTTAAATGAGGTTGCCTTGACTACAAGTTGAAATTGTTGATAGTATAAGGGTTGACCTTTGCATTATTAATCTCACACTTCTTGGCCAAGTTGCAATCCTTAGTCCCTATATGAATATCAGACCATAGATAAAGATGGTGCCACCTTTATTGTTAAAAGAGGTTGCTTTCATTACAGGCTGAGATTGTTGATAGCTTAAGGGTTAATCATTGCATTATTAATTTCCTTGGCCAAGTTGTAATCCTTAGTGTATATATGAATATATAAGAACATAGATAAAGATTGTATCACCTTTATTGTTAAGGAAGTTTGCCTTGACTACAGGTTGAGATTGCTAATAACTTCAGGGTTGATTGCTTTTTTTAACTTTTATATGATAATTTGAGTTTTAAGTTTAATAAATTATATAAATGAAAAAATAGGCCCCATAAAAATGAATGTTTTTTAAGACATCTAAAATTCCATCTCTATATAAATACATGTGTTATATGATGACATAGTTTAACTATTCACCACAAAAAGTTTAAGGCATTAGCTGTTTGGATCATGGGTTATGATATGAAATATCGTTGAGTTTTATACCTTTAAATTATTTTCAATGCATAATCATACTTCAATAGCAGTATTTTCCAATTCAAAACCAAAATTTAATGTTAGCAAATTGTTTTATTATTGGTTGAGATATGAAACATATTGTCACATTTTATGACATAACTCATGGATCCGACATAATTATCACCACATGAATAGCTAAACTATGTCATTACCTAACCCATGTGTTAATTTAAAGATAGCACTAGAAACAGTTACTAATCATCTTTTCACTATGTATATATATGATATGAAATAAATAAACTACTAAAACATCACACAATCACCTTTTCCTATGCTTACACAAGCTATTAAAACACTAGCAAACTCTCCATATAGTAGGGCTACTCTATTGAACAGAAAGTTAGCTGTTTTAAAGCTTGTGGAAGCATTAGAAATGGTGATCATGTGATGATATTTAATGGTTTAATACCATACCTGCCCCCATATGATAATGGTGACTGTGGCATTTAAAGATCAAAGACACTAAAAATGTAACACTGTGGAAAATACAGGGTCATGGTCTCAACTCCCCTAAATCCATTTGTAACTCTACAGAACATTGGGCTTTACACATGAGGGATCTGACAAATTGTATTTTTATTCTTAAGTTAAAAATAAATAAAATGTAATCTCAAAAGAGATGAATATAATAGATCACCTTGAGAGATCAGCATAGCTAACTAGAATTCCACCAGAATTCCCTGAAAGTAATAATCATTCATCATCATGAATGTTCTATCAAAATAAATCAACAGTCAATCGTGACTGGATTTGAAATGGATCTCCTGTAGACCAGGTTAACTATTGAGCCTTTGTCAGCTTGGGAAATTATTTAACCCATACATTGGATGCACAAACTTAAGTGCTAATTCATAAGAATATAACCAAAAAAATACTGGGATATTAAAACATGTTGAACATCATCAATGTTCTGGCCACTTAGTACCAATTTAAATTCTTGATTTGTTTTTAATCTATGATTATGGAGATAATTGGCTGAATAATTGTAGTTATAAAGTTTTATCTGATTGGTTGTCATGAAAATTATCATGTAAGAGACAGATTGTAATTGGCTTGTGGGCAAGATTGTTCTAGGAAAAAATATATGTGGGGATGTTAATAAGTGATAATACCCAAGTGTGTGGAGATGTTATTCCTAACAACTATGAAAAGAGAACAATCACATCTTGATCCTGCTGTGGAAAAAGACAGTAGAAGAACTATTGCTAACTTAACTGTTGGAGACAGCCATCAAATTTTAATCCTGCTGCTGATAGAAGAAGGAAGTATTCCTAACTCAGGTGTTGAAGAGAATGCAGTGATGTTTTAATCCAGCTGCTGAAAAGAAAGAAGCCTTTACCAACCTGTAACATAACACAGCAGGAATAAGCTTTTAGCATACTATGAGTTTAGCACTAAAATGGTTTTACAATGAAAACCAGGTGCTAAGTTCAGTTAAAAGCTAGGCATCACCTTTTTCCATGTTACCTAACTTAACTGGAAGAAAATATAGGGAAAGTAAAACTCTCTTTAAGCTGTCTGCAACTTTTCCTTCAATCATGAGTATGAAAAGTTTCTGCCTACATCTGTCTCACCTGAAAATTCAAAGGAAAAACAAATGGATAAAAATTGCTATCTTCATTTACCTGGAATTGCTACAGACCCAGAAAAGGATCAATTTAATTAGGCCCATGTCTAGAAACCTTAAAAAAACTCCATTAAAGAAAAACTGAAATTGCAACTGGAAAGACTTCAATTACAAGAAAGCCATGGCAATAGGTAGTATTTTTTATGTGTGTGCACTATATTTTTATTAATAGAAAATCTTTTTTGTTTCATAAATGTAACAAAAAAAAATTCCCCCCAATTTTCCCTCTGGGCAGAATTAAAGATTGTTATCTTTGATTTTTGAAAATGTTTAACAAACTCTTAGTTATTTTTAAAGAAAAAACCTAATGAATTTAAAATTAATCCATGAATAAAAATTAATTGGTTGGTTAATATAATTTTTGTGAAAATATATATATTTTGAAATGAGTGTTTGAAAGGTCATACTATCATGCCATCTTTGTTTTTGTTGTTATTAATTTGATATTAAATAATTGTTTTTTAAAAAAAATATTATTTCTAATCTTATTACTTAATTCTATCCAATTCCTTTTTAATGAATTGCAATGTATGTGACCTTATATCATGACAGCTTATATTCTAGGATCTATTTTTTTCCTTGATGATCCCAATAAAACTAGTTGTTTATAAATAGGGGAAGTCCATAAATTGCTTAAGGTTATTTATGATAAGCTAATTTATTTATTTATTTCCCTCACACTCACAGTAATAAGTTAGAGTTTTTGCTTTCTGAACTAGATTTGTGCAAAACAGCTATATGAGATAGGGGTTTATATTTAGTGTGTGGGCATCAAGATGATGGTGATGATTCCTGGGTTGTCATGAAGAGGATATTCTTCAAAGTCCATGCACTACACTGGTTTTATTAGAAATTAAGTTTATAGTTGACCAGTACCAAAATAAGATTTACAAATGTATTAAAATCTTATTTTGTTTCCCCCTTTTAAAAAAAAAACAACTCTTAAATATATTTAATGTTTGAGAATTCTCATACTAACATCTTGGGACTTAAAATATTTAGTTATGCCCCACAAAAATATGTTTTAGAAAATTAAATTTTATTTTCCCCATTAATTAAATTTTTTTTTATTCTCAAACCTGAAGAACATGCTGTCAATTATCTAATTATTTATTTTTCTAGTACAGCTATGTAACCAACTGGTTACAGTATATAGAACTGAGTTCAGGCCTGTATAACTGTACAAGCAAATGAGCTTTCATCTTGAGCTCATGGCTTTATAGTTAATTAAAATAGATAAAAGCTGGGTTTGAGGGTTGCATTAGTTTGTAAGAATCTGTGTACCAGTACTCTCAGATCTAAGACTCAAGATTTTATGCAGAAATTTTCATGCATCCATTGATTACTAAGAATTGCACCAGTTGGCCATACTGTATGGAGAGTTTGCTAGTATAAAATACTCTTTATAAAATTAAGTAGAAACATATCCATTCACTTGAGGCCATTTCTGGAAATTCTTATACCTCTGTATAAAACTTTTACTTACATAAAAATATGGCAAAATATTAAAATTAATGAATATATTAAAAGCAAGAAAACATGAATTTAAAATATTAATTAATTCACAGGTCATTTTTAGAATTCTGAAAAAATAAAAATCAGAAATATTTCATTTAATTTGTTAATAATTTTTTGTGATGTTGTTTTTAATCTAACTATACTATTATCTCCTGCTTTATCTTTTGCTATAATATCTTTGTAATAACAGTTAATATTGCACAGTTTTATTCACATAGAATGTGTCCATCATTGGAAGCATATGATTAAGTTCATCATAAAAAACTTCTTAGAAAACCCATTACTATTCTTCTATATTCATGATCGATTCAATGGAGATGAATCCTTACACTCGTAAACTCAATAACATCATGTCTGTGAGAGAACTATATCTCTCTTCTTGGATAATATATTTGGCAGAACAATAACCCTCTATTAAAGTAACTCCATTGAAATATTTATATCACTGCTAAAACATTCAAAATTTATTTTTGATATAAACTTCTAAGTTAAATAAATATTAGGAACATTCTATATATCAACTTTGAATTACTGAGAATTTAATTTAAATACCTCTCCAGCAAATCTATATTGTCATCTTTTGCCTCACTTATAAAATTATCTATACATTTTTCCAAAGTCTATAACTATAAAATGAAAACCAAATTGGCATGTAATATACATTTTTCTTAAAAAGCTGATTTTATTCATTCAACCACACAACTATCTATCCATTTATTCACCAATTCATCTACTCATTTATACAAACATCTACATACATCATACTTACCTATCTATCTGTTCATCCACTATTTATTTATATAACTGTCCGCCTTCTTAGTTACTTACATATCTATACTTAATTATTTATTAATGTACTTATCTACTTACATACCCATTACATTTACCTACCATCTAAATCCTACTTAACTAGCTATCTACTTGTCTAATCTCTCTGTATGACTTATGCTTATCTACTGACGCTTTTTATACTATAAATATATTGATATGGGGGGGGGGGTAAGAAAGAAAAAAATGATGTGCTTTCCCAAGAGATTTAAAAGACCTAGAAAAAGCCCACGAATGCGATGGATGGGTGAAGCAAGGAAATTCACTAGTAGAATGTGGATAAGAGAGGTTAAAATTAAAGAAATTGGATTAAACTTGGAGAAACCTTCTTCCTCCAGTGAATCGTTAATGTTTGAAAATGATGATGACTCTATTTTTAAAGTATAATTGTTATTGCGAAATTATGCACTTAAACTTATGCATAATAATGCATTACCACATTATAAATTAGATGAAATACTAGTTTTTTAAAAAGCTTAGACTTTTCATAAACATTTTTTTTAGCAGCAGACAGATTAAGGATGGAATATAGTCTATATATTATTTTTATTCGTGTTGTAAACATCGCGGATTAAAGAACTGATCAGCGATTATGAAAAAAAAATTGAATGGTCAGTATTGGATTGAATTAAATAGCTTACAAACCAGTACTTTGCAAAAATAATATTTTGGAAATAGATAATCACAAATTTTTCGGTATGCGCGTGTAATTAAATAATATGTATATGATTATTTTAATACAACTGTGCTTTCATTTGCGATAGCCTGGGATTGAAGGTTTATATTAGCTAAGTGACCGTAATTTTGGGATAATGACATATCGAAAAATCAGAGCATTGAGAAAATTAAAGAAATAAAAGACATCCATTAGCCCATTAATAATAGTAAAATAAAATAGAAAAGTCCGCCGTCATAAGACATTAAAGCTCCAGCGACGCAAAGATTTAATTATTCTAATTTCAATAAATAAATTTTCAGTTTAAAAATAATGATATTAATAACCTAATATTAAAATATGAATACTGGATTAAACCTTTTATATCTATTAAAATAAAAAAGGATAAGCCAGACGGAGAAATTTTACAGCAAAAGAAAGGTGAAATTTGAACATGGTTGAGTGAGCGCAAAAGTTGAACTCAAAATACGCTCAATAGAAAATGATTTTAAATAATAGCTTTTTAAAAATGCTTTTTTTTTCTCCTTACATTTAGGACTTGCTTTCAAATATAAAATAAGATCTATGAATTCATGTAGAAA